>JAFIDH010000001.1:1200000-1724373 GCA_020280135.1 Kurtzmaniella quercitrusa var. filamentosus (nom. nud.)
GTCTTACTGCTCCTCCATACATCCTTGCGGTCGTTTGTACTTTCCTTTGGAGTAGACATGCCGACAAGACCGGCGAGCGTTTCTTCCACATTATTGGTCCAATGTCAGTCGCTCTTGTTTCCTTCATTATCTCATGTTCCACTCTTAACGTGCCAGCCAGATATTTTGCCATGTGTATCATGGTTCCTTCGTTGTACTGTGCCTTTGTGGTAATTCTTTCTTGGATGTCAAACTGTGTTCCTCGTCCACCAATGAAGCGTGCAATTGCTCTCGCTTTGATGAACTGCTTGTCCAATTCTACCTCGATTTGGAACGCTTACCTCTATCCTCTGAGCGATGGCCCAAGATATTTGACTGCCTTCGTTTGCAACTGTGTATTCATTCTTTTGGCTATCATGTTGACCGTTTTCATGCGTTTCTACTTGACCATTCTGAACAAAAAGATTGCAAACGGTACCTACAACTGGGCCAGAGAGTTGGGTCACAACAACGATGGTTCCCAAATCTCCCGGGACTTCAGATTCTTGGTTTAATTTTAACGAATGTACATGTAATTATAAGATTTAAAGATTTGTATTATCGTAAGACAATAGGAATAAAACAACTACTTCGATTGAAAACCAAAGAACGAATTAATACGGCTCAAACACGGTAACATCGTAGAATAGCTCCTGTTTGAGCTCCTGAGCTGAGCAGGTCACAGGGAGATCAAAGTTGAACTGTTCGATTTCCACAGGGCTGGTGATAGGTTCGTCGCTGACATCGTGGTATGGAGTCAAATACTCATGAGCGAGCGCTTCTTCTACGGTGTATCTACTAGACGGATCAAACCGGAGAAGATGCGTTATTAAGTCCACAGCTTCAGGTTCTGCTCCGGCAAAGAAAAGGTCCCAGTCCTTCCTTTTTTGTGAGGGCAACGATGAGAGATATGCTCTTCCGTGCTTCAGCTTAATAAAGGTCACCTCATCAACTTTCGGGCTGCCCAAAAAGCTCAATATTAGCATCAATTGGTGCCTATAGTCTTTCCCAGGGAAGAGAGGTTTTCCAACCAACATTTCTCCTACAATACAGCCTACAGACCACATATCCATGGCTCGAGAATAGCTCGATGGGTTGAGCATAACCTCCGGGGCTCTATACCACCGCGTTGCAACATACTCTGTTAAAGCGGTGGTGTACAGACCAACACCCAGCGCTCTGTCTAGTCGAGAAAGTCCAAAATCACATATTTTGAGGTCACAATGGTGATTTACCAACAAGTTTTGGGGCTTAAGATCCCTGTGAATCACTCCAGCACTGTGGATGTACTTGAGCCCTCGGAGTAGCTGATAGGTGAAATACCGGATATGATCTGGGGTCAATTTCTCTGTTGCAATCACACGGCCAAGATCCGTGGGCATGTATTCAAAAATCATGTACACTTCATTGAAGGTGTCAAAGCTAGCTGGAGTTTGAAGATCGTATAGCTGAACTATGTTTTCGTGGTTTCTGAACTTTTTAAGCAACCGGATCTCTCTCAAGGTCCGCTTGCAGAAGAGTACTTTCCCAAAAGGCTCTACCTTTTTAACGGCTACTTCTGTTCTCGTGGGCTCATAGATTCCAGAACATACAATGCCGTAAGATCCTCGTCCGACCATGCGAGTTATTGTGAAGTCGCTGGATATGTTTAATACCACCTGTGAGTTGCTCATGCCAGTGCCCTGCAAACCCGAGGGCTACCACACATTATATAATGGCGGACCAGGAGCTATATCCTAGTAAACCCAGGCTATCGCTGGTATCAGAATCTGCAAAAACCTTGGCCGAAGTCAAAAAATCGCCTCATTTCGGAGATTTAATGGGTATTCACCCACTCATCACCACCTTTGTGGGTACGAAAAGGGAAATACCTTCCCCGGATGAAACAACCACATGTACGTAATCACGTGACCAAGAGGGTCTTGATAACCGAAGTGTTGGGCTTACGGGCAAGAAAGGATGGCAGAGATGAGGTGGACAAGATGTGGTAGTTTACTGGCTATCTCGATGAATATAACAGCCAGGTAGGTATGTGGCTGTGAAAACTTAAACCATCTTACTTCGTTGTTAATGAGCCTAAATAGGTAGTATTCTGCAGAAAAGATACCTCATCCTAAGGTGGCTTAAGTAGATGCCAGAAGCGAGAGGGATCTCAGGGTCAAGAGTTAGCGGCCATCTGTATAATGGGACACACTCCCGATTCTATCCCGTCCATTGGCCGTTTCAATGAGTTCTGAGGCACTAAATTGTGTCCAAGTTGAAAGTGAGCCTCGTCACTTTCCTAATTTGGAAATCGGTTGCAACCGTTGCAGCCTAACATGGCTATCCCTTGAAATGAACTATACAGCACCCTGGGCCATCGTAGACGGCTTTTTTAAATCAAAAGGAGAGGACTTATGTGTTACCATCCATGCCCCATAATTCGAGGCTGGAGTAACCACGAAGACTTTTAAAGGCTGTTTAATTCAGGTTGAGATCCCCAAACCAATGAAGGGGCCGATAGGTATACCAGTATTGTATTATGTATTAATCTGTTTCATCTGTATTATAACCTTATATTACAACCTTGCACCACAAACCCTTTATCCGATTACCATCATTCTTCTATAAGCATATTAAACGCATTGGTGATATCTAAAATACCCTGGTCCAACTTCTGTTCCTCATGGGTGACATCTAAGTTCCCTAACTGCAGAGCATAATTGGAGCTGATCTTATTCTGTTCAGAGTAAACTTCACCCAATCCCGGCCACATTGCATTGAAGTTATTGGCGTTATCTTCAGGGACATGAGACACCATCAGTTCTGTGTCAAAGCTTGCAGCCTTTGCAGAAAATGACCGGGCTTTTGTTTGTTCCCGGAGCGAGTGCAATTGTACCAACAGAAATTGGAGATTGTCGAGGGTGCCCTCAACTAAGCAACCATTTTCTCGGAAATGTAAGAGCAATTGACGCCATAATGGATTCTTCAGAAGTGCTCTGGGATTTCCCAATACAATGATGCCATACTTGGCTCTTGTGAGAGCAACATTCATACGTCTAGGGTCTCTCAAAAACCCAATTCCTTGCAGATCGCTGGCACGTACACACAGGAGAATAATGTAATCTTTTTCACGACCCTGGAAAGCATCCACCGATGTGACTTCAACTTCCAAATACTGTTCCTGGAACTCAGCAAGAGTTCCATTCAACAGCATATATTGAAGAAGGTATGCTCTTTGACCCTCGTAGGGAGTGATGACACCGATTTGATCAGGACTGACGCCATTTTTGAACAACCTGGTGATGGCACGTTCCACATTCACGGCTTCGACTCTATTCAAATACGAGCTTCCACTGGGCAGGATTTCCTCACGGCCGTAATTACACCAGAACATCATTGGAGATGTACTCACAGGCCATGGGAATGCGTTTGGTCTTCTTCTATCTTCAGCCGTAACACCATTTTGGAGCACACCCTCGTAGAATATGTTCAGCAGGAACTCCAGAAGGGCTGGGTGCATTCTATATTGGACCTCCAATCGAATCGGCACATGACCAAGCAAAATAAGACGTTCAAAGAGAGACTGTTGAAGCCCAGCGTTGGCAGCACCTCTATGCAAGATAACCGGTCCCAATTGCTGATGGTCACCGACCAAAACAACCTGCTTTGCCCCACTAACAAGAGGAATGAGCAGTTCTGGTTCCAGTGCTTGAGTAGACTCATCTATAAGCACCAGACGAAACTTGAGTCCCTTCAAACGGGGGTCAGCAGCTCCAACACAGGTGCAACATATGACGTCAGCTTCCAGTAAAATGGTGCTTTCAGCTTTCCTTGAAACCTTAGACATCTCTCCACCAGAGAGTTTGCCCGATTTCACCTTGGCTCGTTGTTTTTTTGTCAATTTGGTCAATACCATGTTGTGTAGAGACAAATCCAGCACAGACAGATCTACATCTTCTCGGGCTCTGGCGGTCAATCTGACAACAGAAAGGCCCAAGTCATGCAACTTGGCTACAAGATGATCCACCGCAATGTTCAGTGGGGCACAAACTAAGATCTTTTCCTTGGGGTCTTGCTCTTGTTTGGAGTTGCCTTTCCTCTTGGCCAACTTCTTGTACTGACGAACCCAATTGTAGACAATAGTGGCCGAAGTGACCGTTTTTCCAGTTCCTGGGGGTCCCTGAATAAGCAGAAGTGGTCTCAGAAGTACAGATCGGACTGCATCTTCTTGCAGACTGTTTAATGCTGGCCATCCAGGAGGAGAAAGATGTTCAGGAATTGCCAATGCAAACTCCACTGGCTCGACCTCGTGTCCCAAGAGACGATGGTAGAGATATGCCAGACACAGCTTGTCGTTGGAGGCAAATTTATTAAGAGCCTCTTGCATTCGTTTGTATGAAGAACCCTTCCACACGAACTCGGCCGTGAAGCCATTGGCCATGTGGGTAGGGACCGGGGATTTCAGGGGAAAAAGCTCCAATGTAAACGATTCCAGGAACTTTCCAGGAAGACTGATGATGACACCCCTACCTTCCCATGGTTCGTGGCTCAAGGTGTGTCGTAAGATAATTTCATCTCCCACGGCCACTTTCAAGCCTGCACTTTCCAGGGTCAGAAGAGCAAACTTGGCAAGATGACGCTCAACTGCACCCTCTGACATACTCCACTCGACTATGATCTGCTCCAACGCCTGCAGCTCTTTCAACAGCTTGTCCTGTTCACCATCGGCGTGTACAAGTGGAGCAAAAGTCCGTTGATACTGGAAAGCATCGTTATAACGCATCAAAACCGGCAACAACTCCTCTTCTTCGTCAACCTCGTCGGCTCCTATGCTATCTATCGTTGCATCCAACCGATTAAGCTTCCATTGGGTCTCCAACTTGACGATTTGCAGTTGTGTCACTGGTCTAGCCATGGCGGTTTCCTCTTCGGTGGGCTCCAGAGCCACCCACGACAAGAATTTGCGGTCTTCTATAAGCGCTTGCCACGACAGCGTATCCCAATTCACGTCACGTTGCTGGGCACATGGGAATCTACATAGAATGACCACCACAGAGTCCTGTTTCGAAGGTACAAACCCCAAAACGAAGACGTTTTTGGCCCCACAGTTGTAGCATTCCAACGCCAGGCCCTCCAACGCCAGCTCCTGATGCACCAGAACCTTGTGGTGTTTCAGACGGACCAAGTGGTTGACGATGTGCAGCCCAGATCCACCATACAGCCCATTACAGAACCATTTATTGCAATGATCACACTTGACCACGGACTCCACCAGATGTACACCGCAATAAGAGCAGGCGTGGGCGGGCAACGGGGGCAAATCTGGGTCCGGATCTTGTACTTCTATGTACTCCTCCAGATAGAGCAGCCTGTCGCCACTGATCGAGGTACTAGCTGCCATATCAGTGCTTCTAGAGGGGGGTATGTCCGGGGTTGGGTTTGATGAAAGTGAAAAATTCAGGCACTGGCGGGATCAAAGCTTTAAGTGGGAGAATGGGTGTGGCGAGATGAGAAGAGAGGATTTTGATAAGTGAGAGCGATATAGTATCCAGCTAGAGGTAACAGGGAATATATAAGAGATATATAATAACATGCTAGGCGTGTGTTGGCAATAGGAAGCTCAAGAGATTGATTTGATGCAGCGGGCGCTATATTGTGACGGCGTGATGGATTATATAGTATACGTGTAGTTGACGAAAGGCGGCATAATTGATGAACGATTTACTTGCACGATTTACTTGAACGATTTACTGAGACATAACAGTAGACGACATTCTTGTTAAAGTTATCCCAATACACGACACCCCGCCCACAGTTTGAATGGTGAAGAGCTGCTGATGGAGGGCCACTTGGTTACGTCAAGCAGTCAACTCACACATTAGCCTTACATATTAGCCTATAATGTGATTGGGGCTGGTACCTTCCTAGCCACTTAGAGGACTGACCAAAAGAGGAAAAATGATTCGGGACAGCGGCTCTTGGCTAAAGTTTAACGCACACGATAAAGACAATTCAGGTGAGAGCCTACGGAAGCAGACATCAATGGACTCAGACAATTTAGACGATACAGACGACTCAGATAGATTCGACGGGTTCAGATGGGCGAGATGGCCGGCGGATGAAGTTGACAAGCCATCGTCGACCATACCCAACGGCTGCGTGGGCTCAGACCCTGAACCATGCACCTCCAGCGGGGCGGTGTTTAGCGCCCTTGTCCACCGTGTGCATTTAGCGTGAAAAATATCCCTTCCAGGGCAAAATAGTGCGTCGGGATTGATCTGGTCAGGGACGGCACGGCGGTGCGCGTCGATTGACGTGTTGCGGGGCAGGGACAGAGAAATAGCGAGAATTAGCGAGAAGGAGGGGGAAATAGCGAGAAAAGAGAGTAGAAAGCTAGAGGGACGGGAAGGAGAGAGATGAAGAGAGAGATGAAGAGAGACATGAGGAGAGAGATAAAGAGAGGAACGAGGAGATGGACAGAGGAGATAGAGACAGACGGAGAAGAATGAGCCAATGGTTTCAGCTCTTTGGGGTATTTTCAGTGACAGATCAGAGCATGGAGAAATAGCCAACCATAGTTCGAGTGCCTATTGTCTTCCTATTGTCTTCCCATATCAGCGCCTCACGGGGTATATCACCTGAAACCGTTAGCCACGTCAAGCGAGAAACAAACTGCAGTGATCGGAGCGAGAGGCATAGGGCCTAGGACAGCCAGTCGGAGCATGGAAATCGGTTCGGAGGGGATGTAACGCAGAGAACCCAGAGAGAACCCAGCATACTAGAGCAGTTCAAAAAGAGCAGATCAGAGCAGCTGGAGGATAAGAGGCAACGACGGCATTAGAGTCAGGAGACTGGCAATGTAGGCAATGCGACCCCGAGACGAAGACAGTAAACGAACATTCGCGTATATAGTTGCCACTGCCACGAATGCCAAGTAGAAAGGTAAGTGAACCTAACCAGGGAACAGAACTAAGCCAGACAGAAGAGAGGACTGGACGGAGAAAGACACAGCAACAAGCGAACAAAGCAAACAGAAGCAAGCAGAAGCAAGCAGAAACAAGCAGAAGCACCCAAAAGCAGAACAGGCTAAAACAGACCAAAACAGGTTAAAACAGTTAAACAGATGAAACAGAAATCGAGCACATCTGTCGCAGATTCAGCACACCATACACGTCAACACCAAACATCTCATCTCTTCAAACACCAACATCACACATCTCTACACATCTCTACACATCTCTACACATCTCTAACATACTCTACACACATACTCTACAACCTCCGACTACACTGATACAACTCCCACATCCCCTCTACCATCCCTCCCCCTCCATCCCTATATACACATTCCACACGCCCTATTTATGCATTCGCTTCGCAGGGTGTCGTATTTTGCTCGTGTCGCTTCGCATTTGCATTTTGCATTTCAACTTTCTTCATTCACCTCTGTTCTAGCTAGCCACGCCACTGGAGGATGCGTACCGCCTTCCACAAGGCCATTGCCCGTGACAAGGGCGTCTTCAACGGAAGAAACATCCACATCCTGACCGACAACATCTCATGGGTCCATCTGAACATGCTAATGGTCACCGACCAGGGCCAGTTGTACCTGGCGGACGATCTGGGCACGCCATACATGGTCCTCCTGCTGCTTCTGGCGTGTCTGGTGCAGATCCTAACCGACAGTACGGCCCAGCTACCCACCACTCGCCGTAAGACCCGCCAGGACGATTCTCTCCTCGATGAACCCCCGATTCTCTTGATCAGAACCTACGATAATGACCGTCTTTACCTCAAAGTCCACAACAGAACCGCCTTTGGCAACTTGGTAGCCGCCTTGATGGTGTGGCAGAACCTCCGCCCGGTAGGACTTGCTAAGAAATGGTACCTGGAGAACAGAGCCAGTCGCTCCGTGGTCTCCGATCTGCCCCACGAGGTGCTTGTCTGCCGTTGCAAGGTCTACGGCCCGCTTCCTCGTGGTGCCAAGAACGTCAAACCGGTCCCAGGCCCTCTAGCACCATGCTACCTGCCCCGTGGTAATGATTCAGAGCTTCTGGACGCGTCAACCCCCGCTGGATCACTTCTGACAGCCCCTGGCGGCCTGCTGGCCCCACAGGAGGGCTGGTTCTACGCCATGGGTGTTCTCAAGCTGAACGGTGTCCTCAACTTCATCACAGAGCTCGACGGTACCCTTCTCTACTCGATCGACGTGAAAAATCTCATGCTGCTGGAGATCCGCCAGATGCACCACCTGATTTTCGATAATCTGAACGTGCTCTTCATCGGTCATCTTGCCGAGCTTCGATGGAATAACGCTATCAAGACCATTGCTGCCCCAGTAAATCCACAGGACGACTTGTTCCTTCTCCGTGACGGCCGCCCTTTACCACTGAATAACCGTGTCATGATCGAATTCCCCCTCCACATTGACCTAGAGGACTGGTACGTCGGCTTGAATTATTTTGCACGTAGAGAGTATATAGGAGCCTATTCTCTGGAGCTTCCTAGACGACCCAATGCACCCTTTGCCGCAAAACCCACATCAAACGCCACTCCTGCTCTGACGCCGTACTCGGCCACTTTCTCTGAACGGTCCGACCGCTCCCAGGCAACAATCGTACCAGTCCCAGTCCCTCCACCGGCTCAGGACATCACCAACAACTCTGCTACTTCTGACGAACCCTTACCGCTAGCTCAGTACCCTCGTGAGAACCTCCGGGTACTGAAAAATGTAATCATAGACATCATCGAGGCCAAGTTCGACACCCTGAACGAACATCAACGAATCTATGCCGAAGTGGTCATGTGGGGGTACCTGTGGCTGAGGACTGCGATCGTTCCTCATACTCTGAACCCCTTTTGGAAGCAGGAATTCTCGACCAACTTGCCAATTCTGACCCAAATGGTACACATTTTGATAAAACAGTGCCGGGTTGACCCGCTCTCCGCCGGCTATTCGCCCGAGAAAGTGCTGTATTCTCTTGATGATAGGGTAATTGGAACCGTATACATAACTCCAGACATCCTTACGAAGCAACTCCAACTGGTGTCGACGATGCTTCTGGGAGGCATTGACCATTTAGGAACGCCAGGGACCGCCATGGGCCTCAATGGCAATGGCACTGGGTCTAGTGCTGCCAATGACATTGTTCGGCTCCTGATATATGATCTGGCCAATGTCCCCGTAGGACGTCTTCTTTTGACTGTCAATCTCAAGGAACATCATATCCTTGCCCCTCGTAACTTCAAAACCTTGGAAAGCATGCTTTTGAATGCACCTATGAAGGAATTGATCCGTTTTTGTAACACCAATGTGCCTTCGCTGGATTTCGAGAGCGTTTCGGTGATGATGCTTGACATTTTCCAGCTGTTGGGTATCGAAGACCAGTGGTTTAAGCTGCTTATGGAGGCGGAATTGGTCAATGTCGATAAAATCACCCGTCAAAACTACGTCAACAAGCGTAACAGTGGGGTTCCTAACGTTCCCACTGCCACGAAACTGACAAACAACGTGTTCAATACCCTTTTCCGTGGACTGCTGATCTTTCTGAAATCTCTCGAAAAGTACAACTTGCGTATCGGTCAAGAATACTTAGAAAAAGTGTTTGGTGACTTTTTCCTGAAGATTCTGAGAGAGAAGAAGAACTGCGAAGTAGATCCCCGGTACGTTCGTCGTGAAATGGAAGATCTGGACGCAGAACTGGACTTGGACGATGAGGCAGAAGAAGAGATGGTCTCCGCAGTCAAGTTCAAAGTGGAGGAAAATTTTGACAACTTATTGCAATATGTCGATGAAATTTGGAACAAGATCTACATCACATCCAACGATCTCCCACAGCAAATCAAAACTCAACTCAAGAACTTCCGTACAAAAGTTGAGTTTGCCTGCGATCCAGAGGATAAAACCACCGCTCTTAACTGTCTTTCTGCATTCATTTTCCTTCGATTCTTTTGCCCAGCCATCTTGAATCCTAAATTATTCTATTTAACCAAGGACCATCAAACTGGAGAGGCTCAAAGAACATTGACACTTATTGCCAAAATTCTCCTCAATTTGGCGAATCGCCAGGAGTTTCTGCCTCATAAGGAGCCTCACCTCGTCCGGATGAACCACTTTTTGGCAGAACATCGTGACGAAGTTCTTGATTATTTCGACAGAATCACGGGTCGAAAAAACGATTTCCACGAAAAAATCCTAGATCTTCTGCATGAGGTTAAGAGATTTGACCTTGGACTTCTGGAAAATGAGCTGCTGGAGTTGCCGACGACTCCGTATCTTATCGACAAGTACTATCGTCTTACAGAGCTTATCCAATTACTTGACTATCTGGGCGAAAGCAGCCGGCTGCTGACGATTCTGAAGCGGCTGCTGGTTGCACTGCTGATTGCAGCTCGGCCACAGGAACGAGACTCAGTGGTTGGAGGATCTCGAGACTCTGCTGACATCAAGATCAATCGTGATCGTAATGTCTATCAGATCGGCCTGTTGGAGTTTGAGAAGCTGGATTTCTTAGACTTGGCGGGTGATAATGAGACGGAAGGGTTTTTGAAACTGCTTTGCCGTCTGAATGAGAACATATTTCTGTTTATTACACTGAATATCACGTTGAAGGATCTTCAGAAGCAAAGTACCAATCTTAGGGCTCGGATTGCCATTTTAGAGCATTTTTTGGACGACAGTGAGGTTGCTGCAAACTATCAGGTAGATCAGAAGATGTGGGATGCATTTACTGAAGATTTGCTTTCGCGGGCTTATTTGAACACCACGAAGAACACCATTGTTTATGTCAATGCGGCCGGAGACCCCGTAGGCCTGAACATGAAAAAGATCACCGAAAATGCCCTTTCGAGCTTGAAGCTTAAGTTTCCCGAGGAGCAGGATGCAGAGCCAAGTAAAACTGTATTTGTTCCCAAACCAAAGAAGAATCCGTTCAAGAAGTGGTTGAAAGCCAGTGGGTTGTAAGCAGGAGATAGAAGAGAGGTCGAGTGAAGGTTGGAAGTTGGGGAGAAGTAGATAGGATGAGGATACAGGCCAAATACATGATAGAGGAGTAGGTGTAGAGAAGTAGAGAAGTAGAGAAGTAGAGAAGTAGAGAAGTAGAGAAGTGGAGAAGTAGAACATCAAGTGGGCAGTAGTTGATGATGGGGTGAATTGAGACATAATGACTCTCGAGAGGGTATTTGCTTCGTGCTTTGCGGAATCGAATACATTATGTAGAGACATATACTGATGGAGGAAATGAAAGAGTGAAAGAAATGGAGGAGATGAAAGAAATGGAGGAGATGAAAGAAAAGAAGAAGTGAAATACAAGAAATGAAGAAACAGAAGGGATGAAATACATACCACACATGTTCTAGGTCATCAGCACCACAATCTTCCTGTTTTCACCTGGATAAAGTTGTATGCTGGCGAGATGACTATCGAGACAGTGGGAGACAGAGGGAGACAGAAAGCGCCACATCGACGTGTAGAAGTAAGATCCGCCATCAGGCATCGTCAGTCCAATTGCCAACCAATTACCAACCAATTACCAACTAATTGCCAACAAAAGACCTATCAATAGCCAGCCCCGATGCTTTTACCGGCCCACCCAACACTCCCCCTAGCCTCCACCAGGCCCACTAGGCCACTAGGCCCTACAGGTTACCGCCGTGCATCCCTGCACACGGCCCAGTAGCCGGCCCAGCAGCCGGCTGTTCCAGCGTGCCAAAGGAGCTCTGACAGTGTGCCCAAGTGCCGTGTGCTGCTATGCTGTTTGCTGCTGCTGCTACTGCTGAGTTCTATGTATTGGCAGGTTTTGTTTCAATTTCTCCTTCTTCACTTTCTTGTTCTCTCCGTGTGTCGATCCTCTCGTTCCCTTGTTCCCTTTGTTCCTCTGTCTCCCCTCTGTCCTTCGCTTCTGTTGGTGGTCCTCGTATTTTTCTGCTTATCGCTCGCTGTTGGGCTTTTGTTTTGCTCCGCCTGCCTCAGCCTGGCGGACCACTGTTACTGTCACAGAAGCTTCATTACTTCATTGCACCCGTGATCCATCCACACTCGTCACTCTTCACTCTACACTCCTCACTCTACACTCTGCATACCTCCACTCGAACAGAGGGCCAGCCGCCTGCAGCGTCTGCCCCGTCTGCCCCGTTTCTTTTGCTCCGTCTCTCCCTGTTATTATCCTTGCTGTCTTTTTTCGGTGTTGATTTTGGCACAAATTTCCACCATTTTCTTTGCTTCAGCACCATGAGCACCTCCGGAAAGACCGAGTCTGCCACCCAGCCTGCTCCAGAATCCACTGCTGCTTCCGCCGCCGGCTCTGCCGAGGCTAAGCCTGCCTCCTCCTCCAAGGAGGTCTCTGAGGAGGAATTACTCGCCCTGTACCCCCAGAAGTCCGAAGATAACGGGCACACCGGTTTCACCTCCTCGTTGACCGACGAACAGGCCCAGAAACTCAAGGACTTCAGGGGCTTGTTGCAGGCTCTGGGCTACTCCAAGCGCTTGGACGACGCCTCGTTGCTCCGTTTCCTCAGGGCCCGTAAGTTCGACATCATGAAGGCAAAGGCCATGTTCGACGCCTGTGAAAAGTGGAGGGCTGATTATGGTACCGATACCATCATAGAGGACTTCAAGTACACGGAAAAGCCCTTGGTTGCCAAGCTCTACCCACAGTACTACCACAAGACCGACAAGGACGGCCGCCCGGTCTATTTCGAGGAATTGGGCAAGGTCAACTTGACTGAAATGCTCAAGATCACCACCCAGGAACGGATGTTGAAGAACCTTGTGTGGGAATACGAGCTGTTCACCCGTTTCAGACTCCCAGCTTGTCTGAGACTCAAGGGCTCTCTCGTGGAGACCCTGTGCACCATCATGGACTTGAAGGGCATCTCTATCCTGACTGTTTCCCAAGTAATTGGCTACGTAAGAGAGGCTCTGGCCATTGGTCAAAACTACTACCCAGAACGGATGGGTAAATTCTACTGTATCAACGCACCATTTGGATTCCTGACTGCCTTCCGTCTCTTCAAGCCATTCTTGGACCCTGTGACCGTCGAAAAGATCCACATCTTGGGTTCCAGCTACAAGAAGGAGTTGTTGAAGCACATCCCTGCCGAAAACTTGCCCACCAAGTTCGGTGGTTCGCTGCAGGTGACCGATGAGGAGTTATACTTGAACGACGTTGGGCCATGGAGAGATCCAAAGTACGTGGGACCAGAGGGTGAGGCTCCTCGTGCTTTCCTGGGTTGAAATATGGATATTTCGAAGATATGAGCAATTAAATATGGCTACATTGGATCAAACCAAGCCAATTGGCCTGATTTGGGGCCATTGTGACTACAGAATAGATCAAGCGAGAGAACGTGAATGTAGACTAAGATGCAGAAGCAGCATGATATTGTGGCCATGGAGTATGTGGGCTACACTTTGTCCTTGCTGCATCGCCTGATGCTGAGTAAAGGTGAAGATTTCTGTTAGCTCTTTCCTTTCCTTGTTTCTCCACTCTCCACTCTTCACACTTCACTATCCTTTCCATCTCTTAATCTCTAAACAATACAAAGAGCTCTCTCAATTCAAGTGTGATACCCTTTCCACGACTATGGGCCACGTAAATCATCAATTGTAGTAGATTTGCATCTACTGACCAAGATATCCACTCTATACCTTCTAGCAATAGTTTATACACCAGCCTTCTAGAGACCAAAACTCCCAATCTTATTTACCTAGACCCTACGAAATTCCACTATTCAGGCACATTCACATATACATTCACATACACCTTCGAATGTATCCACACCTAGATACACCCTTCGCTATATCTCTCTCTAAGCATGCTCTTGTCTCCTCCTCTCTACCCACCCTTCCCTTGTCTCTCCCTCTTCGCTCTCCTCCCCTCCTTCCTCTTTACTTCCCTCTCACTTACGCGCACCTCAAACCAAATCCTCTGGTTGACAATGGACGGCACGTCTTTCCTCTTTGAAAGCGAGCCCACCAGGCCGTCTGGAGCAGTCCGGGAAGTACGGCTAGCTAGCGGAGCCACCATCTACCTCACTCCTCGCAAGCCACGCGACCAAACCGCTTCAAACGCGGTAGAACCCCCACTTCTTGACATAGATCGACTCTTTGCACGCGTCGAGTACCAAAACACGATCCAAAAGTCTAGATCTGCCCTTCGTGAAGCCCAAAAGACCGCTAAAAGGGCCAAAAGAGCCTCAAATGATAACACGAACCCTCCATCTAAGCTCTGGACCGAAAAATACCGCCCAAATGCCTTCATCAACCTTTGTTCCGCCGGAAATGACCGTCTGTACCGCCAAATTCTCCACTGGCTTAAACTATGGGATACTACGGTCTTCAACGACGCGTCTGCCGGTGTTTTGGAACCCCCAGACCGTAGAATCTTGCTTATACATGGCCCGACTGGTACAGGAAAGACCGTAGCTGCTCATATATTAGCTCAACAGCTGGGATACGCCGTAACTGAAGTCAATGCAGCCAATTCAATGGATTTGGCCCCAGGAGGGGGCCTGAGCTTGAAAGATCGGATCCAAAACGCCTTGAGCTTTAATTCTTTGACTTCTTCTGGCCGTCCAACGTGTCTTTTGCTCGATGAAATCGACAGTAGTGCCAATTCTAACGAGATAGTACGGATATTGGCATCATTGATGCATCGCTCAGCCAAGAAACCGGTCAATCGACCAATCATTTGCATTGCCAACGACCTTTACAATGGTGCATTGGAGAAAATCAGACCTTTTTGTGAATTCGTAGCATTCCGAAGACCTCATGCTGTTGTTGGAGCGGCCCAAAGATCCTTACGTGATCATTTAGCGTTCATCGGCTCACAGGAATCGTTAAATCTCGATTCCAGGTCCATAGCTGAGGTCATAGAGATATGTGATGCTGATTTGAGGTCTTGCATCAATTACCTTCAATTCAATCGCCCGGTAGATGGCCAGGACGACGAATCCCAGACTTCGAAAGGATTAAAAGACACCCAGTTGTCGTGGTTTGCCACTGTAGACCGCCTTTTTGAACGTAAATCTCTGATCCCAAGAGAAGAGGCGTTCGCCTCTCTCTCAGCATTAATAGAAAGTGCAGGAAGGTCAGGGAAAAGCATGGATAAAGTGGTTATGGGGGCATTCAACCGGTATTTGGATGCTGTTCATTTACAAGACGACTCTTTAGAAAAGCCAGCTGCTCTAAGTGAATGGTTGGCATTTTACGACTGCTGTGGGCCTGAAACAAGTGCTTCTGCCATCGCTGTGTGTATGAAAATATGGTCGCTTTTCAGCGATATGCGTAGTTCTATGAAGAAGGCAAAAGATCCCCTTGTGGATCGTAATTTAGCGAAAGAATCTGCTGAAATATGGAAACTGAATGAGTCGCTAATTGATCAAATAAAGGATCAAGTTCCAGCAGATCTCCAAGTTTGCGGGGTAGGCCATGATTTGAGTACAATAACGCTCCCATTTTTGGACAAAATGCTTAACGTGGGCAGTACTAAAGATCAGCCAACTGACATGCAAAACGTCAAGAAGATTCATATGCTCGTGAAGCAATTGGGATTACGACTCGAGAGCCACCGTGATTTGGAAACTAGCACGGTTACATTGGCATATGCACCAGAATGGGAGACGATCACACGCTTCGGTGACTCTAAAACTGGAATGGATAAGAAGATTCAGGCCAATAGAAACTGGCTCTTCCCTCTCATAAGCTCCCAGATGGCCAAGGTCTCTATAGAGCGTAAAAGAATGGCAGAAGAACCACTTCCTCGAAAAGACGGACCGAAAAAGCGACCATCAGACAAACCGACGAACTTTTTCCAGCAGTACGATGAGTTGGCCACCCAAATGGACCGCTACGACGAGCATAGCGAAAAGACGAGGACATGGGTCAAATATCATGAAGGCTTTTCAAATGCAGTGAGGAAGAACATTGGTTGGGAAGAATTCTTTGTAACTAGGGCAGCTTAGAAAGCATTTGAAGGGACTTAAAATCTTTTCTACCTGTTTTGCCAACTTGTATAATATATAGACAGCTAGATGCTACAATAGTTCGACATACATTGTGTGGTGTAGGTACTGCCTTTGCAGCAATTCTGGAGACAGACAATGAGAGATAAAGAGAGCGGGGGAGTCAACATTATTTAAAGGCACTTGTGAAGGAAATGGCATCTTCACCCGGATAATCCCCTACGCCAACCCAATTGCTACCAAGATGCCTATACATTTCCTTATCCCTTCCGATCCTTCTCCACTAGTACATATTCTCCCGCCACCTCTTTCATCTTTTGTCGGTGTCCCACATAAATCTTCACCACCTTTTGGAGCACCACCAACCTGGAGTAAAGAGCCCCCAGCACCCATATAACAGCTCTCGTAGGCTCTTTGGCATGTCGTACTTACCCAGATTCATACCCAGTCTACTGCTGCGTACGCTGGTGGAACTGGAGCCCGAAAAAAAACCTGCTCCGTCCTTAAAATATGTATTGATCTTCAACCCAACACTAGTTGACAAGAAGGCCGAGTCAGATGAGGCCTTGAGCCCTCAGATTCTATGTTTTGCTGCACGGGATGATATCAAAATGGATGTAGCTCAACAATTGAATGTCATAGGACTTTGTCAGGGCGCCTTTGCTCTCTGTAATGAGCTCAGTCCACAACTGGGACCTACCAGCGACCGTTTCATCAAGACCGGCCATTCTGTACTAGTAGTGGCCAATTTGGAGCCAGACTTTCACACAGTAATCTGTGTTGACGTAGAAGACAACTTGGGTACACTAGTAGCCCGCCAGATTGGCCATGCGTGCAGAAACTTGTACTTGCTATATCTGCTCCTCCATCCAAGAATGACCACCCAATTGCAGAAGCAAGGCCCCGATCATGTAGCAGCTACTCTCAGTTCATTCTGGACCTCTTTCCTTGTATTTTGGAATTCCAATGCTAATTTAAACCCGTTGTTCCCATGGTCAAATGCCACCTTATTCAATGGCTTCTTGAGCACCTTTACCTACTACAAGCGTTCTAGCATCAATCTCAGTGCCGCATTAGAAAGCGAGCTTGATTCTATTCTTAAGGGAACTGAAGGGGATGAAACTTTTCCGGTGGGGGTACTTGCAGCTCTTACGGGTCAAGAGGAGTCCAGCGGCCCGCAACTGATTAAAAATTGCGGTGTCTTACACTCTAGTGGAATCCAGAGCATCACGAACGTTTATCAGCTACTTGAATGGTATGAATGGAACGGAGGGTTGACTGGGAATGAGTTGAAAAGTGACATTTTTGCAAAAGAGGAAAGCAATGGAGAATCGGCCACAACAGACGGTACAAGGTCAGAAACACCCGAAGTTGCAGCGGGCACAGAGGCACAAATCACACAAGCTCTTCAAGACGCAACCGCAGACACGTCTTTTGACTCCTACGAAATCTCTACGATGTTCAAAAACACAGCATTCTCTACGCTTGAAGCGCTTCATCCAGCGAGTCTCACCCAAAACCTCGTAGTTCTGCCACTCAATTCGACTGTCCAGGGTGTTCGTAATTTTGGTGAAACTGCCCAAGGGTGGCTCTCAAATCCGTTTTCTCCAGAGCCACAACAGCCTGGTCAAAAGTCTGGCCATAAAACCCCCCGAAAGAGCGTGAATCACAGTCGTCAGACTTCCGATGAAGAAGATCAGAATGACGAAGAAGAAGATGATGATGAAGAAGAAGAAGGCTTTTTTGTGGTCGGCGAGCTGCAAGGAAGGGTGTCTCGTAAAAGCATCTACCTAGAAGACAAAGAATACGCCCTTGTGGTGTTCAAATACGGACCCATCGTGTTAGCTCTCGTGTACGATGTGGATTCCAAGCAGCTCGAAAATCCACAATTCTATAAAGACTTAGCACGAAACTTACTACAACCAGCAGTGGAAGAGATAGCACTCCATGTGAGCAGTAGAATTCGGCTGGCCGACCCTAATAAAGCCGCTGGCGGCTTGTCGTCCAGTATTGGATCACTTAAGACGTTAAATTCCATTCTATCTGATCAACCTGACTTCTTCTTTGTGGTGATAGATCCAAAAGAAGGCACGATACGGTCTTCTCTACCGTATTTGGTAGGCGAGGGCATAAAGGGCCACCGCAATGCAGTCTTCTACTTGCATGATGTGCTCATGGATGTGTTTGTAGCTCAAGGTAGTCCGGGATTTTTTGGGACTGAAATCGAGGACAGCACCATCGCTGAGTTTTATCATAAGTTCACCGGTGAGAAGGGCAGCGACTGGATGCTTTACTACTTCCGGTATCACGGAAAGTACATAATTGTGATTCGTAACCACAGCATCGCCAAAAAGCGCAAAAAGAGCACCGTACCTCCACCAGTGGTAGTAGAAGCCTCTGGCAGGGGCTTGTTTAACACCATTGCAGATGGAGTATCGGACTATACTCGCTTGGAATTTGTCGAAAACCTTGGTGAGGACGTTCGGCAGTGGCTTGAAGGGTTCAGTGCAAGTGGAGAGACATAGATGGAAGGAGATGGGGAAATGACGAAAATGACCACTAGATTTATAGATTCGTATTTATAGATTCGTAAATATCATAAGAATACTTTTGTAGTTATTATAATCACTAAATACCAAAGAGCAAAACCCCAGAAATGCCTAATATATGTAGTTATTCATAAAATTGCTCTCGATTAATCACGTATGTACCTTTCATATTTCACACCCCTCTCCTATCGTGTGTATTTGTCTATTCCTTCTCGGAAGCCCAATTCAAAAACAACGGAACGTCGTGGGATATGACCTTGCTAAGGGAAGAGTCAGCAAGGAATCGTGGAACAAGTCCTCCAGGATTTGCACAGGTGCACATCGTCCACAAAAGCTCGTCAGCTGAGCTATCGTAGGAGACCTTCTCCACGGAAGTATAGGTTGCTGCAACGGCCCTGTGTGTTCCTGGAGTCGTTTTTTGGTTATACAATGAAGGGTCTACGGGGAGGGAAATCACATAGAACTCTTGCAAGGTGCTTTCTGAGTTGGCAGACGGTCTATGGATGTAGATTAACTCGTGGAAAACCCGTCGAGAAAGGGGAAAGCTGAGCTTATACACGAGCTGAGCTACATAGAGAATATCAGTCGAAGGATCAGGAGATGGCGCAGTGTCCTCATTACCTCCAGATACGATTGGCTCGATAGTTTGGATAGTGTAATCAGCTAGGTCATGGATATATTCACGTTCATAGTAGGTGTGGTTGTCGTCACTGGCACTTGAGCCAGCAAGATATCCTGAGAGGGAACCATAGACAGAACGGCGCTGTTCAGGGGTCAAAGCAGAGAAGTCCGTGGACCTGGCGCTCCAATGGACACCTTCGATTGTTGAATTATAGGTGGAAACCGAAATAGGCGTAGCATGACTACTCCCCAGGTCGTCTTTGAGAAGCACATTCGAGTTATACGAGCCGTCTTTACGCCAGGAGTCTACACCAGCGATGGTTTTCTGAGCCTGCAGCACGAGTTCAGAGTAGGACGTGGGCCACAGGGCAATTGGGGAAACGGGCAAGGACATCGGGGCAGACAAAGCGGTGATGTGATGTGATTGGATCCTATTGGTGGGACTGCAATTGATAGTGTCAAGTGACGGAGATATGAATGAGATATGAATGAGATGTGACTGAGATGAGATATGATTAAGCGAAAAACGAAATGTGGGGTTGAAAGAGGGCAAGTGTGAATTATGGGTGAATTATGGGTGAACATATGAGAAGTAGGGCAGATTTGAAGCCATTTGGATGCGTTACCAGAATATGAGCTACATAGAGTATTAGGATTAGTGCAGACAGAAGAGTATGATCAAAATTGAGAGGCTAGGTAGGCATCTGCAGCTGAATAGATGCGCCTAACAAGGAGAATGCAATGAAATAGAAGAACATTAGAAGAACAGTAGGATAGAGGAAGAGATACGAAAACCAAGCTTGCGAGCGGGTCTTTCACAAAGCGTTGTGCTAAACGAAGAAACTCAATTCGTCCAATAGATGCAGCATCTTCGATGGGTATGATCAGCCATTGCCAGATCCAAAGAGCTGGGAATGGGTGAGAGAAAAGAGAGAAAACCAGAAACAGCAGGTGTAAAATAAAGCGCAAAGATGTACAGCACACCGCTCAAACACCTCCACCTCGTCTTATCCACACGATGCTACTGCTTCCAAGAGACCACTGCACAATATCACGATATGATACACCGTTCCACAAGACGTGCTGTGTCGCCTTAGCGGGCCTCCGCCAGAATCCAGACTCGTTTATCCTGAATCCCGATCTGCGTCCGCTTCTTGCATTCAGGTACCGCGTCCCACTAAGACGGGCCCAGTCACCGATGCACACCAACAACTGGTCAAGCACAGCAAGCACTACCAGCAGCACTGAATCAAACTCCAGGTACGCCCAAAACCACTCTCACACATCCATCATCCAAAACACGCCAACCCGCGTGCTCCCACTTTTCACCGCCCTCTATTTGCCCCTCCAATGCCCTAACATTCTCTTCCACACCGGCTATTCCCGGTAGAAGGTGTTTCCTGCATGCACCCGCAGTCTGCATTATTTTCCTGCACACAACACACTGTTTGTTTTCCTCGGTTATTTTTTGGCACAAAACGTCAACACACATTTTTTCTTCAAGACACCTTTCCGATCACAAGAGGAAAGACGTCCAGGTAGCTTGACCAGAAGAAAAGAGGCGTCGCTGACTGCTGTTTTCACTGACCCACCGCTGCCACTACACGCACCCTTTTTCCCGGCCCCAAACCCGCCTGGAATTCTTACAAACCCAGCCCTTTCGACTCCAGCCAGGTATCTGCTCTGCTGGCAGAGAGACTGACTTTGTCGCGTGTCACGTCGTTCAAACTGTAAGAGAGAAAGAGATTGGATCCTCTTTTCGACTCTACCGATCTAAACTTCGTCTGTATACCGATTTTCACGGTTCCTACTGTCTGATTAGACTCAATAGACAGCCCTTTACCCCAACCAGCTGAAATAAGGCAAGAGGGTACTCTGATTTTCACTATAGTGGACCATTTTTCAAATATTCCTGCTCCACAACTGATAGTCAACCACTGAGATACTCTAAGCTTTACCCAATACTGCTTTGAACACCCCAAACACATACACCCATATACATACACTTTAATCATGGACGAAAGCCCCAAGAAAAATTCCGGAACCGGGACCCTGAGAGTGATCGACCAGCTCCACCAACAAATTGACGACCTCAAACGAGAACTTGACGCAACCAAAATCTCTCACGATGAACACAAGAAAAAAGCCACCGTTCTTGCTCAGAAGAATGACCTGTTTGTAGACCAATTGGCCAACGCCAAGCACGAAAACGATATGGTCCACGCCCTTTTGAAGCGTAAAGAACGAAGAATTGTTGACCTCGAAGACCAGTACAACGAGCTTCTGCTGGATGCCGAAACCGTCAAGTTGAATTACAAGAACATGAAGATTCGATGTGAGGGGCTCCAGGAGCTGCTGGCGCTGCTGACAGCCGAATATGAAAGGTTAAAGATCGCTTATGACGCTTTACTTGCCCTGCAGAATGAATACAAGCGCCATTACCAGAAAGAGGTTTCACAATTGACGCTGGACTTCGCTAAATACCGTGAAGAGCAGAGCATCAAGTTTGCCGAGCTTCAGAAAGATCTCCTGCTGAATGACAAGGATCTTGACACTTTACTTGATCTGTTGACCAACAAAAAGCGCTCTATGGAGACATTGTATGTTAACAAGAACAAAGCGGTGCTTGAGTTGCTTCTGAACTTGGCTAAAGTAGCTAAGTTGCACGGTCAGGAGCTGAAACTGGTGCTTAGCGAGTGTGTAGACACTCTCAATGAATTGTGTAGCAAAAACCCTGACTTGGCAGAGAAAATCGGCCAGCACGAGGAGATTCAATTAGACTTAGACCTGATTTTGGCTGAATCAACCGAACAATTGGCCAATCTGCTGTTTGACGATGAAGCTACCTTGGTACAGCTGCCAGATCCTCTGGAGAAGAGTAGCGGACTCCAGCAATCTCAAAATCAAAATCACGGTCAACAGCCAGCCAGAAGACGTAAGAATAAGCGTAATTCGATGAGAATCGACTCCAACAGCTCTAACAGCGGCTTTCCCGACTTTTCACAAATACAGACCCCAACAGATCAGCCACAATTGGCGGTACATAAACGTACGTATTCCCGAAGTGGAGCCAATAAACCAGGAAAGGAGAAGGGCTCTTCTCCCCCACCACAACTGACGACTTTACAACAAAATCCTCAAAATTCTCGCAGAACAAACTCAGGGAATAAGCAGAAGAGAAGGAGTATGTATGGCGGCCCAAGCGGATACAAGGGCAACAGACAGAGCATTCATGAGACCCAATTCGAACACGCCTAGGATAGTATATACGTAATGGATCTTGAATCGGTTTCATGTACTTTTGTTGTAGATGGGTTAGTGTAGACAAAGTTGAGGGTTGCTAGCCGATAGAGTCTTGGTACGACCTACTAAGTTTAAGCTTCCTATATCAATTAAACTCTATAACTTCCATTTTGTCAAATCCCACATCTTTTCTTCAATCCCTTGGACACTCCCTCTACTCATTAGTATCATACTCTCCTCCATTCTCCAATTTAAACTTCTTTCAAACCTCATACAACGTAATGCTCCCATTCTCATAGCCTATAGCTAGTACATCTTTTGCCAAAAGGCTTCTCTTCGATCTGATCATCGTGCGGGAGCCCTTAGTTTCTCGAGAACGCTTGTTGACTTCAACGCTTGTGGTACCATTTGTCCTTTCACTGTGGTTGGGGTTGACACCAATTGAGTCGTGTACACGTTGAGCTAACGCCGTAGGTTTCCACACGGTATCATCCAGGCTGCCAACCATTGGAAGTGCTCGTTCAAGATGCCAAAGCGGATCGTTATCAGTTTCAAGTTTACTGATATCAAACCCTCGAACTACTCCATTCCAAAATGCCACAGCCATTCTAGAGTTTTGAACAGAGAGAGCCCCAATGCCGCCAAATTTAAGCGAAACCACCCTGGGGTCTCCAATGACATATGTCAGCCCATTCGTAGCAAGGCTATTATTCTCTGTAGATTTATCCATTGTCAGAGGTGTCCTTGTTGTGTAAGTCAAGTATTCAAGCTTCTTACCTGAAGAGCCGGCCAATATAGTACCTGTCGAGGAAGAGTATTGCAAAGACACCACTGGAGAAGGGCTGAGAACTTCTGAGAAATAATCAACAGTAACCAGGGCTGCTTTGTTGATTATGGAGACCGACGAACCGGTCTTTGAGCTTCTCCTGACAACCGAGGCATCGGGAAGACGTAAGCTGAATGCCAAAACAGCTCCTGACTCGTAACCTATAGCAAATCTGTAAATGCCCGTAGAATAGTCTGTGGTTTGGTTTGAAGAGGTAGAGTCGGGTATGTCGGTTGTACTTCTGTCAACCTTTGGATGTGTTTGTTCCTTTACACCACCTTCGTTGTCCTCGTGCTTTTTATGATTTTCATCGTTTCTCTGCAGCTCCAAAACGTCGCTCTTTCCCTCTTCTTCACTGCATTCTTCAAGTGTCCAAACACAACGCATCATTATCCCCAAACCACCTCGTTTACCGCCAGACTCGTCTACTACGACCAGCCTCTTTAAAAGTTCCAATGGGTCCATATTTTGCACGATTCTATCGAATTGAAGGGGAAAAATGCTACGCAAGTGATATACGTCAAAATGGTCCAGATCTATGGTGGCAGGAGAGAGCAAGAGCAAACCGGTGGCCGACAATGCCACATTACAAAAATTGAGGGCATTCACGGGCATTTCCGTACATATGGGCACTTCCAGCGTGCTGGACATGTCCCAGAACTTTACTGTAGCGTCTCTGCTATGAGAAACAAGCACAGGAACACCTTCAAACTCAAAAAATTCCAACAGAACAACCGTGGATGTATGTCCTTGCCATGATCTGTGGGCCCTTCTTGTGATCAAGTCCCACTCGAAAAGCATCCCATCAGAGCTGCCTGAATATAGAAAATGGCCTACAAATTTCAAGACCCCTACACCACTTGAGTGGCCACGAAGCGTTGCAGATAGGGACATGGTCGTCACAAGCAAGCAGAAGCGTTGTAGGTGCTCAGAAGTGTTGGCAGTTTGACTAGGCCAAGAGAAGAGACTCCTGCACTTGAGCTGTAATCCTGTGTGTCGTGGGAGACTGCACACAAGCTGAATATCACCGATTTACCCATAGGGGCCGTAACAGGAAATAAGGGAAAAACGGACGAAGAAAAATTCCCTGAGGTAAAGTCGTATTTAATCGCTCAGAGACACCTAAGACATATATGGTGATCAGAGAACAATGGGGTCGTATCAGAAACAATTGCAGGGTGGTAGAGGATATCCGAAGACAATTTTAGCTTGAAAGGTACCAGATTGGCCCCCAGCAGCGAATCGAAGACACACCTGTCAATAGTGCTTTATCACTTTGATCAGTGCGGATGGGGATATTTTTTAAGCACGGCTTCAGAGTGTCATAAGGAGGAAACAAATGAAAATGTTTGGCCAATGGTTCGGTGTGGAGGTTTTGGAAACAAGGGTATGCTGCTTAAGCGTGTCCTGTTGTAGCCATCACGGCAGCTTGGGGAGCGAATGCTCACTTTTTGCCAACTCATCTACGATTCGCTACTGGCTGATTAAAATTAAAGTTTTCTTGGAATTTTCATAACATCATCAGACAAGGGCCGATGAGAAGGAGATATTGGTGGGCTTGAATGCTAGAGGATGAATGCTAGAGGGTTGAGCTGCCGCAAAAATACATGCATAGGGTGAGAGATCCGGCGAGAGAAGATTCCATATAAATAGCAAACAAGGACCTAGAACTGTCACCGACTGCTGTCCGTGGATCGAGAGGGTGTGAAACAGTAGAAGGAACTTGAAAATAGAAAAGTAGCCGATGTCTGAAATAAGAACAATACCACAATTGTTTCCAAGAAAAGAAGAAACGAAATGGTGTGAATGCCACATGCCATGTTGAGGAGTTTAAAAAAGGATGCCGCAAATCGAAATTTGGTCCCTCCGGCTACGCTTTTCTGAGGCCCCACCCAATAGAAGTGCCCCCTGTGAAAAATTATCTGATTCATCTAATGCGTCTAATCTCTACAATTGGCTGAAATGATGGCCGAATGCGGGCTCTGCGCTACAAACCCGCAGCTCAGCGCATATAGTTCTGCGGGGCGCACAACCACTGCGTTAATTCTGGCCAATCATTTTGCCCGAACCGCCCGGCTGCAGAATCTGATTACAGAAAGCTGCAGGTGTTGTTGGAAAAATTGGTGCTAACGCCTGGCGGAAAGTTATATAAACCCCCTGGTGTGGACGATGGTGGTGAAAATTGTCTAGAGGGACAAAGCTCGGTAAACTCGCTACAATGGTGAACGTTTTCAACCCACAGATCTTCTTTATTGTGTTCCGTGAGTCGTTGGAGGCCGTCGTGGTCATCTCCGTCTTGCTCGCTTTCTTGAAGCAGGGTCTCGGTAATGCTAATCAAGACCCACAGACTTACAAAAGGTTGCGAAAGCAGGTGTGGTTGGGGTCGATTCTAGGGGTGTTCTTGTGTTTAATTCTTGGTTGTGCGTTCATCGGAGCCTTTTACTCCCTTAAAAAGGATATATGGAGTAAGACTGAAGACATTTGGGAAGGTGTCTTGTGTATTGTCGCTACCATTTTGATTTCTCTTATGGGTCTTGCCATGCTTAGAGTCAACAAGATGAAGGAAAAGTGGAGAGTCAAGTTGGCTCGTGCTTTGGTCGAGACCCCACTGAACAAGAGGGACAGATTCAGAATTTCTTACTTGGCTAAGAAGTACTGTATGTTCATCTTGCCATTCATCACCACATTCAGAGAAGGTGTTGAAGCCGTCGTTTTCGTTGGTGGTGTCGGTCTTGCAAAGCCTGCTTCTTCCTTTCCACTTCCAGTCATCACTGGCCTTATTGCCGGTATTTTAGTTGGTGCTCTTTTGTACTACGGAGGTTCCACCACTTCTTTGCAAGTCTTCTTGATCATCTCCACCTGTATCTTGTACTTGATTGCTGCTGGTTTATTCTCCAGAGGTATCTGGTACTTTGAAACCTATGTCTACAACAAGAAGACTGGTGGTGATGCCTCTGAAAACGGTTCCGGTCCTGGTACTTACGACATCGCTAAGTCGGTGTGGCACGTCAACTGTTGCAACCCAGAGAAGGACAACGGGTGGGATGTCTTCAACGCTCTTTTGGGATGGCAAAACTCTGCCACTTACGGCTCTGTCATTTCTTACAACATCTACTGGCTTGTTCTTATCGTGGTTATCTTGTGTATGTTGTACGAAGAAAAGCATGGTCACTTGCCTGGTTTGAAGAACGTTACTTTGAGATCGTTGAACCCAATGTACCACATCAAGGGTAAGAAGAAGAACGAGTTGACTGCTGCTGAGAAGGAAGAGCTCTTCGCCAAGTTGAAGACCGCCGATATCGGTGCTACTTACCAGGACTCTTCTTCTCACAATGAAGAGGAGAAGGCTTCTAAATGATCACCTTATGAAGGTATGTGATAATTGTATTTTTGTTTCAAATAATGGTACTTGGTAATCGAAGTCGTTGCTTCTTACACACACACACACACACACAGTATGTTTCGGCATACAGAAAGCAACGGTGAAGAGCACCAAGTAAGGGTAATGGGAGTTTGTTAATAGAGTTGGCTAATATAAGGATACCAGACACAGTGTAGCAAGTAAGACCAAGATGATATTCTCCAACCAATACGAGAAAGGTATATCTAGAGTTGATTTATAATAACTATATTCACTTCTATAAGCAGCTAGTCTAGCTTCATACACCTCCCGTTGTTTTTCATCTCCAACACACTGCACTCATCAGAAGAATGAGCTGAACTCGTTATGGGAGTCTCTCAAAGCATTAGACAAGGCAAAGTCAAACTCATTGTCTGGAATGTTGTCTCCTCCAGCCTCCAGAACCTCCTTGATGATCTGATTGAAGATTTGGAAGAGCTTGTTATCGAACTGGAGCAGCTTACTCATGGCAAACACCTCACCATAGAAATGCATACTCAAATTCAAGTTGATTGCCAACCGGTGGATATTCTCGTCCCGTACAACCTGTCTAAACTCCTCCAATACCCGGTTCAAAAAGAACTCATTGAGCTCTAATATCACCTCAGCGAGAATATCGGTTCCTGAAAGCGGCTTGATGTTATGGATATGTTTGACCACGAGCATAAGCACTTTGTACACGAATGCATCCACCTGGACTTCCTGTACTTTGTAGGTAGCACTGAAATGCTCCGAAACAATGTCGCCCACATGCTTCTTTTCCCGGTCAATCACTTCTGCTCGGAACGTGAGTCTAGCAGCATCTATGTCCGCATAAACCTTCAATTGCTGAGAAGAAAGATCTTTTTGGAAAAGGCGATCAAACTTGGTGATCAACTCAGGGACAGTGACATTGCCATAATGAGAGAGGTTATTTAAAGTCCAAATCCGGAAGAGTGGGTTGGGGTCGCTCTCGTGCTGCTCAATGGCATGCTTTTTACTAACTGCTTCCAACAAAACACTCAAGGACCTTATGAATTGGATTTCCACCGAAACCAATGTTCTTCTAGATGGGTGTGCCTGCACTATCCGGACCCCAGAGCTATCATTTTCGTATTCCCTAGCGTACACCAACCGGGAAATGGTGTTAATCAAATATGTTTGATAAGTTGCCATCTCTGAAACCATCTTAGTATGCTTGGTTGTGGAAGTAGTGGAAGCTACCCCAGTAATTGCCAGTGCTTCCAGTTCTTCTGGAGCAACTTCCCAGTTCTCCAAAGAGTAAAATTGCAGGCAATCGTTAACCCAAACGGCACAGAGGGCTTCCAATATCCGTTGAGACATTACCAATACCAGTGACCGAAGAGTCTTGATAATGGTGTTGGCTGAATTACCACCGACAGCCGCAACACTCTCACCCATTCTAGTAAGTATGTGTTGTAGTTTGGTTTGAATATCGACCAAATAGTATGCTGACAGCAACAGATTTGTTGAAATGGGTAAAAACAGAGCATATTGGGCTGGAATCAGCTCTACACCACCAGCTGGTTGGGACTGAGTAGAATCTTCGAAGATCTTAGATAATCTGGACACCACGTTCACTAAATATTTGTTATAGGTGTCCCGTAATTCACCAGATTCATCTATTCCTTGCAGAGAATAGTGAGAGTAGTTGTTGACGAACTTCAGAACTTTTTTGAGGAAAACCTCGTCAATGTATCCGATGAATGTCGACAATACAAGCCATGTTTCTGTGACCTGCGATGTGTCGAGACGATCTGGGGATGAGAAGGTACCTATGACAGCATCATCGGCACCCCATTTTTCTATAGAAGCATGTTTAAGCGATATGAACAGAATATTAGAGCCTCCAGGACGAGCTGTCTTCGAGGTCTCTGAAATAGCCAACAATTTCCGTTGCATTGAGGCGAATTTGCGTTCAAATTGCTGGAACTGGTATCGAATATCTTTGCGTAACCCGTCAAGTTGAAGCATTAAAAACTCCCTGATTGGATTCAGTTCCGTTCCGATGGTCAACTGATGCAACTTATCGACTAATGATAAAAACTTGGCATGATTGGCGTTCCGGAAACTGTTTCTTGGGCCACCAGCCTCATGATCCATTGAAAGAAGCTCTTTGAAGACTCGTTTACGGTACGAGGATACTATGCCGTCTACAGAACGAAAGCAACGGTCCAAAACGTAAGGCACCGGGTGAGGAACAGCGGATCTCTTGGACAAATACTCTTGGTAATCGTCGACAAATTGTTCATGATTACGGGTCCTCAACAGGGCCAAAAACCGATTTGGAAGGTCGAAAAAGAAGCGATTTTCAGCGACAAAATCAATAAACTGCAGAAGCTTCTGCTCTTTGGCTCTTTGCTCTGTCAAAGGCTTTACCATGAGCGAAGTGGTTGTGATTAAGTTTGTCAACAGTTCATCCAAGTCCTGTGGAAGCTGCAGCACATCCAGCACTCCGTTTGGGGCAGGAGAGCCGCCAGCAACACCAGATATCGTGGAGGACAGCGTCAGACGGGTCATACCCTTCGAAATGGAGCCAGGACGGGTTGCAGAGATTGTGGCTGTGGAAGGACGTCTATCCAAGTCTGTGGTGCCTACAGTTGCGCCAGAGGCGGGCCGTACCCGAGATTTGAGGGGATTGAACACCTTGTTGTTCTCCTTGGCGATCTGGGACGCCGTTTTCGTGTTCCGGAAGTCTTCTAGCACGTCATCTATAGCCTTCTTGGTCTGGCCGAATTGCAAGTAATTGGCGTCTATAACAGCTCTGAGCTCCAGCGTTTGACTCTGGATGTTCTGTTCGAGGTATTTGAGCGATCTCATCAAGTCCTTAACCAGCAGATCTCGGTGAACCGTGGTAAGGTAGGTCTGAGCCTGGAATTGCTTCAGCAGGATCAAGTACTTGTCCAAATCCGGGTCCTGTTTGCCTGAAACAAGCTTACGGGACACCAAGTGATCCACCATTCGTGGTAATCCTAAAGGGTCTTCAAAGTCCCCCAGAAACCCGCCAGAAGCGTCCAGTGTTCGCCCATAGTTGTCTGCTAGTACAAGCTTGGAAAGTGCCTCGTATTGCTCTTCTACAGAGACGTTTCCAGCTTCTATGTCTTCGAGGGAGAGCCATGGGGTACTACTGGACTCATCTCCGGCCCCAGCAGCTCCACTTTTGCCGTAAAACCGCTCCAATCCCTCCTGGTCGATGGAGTATTCAAGCATGTTTGGTGTGAAATATTCCACGCCTGTGAAGGCTTAATGTGTGTGGACTGCATATAAACAAGTGGAGCTGGGCTGTTCAGTCAAATGACGACTATAGTGGGATAGACCTGGTGTTGTGGAGTTTCGTAGAGCCGAGTTTGTTCTCTAGGGTCTGGGTGTTAGAATGGCATTTTTTTGGACATTTTCGGGCCAATTTCGAGTGATTTGGTGCCCCTATACCTAAGCTCCCACACTAAGCTGGTGTACGGATGTCTACCCTCTAGAACAAGGCTGATCTCATCAGGACGAAGCGAGGCTCGAGAATGAAGTTAAGCCACCAAACCTCTATTACATCCACTGTGATTGGAATCACTCTGCTCCCTGCTCCCTGCTCCCTGCTCCCAGCTCGATCCTTGTAGACACCGACTACGGAAGCTTCATCGGAATAGCATTGACTGCCTTACGTGGGAGACTCTCAAATGGGAATTCCCGCACAAAACATACGATATTGAGAAATAAACGGGAGAACTTCTTCAAAGCTCAACTCATTTCAAGAAAACGAGACTCTGAAACACAAAGGAGCTTCAAAACTATATCAATTCAGCATTTTTGTATGGCACATTTGTGTAAAACTGCCGGTGTGTGCTTACCAAATTAAATTGAGTCCCGCACGATCAATATACCACTTGTGTAGGCTAGTAGAGTACTATAAAGTGTGCTAAGTTGTCCCAACTGCTGTCTAACTATATCCAAACTCATAATTTATAGATACATCCTAGCCGATTTTTATACCCAGTATCCTCCTCTGCTACATCCGCTTTGCTATCGCTCTATTATACACTAATATACACATCATCGCCATAAAGAATACTCCTGATGCTGAACATCTCCATCGACAGACCCCACGGCAGCAACTGCTGCATTGGCAATCTCTGCCGCTTCGTCATCGTGAGGATACTCCTCCGTATTATCTTGGGGTGCCGTCTCTATGGAAGGCGCCAATTTGCCGTACACCCTCTCCAATTCATCTACAACCTCAAGTAACCGTTTCTTACGATGGTTGGGTACCTCTGCCTCCATACGCTCAAACAAAAGTCTTAAGTCTTCAGACAGTGACCTGTCAGCCTTCAGCTTCTTCTTCTTCTCTTCGGCAAGCAAATGGCCCAAATATGCCCAGTCCACCGCGTCCCTGGTAAGGAACCCAAGCAGCTGGATCTTACGTACAAGCCAGAGCTTCAAAGTGTTGTCTGGTACCACCACATCCTGCTTCTTTTTGACCATTTTGTTCCATTTGTATCGGCACTGAATCCGCAGTCTGACTCCATTCATCCGCTCAGAGACTATGGTCCAGTTTATAGGTTTGTATCCAGCTTCTATATCTGAGCCTTGCAAACCTACTTTGCCATTACCAGTATTACTGGCTCCGGTTCCGCCATTTGAACCGTTCGCCTTTGCATCGTATTCTGCCAACAACGTCTCCACCACCTGACACAACTTGGCCTCCTCTTCAGGGGTCCATTTATTCAAACTCCGGTTGTCTCCACATTTTATGTAATTCCGCCAGCGGTCACGAACGTCTTCGGGCATTCTACCCATGATTTCGCCGAGCTCCTTCCAATTTCCCTGTTTTGTTTCGCCCAACCGCTTCAAATATGCATCTTCTTCCTTGGTCCACTTACCTCTTACATCGAATACATGGAACTGCCTACGTACATGCTTGTAAATCAGAGCTCTCAGTCTGTAGGGTAAGATCCGGGTGAGCAGCTCCCAGAAGTTGTCCTTTCTACGCTCCTTCAGCCAGATCCGATGACACACATCTCGTCTAGTGAGCTTATTTATGAGCCCATACCCGTCGATAAACCGCTCAACGGCATCTAGTTCTTCTGGGGCAAAGGCTCGAGGACCGCCAGTAAACTGCTGGGCATGGTTGTTGTACCAAGTACAAGTCTGTGTTGTACACTCCTCTACGAGAGCCTCTATAGAGGTGGCTGGATGGAACGACGTGCTGTATAAAGAGGCAGGCACCTGCTGATTCGTGTGTTGGAGACCAGAGGCACCTTGATTCTGAATAGATCCTTGGGATCCTGTCTGGGTGCCGGCAGGACGATGTTGGATATTATGACCAGAAGCATTGGATCCTGTGGCTCCGGTATCTCTCTGACGGCCTCTCAAAGCACCCTGCTGTGCCTGGTGCTCAAGGGGGGGCATTTGCATCATTCCTTGGGGCATAGGTGCCATCTGGAGACGCCTATCTCCCTTTAAAGAGCTATGCTGATCCAAGTGCTTGGCGATCTCCCGGGCGTCCATGATGGCCGCTTGAACAAGTCTATCGTGTTCCAGCAGGTCATCCAAGTCCGCCAATTCTGGGTCTACATTATGGGGGTCCTTCTTCCGCTTCTTTCGGGGTGTTTGTCGGAACACTTCGTGTGCTACATCGGCAGCTATGGCTCCCTCGTCTAGAAAGCCGGTCCAGGGGCCAAACTCGCTGAGCATGTCGTCGACTACACCATTCCCACCTCTGGAGCCGTTTTCGTCTGTGGCAGGACCATTATCCATCACCTGGTTGCCGTTGGCGATGCTCTTCCGCTGCTTGCGTTCCTCGAGGGTGCCTCCTACATAACGCATCACTGCAGCCTCCACGGCGTCGTTTAGCTGCTGGTTTTTCTCGTCGTCGTCCCCGGAGTACTCATCGTCGCTGCCCTTGCCCTTTTCGTGCTTGCTTCCAAGCTGTAAAAGGGCCTGGGCGCCGATCTGTTGCTGTGCCTCCATGTTGATGAATGTGAATTTTTGCGCCAAACTCATCGCTATATAGCGCGCTCAGCGCTAATGACGCTATTTAGAGATTTTTAGAGGGAGAATTAGAGGGAAAGAGAGGGAGATTTAGAGGGAAAAGAGAAAGATTTAGGGAGGAAGCTTTAGTTGGGTGTTCAATGAGTAGGAGTATTTTGGAGGATGGGGCTGGATGAAGGGCTGAGGAGGCGACAGAGTGTGGAACACTACGGGGTGAAGTAGAGGGCAGTGTCTGTTGTATCAAATCGGACCGGCGTGCCAGGAAATATCTGCCTTGTCTGTCCCTGTTTCGCTCTCTATCGCTCCCTGCTCCACTCTTTTTCTGCTTACTAACTATTTTGCACCCAGTAGCCTTGGAACAAAGGTGGTTTCTGAGGTGGCTCCTGGGGCAGTGTATTGCCGTCCCTCGAGCTCTCAACAGCTTCAGAACCACTGGAAAAGATTTACTATATACTAAAGTACCCCCTTCACTGTCTACAAGCACGAAACAACCACTCCAAAGACAGATCCACGGCCATGTCTCTCCCTAGCCTGCCCAGCTCTGCCCAGGCCAGCCGCATTTTCACCCTAATTGCATTTTTCTCAGATCAAATGCTTTCTGCTGCAATTCTGCTTGTTTACCTTCCACCGCAACCACCAAGATGTCGTCGCCGGCAACGTCCAGCCACTCGCTAACACAGCAGGATGCCCTCGTACGGATCCTAGAGCTCGAAGCAGAACTCAATGAGTTCCAGGAGTCATCCCGTGACTTGGAGCAGGCGCTCGAATCAGAGCTCCGCCAGCTCGAGCAGGCCAACCAGAAACTCGAATTCCAGCGGGCCACCGTGGCGGAACAACTAATCGCTACGTCCCAGCAAGTACAGAGACTCAAGCAGGAGCTCTTTGAAGCACTCGAGGCCCACAAGAGGTCCGAGGAGCACCACGAGCAGCAAATGAAGGCCCTTCGTCTGACGCTTGTTGCCGTGGAGATCGCCAATGACTCCATGGAGGACAACGACCGGGTGCTCCAAAACCAACTCAACATCGCCCAGCAGCTCAACAACGAATTACTCGAGAAGCTAGCTCTTGTAGAAAGCGATCTCCAGCGAGAGCAGCGGGTCAGTAAGGAGAAGCTGCTCCATCTCCAGAACCAAGAGCTCGAGTTGGCCAGATTGCGTGAGTTGAACAGCAGTTTGACTCGTAGCAGCAACAGAACCAGCAGAGCTGCCAAGGTCGAGTCCAGGGACTTCGCAGCAGAGTTTGGCGCCGACGAGCTGTTTTTGTCGATGCGGGAGGTGCTCAGAACGGGGCCTCCTGCCCTGAGGAGATCGACCATACCCAAGTCAGATCTGCTTAAAAAGCTCCACCAGTTGACCGAGAAGTCGGAGAAGCTATCCACGAAAGCTGGAACTTTGAAGCTGGCGCTCGTCCCCGGCGGGTTGAAGCTGCCCTCCACAACTTCGGTGTCCCACCCTGAGAGGAGGCACCCCTCGGGTTCCAGGGCTCGAGAGACGCTGGAGATTCCAAGACCGGTGTCGTCGAAGCTAGAGCCCATAGAGGGTAGTCCGCTTGTGTATCGAACGACTCTCAGACCCACGAAGCTGAAGCGCCGTGGCGGCATTTTGGACAGTCTACGGGCGCTAGCAGGCTAGCGTGGGTGTTTGTATATAGAGAGACAGAGAATGGTAGGCGGATATAAAAAGGAACAGTGAAAGAGGTAATGATAACAATGAAGGAGTGGTGAAACAGGCCAATGATGATATAAAAGGAGTGATGAGAGAGGCCAATGATAATACTGAAACAAATGAAGGAGGTCAATGATAAGAATGATGAGGACAATGATTAGAATAAATCGACGAAGAGGACAATGTGCAGTTGATAGTAAGTATCACTCTGTAGGTATATGTATACGAAAGATGCCTGTAGATGCCTGTGTTGTTAGTAGCAGAGACTTCAGAGACATTCACAAGCTTCAGAGACTTCAGACTTCTTTACCCCACAGTTTTGGTTTGGCACAATCGATCGAGCAAGGTAAACACCCCAAAAAACACACAATCACCTCCATCTGCTGTTACCACCATATTTACCCCTACTTACCCATATACAACGGTTATACAACGTCTTTCCCCCAATATACAACATCTCCTCCATACAATATTCCTCATTCAACCTCCCTTCCAAGCCACTCACTAAGTCTTGAGAGGCCCACCCACCATATCCTGCATTTTTCACGCGTGAATTTCCTGCCACCATGAACCACGTCGACGTCCAGAGGGCTGTTGACGGACGTAAAGCGGCCGATTTGGCGGCTATTTTGTCACAGCTCCACATCAAGCTCGACCTGCTCCCACCTGCTCCACTTCTGCCCGATGTTTTCGACGTGGGCACCACTTTGGAGCAGCTTCTGCAACTCGCCAAAGCGTATGCTGGAACTCCCCTGATCCCGCCATCCTCCACCCAAAAGGCCTCAGATCTTGCCCATGAAGCGCCTCCAGCTCCCAATCTGCCCATACTAAAGCTCTTGTCCCGCTGCTTTGTTCTGGTCTTGCATCATGCTCCAACAAAGGTCTACGACTTGGCCAATTACCACTTGGGCTTGATTCTGCTCGAAGGTGCCCACTCTACTGACTCCGTTGTCCTTTCCACTAGCGCCGAAATGGCCATTGTAATTGCAATTGACCTCTTCAAGGCTTTCCCCAACAATTTGGGACTGCTTGTGCTGTTCGCCATCCTGCAAATCAACAAAATCCTTAAAAAGGACCCTACTGCTTCCGCCAATCTCGTGTATTTGCTTGCTACTGTAACGGAAAACGCCCAAAAAGCGGATTTGGACGATAAATTGCAATCGAAACTCCTAAAACTAGCAACAAAACAGGTCACCCTGGCCCAAGTGTCGGCCCAATGGCAAAGCGAATCCAAGCCCTCAGAAACCACCGTTTTGTTCAAACAAAACTGGATTCTTGTGGTCAAAAACATCCTAGTTTTGTCTGTAGGTGCCAATTACGAGGCATTGCTCAGTTTGAGCGCTTCCTCGAGCTCTGGCTCAAGAATGAAGCCGGATGCTCTCATGACCCAGCAAAACACATTTCAGACGAATTTGCTTACTCTGAACTCCAAGTTGATAAATTACGGCCTTTCAAGTGCCTCACAGCCGGTTAGATTGGCTACTGTAGAGCTTTTAGCCCACTTGATGATCAATTTCATATCAACAGGAAAGTTTTCAGCCATAGAGTATCTTCTTTCAGAGCTCTACCCGCTTCCCCACACCAACGAATGGATCGTTCTGGGCGGAAAGCTCAGAGAATACGACGTGGAAGACGAAAAACGGGCTCAAAATACCTCTGCATCCCGTGACTCGGCCAACACCACCAGTGTCAATGCTGTCCTCAATTTGACCCAAGTATCGGTTGTGGAAACATTGATTTTGTACATCCAGTTGGAGCAAGTACAAAATCAAGACTACCTTCTGGCTAATTTCACCCTGATTTTGGAGGCAATTTTAGGCAAGTTCGGCTCCATGACAAACTTGAGTAGCCACATCCAGAATTCCCCTTGGTTGAAGACTTTGGAGCAGTTCCAAAGGGTCATCAAATATATGATCAATGAATGCGGCCTGACATGTTACGAGCTTCTCGCAACATACATACATCAAAGCTTCGACACCAAAAGTGCAATTGAGCCCGAGATAGTTCAGCTTAAGAAGCGTGACTCGAGCATATTTAAGTTCAAGAAGAAGAGCAAAGACAAGGAGGTTACTCTGAAAGAAGCAATGCCATATACAAATCCATATCAATGCGCCTTGCTTCTAGGAATATTGAACATCCTAATTCCTCTAGGTGTTAAGTTTTCAAGTCTGAAAGGTAACGACAAGAAGGAAGAAAACGAAGACGTTGGGGAAATCGATCAAGCTTCTGAAACCTTCAACGATGAATCATTTGTTCGGGAAGTGCTCTTTAAGCTTCTCTCTAGTAATTCTGCATACATCCGGAACTATGCTTTGCAATCGCTTTTGGTTTACTGCAAGTTCAATGGCGTTGAACTCAATCAACTCATTCTCAAGACATTTAAAGTTGTAAGCCACGAGTTCAAGACCGAGGCATCATCCGTTCGTGTTCATACTTTAGAGAATCTTCTGAATGATAGATCAGTAAGACTCCTTTCTTATGCGCTCGCTCTAGCAGCTCTCATTCGTCAAGCAGAGTTTTCTGACCTACAGACAGCCACCATAACCAAAGTTTTATCTTTTTGTACTCAAAATTTGAAGCAAGCATCTCATAAAAATCTCCTACAACATCAGGCATGCTGGATCATTTTGGGTGCTTTAGTGAAGATGTATGATGAATCAGAATTCGTCAGACTCAATCTGTCACAATTCCTCGTCTTTTGGAAAAGTTTGTTGACCCTGCAGTTGGTTGGTGACGAAATTGACGTTGTATCTAATTTACGAGTTAGAAATTTTGCTTTAGTCTGTTTACTCAATTTTCTAGAAGCCACCGAGTTGACACCTGAAGTGGTTCGTCAATGTCAACTGTTATTGTCTAAATCTTACAACTACCTCACATTTTTGGAAAACACCTACGAGAAGGTTGGTGAAATCACACAGTTCCAGGTGTCTTCCCAAGGGGACCACAACCTCAGCTTGTATTCCAATCCGTTTGATATTCCCTCCACTCTTCCATTTGATCAGCAAATGATAGTGCATATCTTCCACTCCAAGAAGATTTTGTTTCTTCTGTATCATAGAATCTCCCATCTACTCAAAAATGATGTTAATTCGAGCATGGTGATCTTTTTGCTGAAGTTATTCAGTGACTCCAAAGTATTTACTAGGTCAAATGGTGGAGAAGGTACCAATCAAAAGAAGAAAAAGTCCGCGCCAGTGATGATTAATGATTCCTTCGACAACTCTATCTTTTTGAATGATGATTATAATTATTCCTTTGGTGTTACAAGTTTGTATATCGAAGGCCACCTTGAGCATCTAGCTGACCTGAGAAAGTCTTTGAACGGGTTGTATTATAGCGACCCTTTTGGAGAGAAGGGAAATGTCTGGCACGATGCATTGGAAGGTCAGTTTTACCGTCAATCATCTGAGAGCATTCAATATGATGCGACCTATTTCTTGCTCAATGACTATTCCACTTTGCATTCTGAACCTCTCGGCCTCGTCACTTCTTTGGTAGACCTTTCGATCGAAATATTTGCAAGAGTGTTTCCGTACTTGGCAAGTAAGATTCAAATGTCACTTCTTGAGCAAATTCGGGCTTCTCTTTTTGGACCTCAGCCGGATGCTTTAAGGCTAGAGGCAGTAACAGTCAATATTTCTGTAATGATAAAATTAATTTCAGAAGAATCGAAGCTTGAGAAAGAAATCGTTGACGTTCTTATCGATATTTTGCAGAAATTGAAATCTAAGGACCGAGAACTCAATGAACTTAACTGTGAAACTTTAGGAAGAGTAGCTAAGAGGCTTCCTAAATCTCAAATTTTTGACCTTGTGGGAGTCATTTCGTCGTCTATATTCAGTGACACAGATCCCCTCAACCGTGGGAGAGCCATTTTGCAATTAGCACAAATCTACAGATTCTCGGAAATTGGATTTACCGATATTTTCAGTCTCGTGCAACAACTTCTTGTTGATCCGAACCCTATTGTGTATTTCTACCTGGTTAAAAGTGCCACCATAATTCTCTCTAAAAATCCAGATTTACCTTTATTAAGAGCTATTTTGACCAAAATTTACAATAACTTTTTAGATGTCTCCTTCAGTTATGACATTTCCAGTAAAGTATTACTGAACACAAAAGTTCTCTATAGCAGCCCTGGAGAGATCATCACATTTTTGAGATTAGTTGTGAGTACTTTGGGTCCGATGTTGAGAGAAGAACTGGAGCTAGTGAGGGGCCAGATCAAAGATTTGATCGTTTGCCTTAAAGAGGGGATTAATTGCAACACCGTCAAGGACAGTTTTGGTGCCACCGAGGGAATCCTTCTCATGTTTCAGGAGCTCGTCATCTTTGATCCTCAATTGATCGAGGCCTCGAAAAATGAAGAGAAGATAGGCATTCACTGGTTTTTGCGTTACTTACAGTTTGTTAGCTCTAAGAATTTGAAAATAGGGATCGAAGCAGCAAGCCCAACTTCTGTTTTCAACGAAGCCCTTTTCCCATTCAACTCGTCATCGAAACTTTATAAGTTGTCTTACAAATGCTTCTCCGAAATTGTCAAAATTCGAGGTGGATCTATTTTGGACAACGAAGCTATCAGCCTTCTTTGGGTCTCCATGAACTTCAAACCATGCGAAGAGCTCAAAGAACTGATAAGATTTTGGTTGGCTCAAAGATACGATGCAGCATTGTTCAATTCTTTGACATCGTTGTTTAGATATCTGTCCAAGAGGCTCACTGCCCCTTTCGTTGAGAAGAATTATCTGCGAAAGCTTTTGCCATTAGCTCAGAGGCAAAAGAAGCGGGATGTCGCTAACAATGTTTTTAAAGATGAGGAGAGTGAGAGTATTGTTCAATCAGAAGGTTCTGAGAAAAACGAACCTATTACATGGGAGTTCAAGATGTTCATCTTTGACTTGCTACTCGAACTACTTAACCATGCATCTGGAGATAGCTCATTGAGGAATTCGTTACTCGTGAAGATCCAGGATATTGTTAATGTATCCTTTTTGGGACTGACTTCTTCAGTTCCAGAAGTCAGAATGCAAGGAATAAAGTTGCTCGACAAGGCACTTGAAGTCTTTGGAGACATTCCAGACCCTCTTTATCCATCGTCTTCTGTGTTAGAGCAACAGCAGGCTCAAATCATTTCAGCCCTTATGCCTTCTTTTTCTTCACACAGTGACGCAAAAATCATTATTGAGACAATTGGTGTTCTGCTGAGATTCGTCAATTTACCTAGAATCAAGTTTTACCTGAAACAGCGTATTTTGAGAACATTGATCGATCTCTTGGAAGAATTGGCACTGAACAAATTTCTCAGATTTTCTTACATCGAAAATATGTCTGAATTGAACAAGAAAGCTATTCAATTGAGTATTCTTAACTGTTGGGCAATAGTCAAAATCAATTCGATGAATTCTGATGATGCAGAGATTACCGCAACTTTGAAGAAATACTCCAAGTTGCTCAATTCTTTGTGGATTTTGGTGCTAAGAGAGTACATGTCAATGAAATACGATGAAGGTTCCAGCACTAAACGAGAGGTAGAAAATTACTCCGATTACTGGATTAACTTCATCAGCGTTCTCAGTTTGGAGCTCGCTTCTGAAGATCCCGAAGAAGAGGAGGAAATCAAATCCGTGTTGGGAAATGAGGCTGGCAATTTTTTCTTCGTGTTGTTCTCCCAATGTGTTGAAGGGCTTGTAAAGAATCACAATGTCAATCAAATTTTAATCACTTTAAAGAGGTTAATGAAAAGTGAACAGCTTGTCACTCAAGTGTTTGACAATGACGTTTTCGGTGAAGTCATTGACATTTTCGATCGATTGGTTTTGATTGACGACGAGAACACAGAGACCAAGAGCTTAGTTGTTGAAATTGTAGGACAGATTTTTGACCTGTACGTCAAAGAGAAGCTGGAAGAGAGTAGAATGCAAGAATTGGATAAACTTTTCGAGCTTATCAGAATATGCGTCCTACCAATATTCCACGTACTCCCCAACTTGAAATCGGACTATGATCCATCCAATAAAGAGTATCAATTTATATTGAAACACGCAGATGATGCCACCAACTTGGTTTTATTGAAGAAAAGCTTTGGATGCGTAGTAAAAATGATGAACCAGTTCCCTCAAGTTGTGAAAGCTGACATTTACTCGTGCGTTTTGTTCATGATTGTTAAAATTTATGAGCTTCAAAATTCTCTTCTTGTCCTGACAGTGTTGCCATATTTAAAGGAGATAATTGGTGAAGTTGCCACGTTAGATATGAATCTAGTAAATCTTTTCAGCCTGTTGGTTCGTCAACATTGTGAAATTTCCAGCGAAAACATCAATTCCATATTCACAGTGGTCGTTCTTGTTACAGCTGGCAACGTCAAGATTCTGGAAGAAGACGCAAATGCCGTGGTTGATGCGCTTTTGGAATTGATGAATACTTCTAACAGCGGCACAGCAGTACAATGTATTAAACTGTTGATCCAAAAGCAAAACAAGAGCAACATCTCCAAGCGTTTGGTTGAAAAATTGGTCAACAGATTGGTACAGGAAGAAGATGAAGACGAGAAGGTTGCATTGGAAATTCTTGTGTATTTTGGACAGCAAATTACCGATGGAAAGGGGCAATTTTATCTGTTGATGATTCCTTTGCTTCTCTTTTTGAGTGCTCGAGGGAGCACCGATGACCAATTTGTGAAGGACAAAGTTACGTCATTGGCAGCAAGCGACCCACAATCGTTCAAGCTGGTGTTGAATGAGCTGTTGACTGCGGAGCAAAGAGCCCACATCGAGTCACTTGTGAAAGGAAACACAGAAAAACAAGAGGCGGCTGCTCCGCAGATTCAGTTGAAGACCTTTGGAGTGGAATAGAGTACATAAAGTACATAACAGATCAAAGAACTTTATTGAAGGCGTAGTGACTTGATAAGTTGGAAATCGAAGCAAGTTTGAAAATGTATATGTTGACAAAGAGGTGACAGGAGTACACGTAGAGGTATGTAAGGAGCTGGAAAAGCAAACTGATGCAAAAATAGATCATCTGGATACTATCCTCTTTCTATTTTGTATGGTAAGTGTGTATGCGATGATGTAGAAAACGGAGATGGAGTAGTGGAAGGAGATGAAGCAAGACAACCAAAGTGGACTATTCAGAACAAATTTATAGTTGCTGGCTCATATACAATCACTGGTATACCGGAATAGTCCATCATCTACATTACTCATAAGAAGATTTTGGGTTTTCAAGTATCAAACTAATAAATCTTGAGCTGATCTCTCATTAAAATTTCACTTTTGAACATCATCATTAAAGCTTCGAAATGCTCGTGTGGCAGCTTCTTTTGCTCACTATGGCAGCCGCCAAGACGGTGGAGTACAACTTCACTGCCTCGTGGGTCGAACGAAACCCGGACGGCGTTCACCCACGGCGTGTAATTGCATTAAATGGGCAATGGCCTCTCCCAGTGATCACTGCCGATGAGGATGACCGGGTGATCATTCGTCTCCAAAACCACCTTTGGGACGCCAGTACCCTGCTTCATTTCCACGGATTGTTCCAAAGGGGCACACCGTGGCTGGACGGCCCAGAAATGGTGGCCCAGTGTCCAGTACACTCCGGTCTGGCCATCACCTACAACTTCACAGTGAACCAGGCAGGCACTTACTGGTACCATCTGCATCTGGGCCTGCAGTACTCTGACGGTCTTCGAGGCATGTTTGTGGTGAAGCCAAAGAATACAACTGTAGAATACGACCACGAAACCACGCTCTCGTTGAGTGACTGGTACCATATGGAGCTGAGGGAGATCATGGAGCGATTTATGAGTAGATACAACCCGACTGGTGCAGAACCCATCCCTCAGAACGCCCTTTTCAACGATACCCGTAATGCTACGTGGACTGTGGAGCCAGAGAAGACATACTTGGTTCACATTTGTAATATGGGCATGTTTGTGCTGCAATATTTGTATATAGAAGACCATAAAATGACAGTAGTCGAGATCGACGGTGTGCCAACTTCGCCATACGAGACTGACAGTTTGAAAATCGCTGTCGCTCAAAGATACTCTGTCCTAGTGACACCAAAGGCCGTAGAGAAGTCTCAGGCTTTCAAATTCATCAACATTTTGGATAAGGATATGCTCGATGTGCAGCCGGACGATTTACAATACATCAGCACAAATTGGATGGTTGTGGACGATAAAAAGACACCTATAGCTGACGACTATCAAGTTCTCATCGAGCAGGATGAATACGACGGAATCGTAGACACACTCGAGCCTCTAGATGACATGAACCTCGTCCCATTGGACAAGAAACCACTTCTCGAAAAGGTGGATCACCAAATTGTTCTTGACTTCGAAATGGAGAGCTTGGGCGATGGGGTGGTATACGCCATGTTCAATAAGGTATCATACACAGCACCCAAGGTTCCCACCTTGTACACTGTTTTTTCTGGACCATCAAACGAGATCGAAAACGCTCTGATTTATGGATCCAACACAAACACCTTTGTTTTGAAGAAAGACGAAATCGTGGAGATAGTTCTTAACAATATGGATCCTGGTGACCATCCATTTCACCTTCATGGCCATGAATTCCAGGTTATTGAGAGACTGGATGAAGACGCCGGAGCCTACAACACCTCTAACCCTGGAAATGCACCATCCAAAGTACCAATGAGAAGAGACACAATTTTAGTGAAGGCCGACGGACATGTCGTACTTCGTTTTCAAGCCAACAATCCTGGTGTCTGGTTTTTCCATTGCCACGTGGACTGGCACTTAGAACAGGGATTGGCGATCACTCTTGTGGAAGATCCTGTTGGCATTCGTGGGCTCGGAGGCGTACCTGAAGACCATATATTGGTCTGCCGTCATGGGCGCACTCCATACAAAGGCAACGCAGCCGGGAACAGCCAGAACTTTCTTGATTTGACTGGGGAGCACTTGCAAAAGGAGCCGCTCCCTGCTGGGTTTACCAGAAAGGGCTGGGTAGCATTAATCATATGTAGCATTTTGTGTCTCTACGGAGTTGTTAGCATCTACGAGTTTGGAATAGAGGATGTGAAGCAGGACAACAGCGAGTCCTTGATCGCCAAGTTGGAGCACATAGTTGCAGTTGAGGGTCAGTAGCTAGACCGTAGATCAATAGACGATATCAACATTGGAGGTCAGTAGAGAGCGTGAGTGGTGTGGTCATGAAGAGTCTTCTTATAATGAGATGCTACATTGAGAAAGAGGAGGATGAGCAGCCACCTAAGAAAGACAGGCTCAGATGGGTCAACATAAATATACACACTGACATAACAGCGACATATACACTGAGACAGCAGTGATATCCACAGTGACACCAGCTCTATGTCCCATCAGACCACCCTCTTAGTGCTAATCTTTCCCGATCAACGCAGCGCCTCGCTTTCTTTTGCCTTATCGCACCAGTGCCGCCTGCAGCCAAGCAGGCCATATAAAGATGGTAGACGGTCACTGACAGACTTCTCCATAGAGTAATCCTTCCAATTGACCGCCATGACTAAATACGTGGTGATTGGGTACGTTAGGGACCGAGGGACGGAAAACACCACCGACAAACTCACTTCACTCGCACAAACTAACCTAGCGCGGGCATCATAGGCCTCTACACCACCTACCATCTTCTCCAAAAGGGCGTTGACTCCAAGGACATCACCATTATCGCCAAATATTGGCCCGGGGATGAATCCATCGAGTACACATCACCCTACGCGGGTGGGAACTTCCTGTGCATAACCGGGGACGACCAGGAGACACTCCTCTTTGACAAGACCACGTACCAGAGCTTAGCCCGACTCCAACGCGAGCTAGGTGGGCCTCAGTGTGGGTTGGATCTTCTTCCGAGCTGGGAAAATTGGGAGACCAGACCCTCGCAGCCCAAGATCGACTCTTTAAGACTGTACCTCAAGGACTACCAGGAAGCCCAGGCATCGGAGCTCCCGGATGGAGCCACATTTGGGATCAAGTTCACTACATGGTGCTTTAACTGCCCGAAATTCCTTGCCAGCTTCAAGCATTACCTCGTGGATGTCAAGGGTGTTTCCAGTATTCGGAAGGACCTCACCCATGTGCTGCAAGCATTCTTGCCTGCCACCAAAGTTGTGTTCAACTGCACTGGGATTGGGGCCCGGTCGCTTGGGGGAGTGGCTGATACCAAGGTGTACCCTACACGGGGCCAGGTTGTAGTGATCAAGGCACCACATATCCAGGAAAACAAGTTCTTGTGGCAGGCGGAAGCTGCAACATATATCATCAAGCGGCCACATTCCCACGACCAGCTTATTCTTGGTGGGTTCCTCCAAAAGGACGACTGGAGTGCTTCCACGTACAAGGACCAAACGGCGGATATATTGGAGCGAACCACGAAGTTATTGCCCAAGATTCTCGAGAGAAACCCTGGTGGGCTGCGGATAGAGGACTTGGAGATACTTCGAGTTGCAGCCGGTTTGCGGCCATCCAGACACGGTGGGGTTCGTATTGAGCGGGAGCCGTTGGACGAGGGCAAGCTTGTGGTGCACAACTACGGGGCTAGCGGGTATGGATACCAGGCTGGATACGGGATGAGTGAGAAGGCGGTGAGTTTAGCGTTGGACAGACTGAAGTTGTGAGAGGGAAAGAGAGGAGGGTAGAGAGAAGGGTAGAGAGTTATACTAGAGGTATCATTGGTTTAGTTTCGGTGGAGTATCAAGAATGTATTGAAGATGTATTGAAGATGTATTGAAGATGTATTGAAGATGTATTGAAGGATGTATGGAAGGGTGTATTTCAGAGGATTGAGAGGTGTAAGATTAAGTAGCTTTGTAGTGGTGGATATGAACTTGCATTCGTATAAAATGTATCAATACGAACTTGCATTCATATAAAACGTATCATACGAACTTGCATTCATATAGACTGTATCCATATGAACTTGCCATCATACGAACCGTATCTATATTAGCCCCATCGATATCGGCTTCATCGATATCTTATCAATATGAGCTTGCTGGTCAGCAATTAGTGCGCTGAGCACTCAGAGAGCTGGAGAACAGCAGTTTACAGTACACCTAACTACTCAAAACCCACTGTATGACCACGTAGGGTAGACCCAAATAAAGCTTTTAGGTACCATTGCCCCATATAACCAGCAATTTAAACCAACCTCGACCAGAACCTGCCCCCCTTTTTTCCTGTCATTCTTACCAACCTTCCTCTCCCACCCTGTCACTTACCTTTCGCTTATCGCCTGCACACTCAAGCAGGGCAGAAACAAAAAATAGCTTTACCACCACCATGTCTGGACTCTTCGAATGGGCGTTTGGTAAGCGGTTGACGCCGCAGGAACGGCTCCGGAAGAACCAGCGGGCCCTCGAGAAGACCCAGCGTGAATTGACCCGTGAAACGACCAAGCTCCAGCAACAGGAGAAGAAATTAATCTCCGACATCAAGAAGTCAGCCAAGGCCGGCCAGATAGCGCTGGCCCGAATCCAGGCCAAGGACCTCATACGGACCAAGTCTTACATCAACAAGTTCAATTCAATGAAGGCCCAGTTGCAGGCGATCTCCTTGAGGATCCAGCTGGTCAGACTGAACCAGCAGATGGCCTCTCTGATGAAGGACGCCACCCGGTTGCTTGCCGGGATGAACCGTCTGATGAACTTGCCACAGCTTTCACGGATTGCCCAGGAATTTGCCCGTGAAAACGACATGATGGACCAGAAACAGGAGTTCATGGATGACGCCATCGATGATGCCATGGCGGACGACGAGGACGAGTTGGGCGAGGATGAACAGATTGACGGGATCTTGAGCCAGGTGTTGGACGAGATCGGAGTGGATTTGAGGGCTGGATTGCAGGATACGCCGAGTGCTATTGCCTCGGGCGAGCGCCAGGAGCGTGTAGCACAAGCGGTCGGAGGCGATGCTGAAGAGGACGACTTGCAGGCACGATTGGATAGTTTGAAGAAGTAGGAAGGAGATGAGAAGCGAAATAGACGAGAATAAGTAACAGAGTAATGGTGGAGTAGTGGTTGTGGAGTGGTGAAATAGTAGTTGAAAGATGTGAGTGTATCAGCCTGCAAGACAATAAGATATCTGATGGAGATGTATATGAAGGAGCTGATATGAAGGAGCTGATACGAAGGACCTACCTGGCCGCAGTAGTATCACGAGGATGGTCCCTTTACTGTTCCAGAGGTGTTGGTCTCGGTATCTTCAGTATATTCTGCAGTGTCCTCCTCATTGATATAATACCCTTCTACATTCCTCTACACTCATAACATCCTTCTAAAGTGTTTCTACACTCTTAATATCCCTCTACATTCCTCTAGACTCTTAAAATCCTCTACAATCTCTCTCCAACACTCTCTGTATCAGTGTCTATAAATAATACACGGCTGGCACCATGCACCAGATGTCCAGATCCAGATCCCCATCTCTTAATATACTCTAAATGTATGCACTTTCACGTGCCTACTTATATGTACTTCTTCTCCTCAAGGTAAGCCACAATCTTGGCGGCTGAGTCCTCGATGGACTGGCCCTCGTAGTTCTTCAAGTGGATCTCGGCCTGTTCTGGCTCCTCATAAGGGGCAGAAATACCGGTGAACTCCTTGATGATCCCCTCACGGGCCTTCTTATACAAACCCTTGGGGTCACGTTGCTCAGCAACAGAGATAGGCACATCCACCCATACTTCGACAAAGGGCAACCCGTCCTTCTCGTGCAAGTCACGTGCGAGCCTACGGTCTTGACGGTATGGGGAGATGAAGGAGGTCAAAGTGACACAGCAGGAGTCATTGAACAACTTGGCGACCTCAGAGATACGACGGATGTTCTCATTACGGTCAGCTTCACTGAACCCCAAGTCCTTGTTGAGTCCAAACCGGACGTTGTCACCGTCGAGACGGTAAGCGTTGAGGCCTCTCTTCAAGAGAGTCTGTTCCAAAGCGCAAGCAATGGTGGATTTTCCAGATGCGGAAAGTCCGGTGAGCCAAACAGTGACTCCCTTTTGCTTTCTGAACTCAGCACGCTCGGCGTGGGAGAGGTTGTCGTGCCAGGTGATGTTAGTGGCCATTTTCAGAGTAGTAGGATGAAATATTTTGCATCGCTGGACCTGATCTGGGGAACCCCATTGGGGACCCTTTGCTCATAGCACGTGCAAGCAGCCTCACACACGTGATAATCTGTTTCTCCCACATATGAACCATATTCGAATCGATTGAGATGAATCTTCCATTAATCTTCCCACTTAGGGACAATAGCAGTGAAGCTTTCATTTATTGTCTCTTCCCACTTATTCTCTCCTCTCCATCTTCTCACTTACAGCGACTTCTTCTCTTTTGACAATTTTTCACCCACCAACCAACCATGTTGTACGAACTCATGGGCATAGCACGGATCTCTGATCCTTTGAAAACAAACAAAGAAGCGGTCAAGATCGTGTCGACCATTGGCCGCTTGATATTGCAAAACAGAGGAGTAATCCGTTCTGTGACGAATATGGGACCTCGAAATCTCCCCAAGTTGATCAGAAAGGACCAGGAGAGCCATTTCCAGGGCTACCACTTCATGATGCATTTCGACAGCTCCTCCAGAGTGCAGCAGGAGTTGATGAGAACCTTGCAGAAGGATCCACGTGTGCTCAGAGCATCTGTAGTGAAGAACGACATCAACAAACTTCCGCTTAACACGGGAACCTCCTTTGAGCGTTCTTGTGAAGCCATAGCAAAATAATGTACATAGAATGAAGGTCATACCGGGAAAATTGTAGGATGAACCTGTTCAAGAGAGGAGAGGAGATACACGGAGAGAAAGGTGGGTTATAAGAGACTGAAAACGACGTCAAACAAGGTCAATATGGCCAAACGAGGTCAAATGCTATTGCTTATGATGAGATGTTGATAGATCTAGACCCACCAAGACGACAGTTGATCAGACGGAACATGGATAATAATGATCCAATATGATCATTATTCCACCAATATAAGTAATCATTTTGCCGACAATATGCTCCAAATATATCCTATTCACATGAAAACCAGTCCACACCCCATCGTTACCTTCAGGTCCCTCTTCTTGCTTTCTTCTCTTCCTCTTCTCTTCCTCTTCTCTTCCTCTTCTCTTCTCTTCTCTTTCTCTTCTCTTTCTCTTCTCTTTCTCTTCTCTCTTCAATTCACCTATCCCTTTTCACCTCCCTACATCATTCAATGACTCATTGCTATTATATTACGGAACCATACGGTTCCCATTCTACGTAATACTCCTCTACCCCGTTTGTTCCAACTACTCATCCAACAGCGTTTGCAGGGCATTCAGGCTACGAGCCTCATCGAACACCAGTGGCACCGCCAGTTGGTCCATAGACGAAGTCTCCTCACGCCTGTCGTCAAGCAAGTTAACCAGCAGCAGCGAGTTGAGTGCCAAGTTTCCCAGAGCTCCATTTTTGTAGATGGGAAACCCCTTGGCTGCCTTCACAGTCGACTCTAACACCTCTGGGTTCTCCACCAGCAGTGCAGACCTTCTCTGACCACTGGATCCACGGACATTTTCACGCAGACTCATCCGCATGTCCTGTAAAGGCACCGAAAGACCGGCTTCTAAGTCTGGTACTTCTTGGAAGTTCACAATCGGGTCCAGGTTGAACACATCGATCTTTTCCACTCTGGTGTACAGCCAGCGGCAGAATTTTGTATGGTCAACAAGAGGCAAATGCATGTACTTGGTGTAGGTGAATACCAAGAGGGATAAAGCAGCTCCACCGATCAAATCGATGAAGTAATGGTGGGTCAAGTACATAGTCAGCCACCAAAGCCAAAGAGCATAGACAAACCACACAGGGGTCAACTTGGGGAAAAGCCAACACAAGAAGAGCACGTCCATCACGGAACAACCAGAATGCAAAGATGGGAAGGCACCAAAGATAACTGGAGAGTTGGAGAATGTGGTGGTATACATATCCACGTCCAAGAGCTTGTCGATACGACCCAAGCCTCCTGGAGATCCATGCATACCATAATTGGCAGGTTCGAGTCCGTAAAGAATCTTGTACCAAGGAGGAGCCGCTGGGAACAAGATTTGGGTCAAAACCCCCAAAAGATTCATGTATCCAAAGGCAAAGCCATACAGACGAAGCAGGGTGGGAGGGCCGAAAACGAAGATAAAGGCAGCCACAACGAATGGGGCACTAAAATGAATGATTCCGTATGGAAGCCATGCAGCAATATCAAGAATGGTGTTGTGGGTAGTAGCCAAGACTGCCAGCAAGTTGTCGCCGTACAAAATGGTTTCCATGGCAGGGAGAATGACCACGGAAATCGGAGGTTTCCATGAGTTGGGGATCTTTCCACACGAGAAGTACAACGCCAACCAGGTGAAAATTGGCAATGCATGGACGAAGAATTGCAGGGTTAATGGAATTAAAAAGCAAAGCGTGAATGCTGCAAGAATGGCGGTTTTAAGGAGAAAGCTTGCAGGGAAGATTATGTACACGAACAAGATCACCAGCACTAGGAACAGGTAGTGAGCAATCTCTTGCACGGTCCAGTTATGGCGTTTGAATTTGGTGATCAGATTACGAGGATTGGTATCGAAATTCAAGTCGGCAAGGGTCAGACCAGGCCGTTTTTCCAGAAGAAAGTAGTAGTGCAAGAGCTGGTACGGTCTTTGTACAATGGGCAGTCTTAAAAGGGCCATTTTAGTGGAGATGTTTTACGGATTATGGGGGGTTTAGATTCACAAGAGATGTGACCGATATTTGGGAGGCAAGAGGGCTGAATTCTGGCCGGGGAAGGGTGTTTTGATGCAGTTTACCTCAAGAAATCCGATTGAGCAGTTTCTGGATGCTCAACTATGTTTGTTTGTTGATTTGACGCGAGACACTGGCTAGTGGGCCTGTTAGCGGTGGGTCGATTCGGATCTGTACGAGTGGTATGCTTGAGGGCGGAACGGATGCAAATCCTGGTGCTTTGGACGGGTTTTCGAAAACTGAATGCACCGGAAGTGATTCTGGAGATCTGGCAAGAGATATGGACCTTACAGTGGTAATATAAGCCCCAAATGGAGACGGGGAAGCAAGGTTTTGCTGTTTTGGAATGCTCAAGACAGGTAAAAAAAAAGTTCCGCCGATCAAAAAAAGCAGCCAGAATAGGAGATGGGAGTGTGTGCAGGAGAGGAGGGCCAGAGGGACAAGAACCATGGGGAAGGACGGGAGTAGGGGGTGTAGGGGAGAGGAGAGGTTCCGGGTTGGATAGGAATCTGATAAGGATATGGCGAGTGGTTCTGCGCTGCTCCTGGGAGAGGAGCTTTACGAAGTGGTGGGTCGGTGATTCGGTATTTGGCAAGCAGTTCGGCAGCTCAGCAGCTCATCACAGCGCGTTTCTTTTTGGGCGAGACCAGGGAGAGCAAACATGTAGTGGAAGAAGGTTTAGGGGCATGATGGAGGGGAAATCGCTAGAATATAGGGGCCAGAAATGGGGAAAGAGAATATGAGAGCTGCACTATTTGGTCTCTTACAGTCTGTAGTGTCCCAGCAAAAAGTGGGCCGGTGGTTCGAGTAGTGCTGCCTGGCGGCAAGATCTTGTTCCAGCCTAAATTTAGTGGCCCCATGGCCGCGGCAGGGCGACAGAAGCCACTAAGCCCGCGAAATGCAGCGCCCTAGACCCGCTAGACCCGCTAGACTCTATGACCTGCAACAGCATTAGGGAGGGAAGATCTAGTGGACCAATTTCGCAGCCCATTTCATGAGTAGCCGTATTCAACGTATATCTACCTCTGTAGCGTTTCTAACACTGGTAATGGGATGGTCGTTCGACTGGCTTCCGCTGGCTGTAGACACAATCCCATTCAATCGGGCCACTTTCTTCTTTTGCCATGCTTTTCTCATCACTTTGATCTAATTCTATAGCACACCACCTCCACCAATTTCTACCTTCACTCGTGAAATATTAGAGCTCACCTGATCGCGTACTCTTCCGTATACTTCTTTCTTATACTCCACGCTATAGTACTCACTAACTCCACGTTATGCTAACTGCCTCTTCGCTCCTCTCTCGTTGATCCCACTCATCGCATTTACTGCCCTCTTGTCCCTACATCTTACAACTCTACACTTCCTCTTCCAATTACAACTTTTCTTCAATTAAAACATTAATAATTACTTCAACAATCTGTCGATGTCGGCAACAAGAGACTCAGGCTTGGTCAAAGAGGAGTATCTCTCCACAACCTTACCCTCCTTGTCGATCAAAAACTTCTCAAAGTTCCACTTGATACGGTTCAAGCCAAGCAAACCGGATTTCTGCAGCTTCAAGAACTTGTACACTGGGTCGGTCTTGTCCCCGTTGACGTCGACCTTGTGCAATACTGGGAAGGTGACTCCGTAGTTCAATTGGCAGAAAGTTTGGATTTCTTCGTCCGAGCCGGGCTCCTGGCCACCAAACTGGTTACATGGGAACCCCAAGATCTGCAAATCGGTGCCCTCGTATTTCTTATTCAACTCTTCAAGACCCTTGTATTGTGGGGTAAAGCCGCACTTGGAGGCGACGTTGACGATGAGGACGACCTTTCCCTTCAACTGGGAGAAGTCATAGGGCTCGCCCTTCTTGTCCTTTGGTGATAAGTCGTAGAATGAAGACATGTGGCCAGATATTATGGGTGCTAGAAGGTCGATGAGAAGGATTAACTGTATCGATGCGGTGAATAACACCACCCCCGTCCTTTATATAGACGTCATCAGCCACGGCTTAATAATAGCTTAATAATGGCCGGTGCATTTTTAGCGTGATGCAAGAGCCTAGAACGCGGGCTGAGCGATGGGCCGAGGTGGGGCTGGTCCGATGAGTAATGGAGCTGGGAGGGCGGGGCAGTGGTTGTTGTACTGCTGTTGTATGTATTGTGTATGTGTGTCATCAATATCTACGTCATCAATTGGTGGTCTCGTTGCTGGCTGTGTAGGATCGGCGCCTCTCTGGCGGTGATAGCGGTGTTAAGAACAATGAGGTGAAGGGCATGGAGATAAGATGGCCGTGGTCTGGGTGGTGTGTAGACGGAAACGGTTCGGACAGTGATGGAGTTGGTGGGGCAAAGAGGGGACAGACGGGAGCATTATGGACAACCGAGGGCTAGGATACACGAAGACGGCTACAATGACAACCTGCTTGCGTATACCCGCCGAATACCCATGCTTTGAGTGTTTCTGATTAGTGTGGTTCCGTCAAGTAACTCGCGCTACAGAGAGAAGAACTCTTTGACCAAACGGCCGTGGTGAAGTGATTTGTGGAAGTATGGAGAAAGAGAGGACATGAAAGAGAGGACATGAAAGAGAGGACATGAAAGAGAGGACGAGGAGTCGAGCAGTCAATTCTACAGAAACATCCTGGAACAGCTACAGCGAAGATCGGGTGGTTAGAGCTATAGTGGATGTGTATGAGACGTCTGTTTCCAGCCAGATGTGTATAGTAGATAGAGAATATTTTCCAGCTGGAGGTGTATTGCCCCAAAGCAGACATGACCCAGAAGAAGAAAATAACAAAGTAGGTCTGTATTACCACAGAAATGGAGCAAACTAAGTCCTTTTTTTGAGGCAATTGAAACCGTTTGTAATATGTAGCACAGCCATTATTTCCCTTGTACCGACACCCACTCTCATATCTTGCAACACTTGATCCATTAGCTACCGAGTCTCATGACATCAACCATATAAATGCATCCTCTCCATCCTCTTAAGACCACTCACTGGAACCATTCTCTCAACTCTACGAAATTCCCCACCACAACGCCAGTCCTATATTTCATCCCTACATTCCATCAAATACCGCTTCATATTATACCTAATCCACATAATCCTGCTTCAAACCAAAAAATGCTCGCCTACCATTCCTACAGTAGCCACGAGAAACCCGAATCCAGCAGCAGAAACCCCCCAGATATAGCTAGTCCGAAATTGCTGCAAATTCTGTGCAATTTCCTTTTTGAGCAACACAATCTGAATCTCTTCCTCTATGGAGATCTCTTGTTGCAATTCATCGGCTGCAACTAATGGTGAGCCATCCGATGGTGTCAGCGACGATGAAGAGCCATCCTCCTCATCAGAAACGTGGATGTATGACCGAGCCAACGAATCTTCGTCGGAATGCTCCGCCTCAACTTTAGCCAGCTCGTCCGCAACATTCGAAGCCGCCCGAATTTTGGCATTGTCGCCCTCAGACTCAAACTTCTGCAACACCACCAACTTGTCGTTTAATTGCAGACCAGCGGAGTAACCCACATAGTGTTGGACAACTGCAGCAATGGGGGCTGCAGCGGCTGCATAGAGAAGGTACGGGTGCTTTCCAGCTGGAGAAGCTACAAAGTAAGCCACCAGAAGCAACGAACTTGACAAGACGGTTAAGATGTTGGTATAAACCGAGGTTTCAGCCAATGTATCCAAGATTTTGCCTGCGATTCGCAGACCCGAATGAGTACTCTTCAGGGTTACTTGATGGCTTAATGAAGAAATCAAGCTGGGGATAGTATCATACACATTAACAAACAATTTGCCGGCGAAAAGGCCAAGCAGGGCTACCCCAACGAACTTGGAGGAGGCGACGAAGTAAGTCATGATAAGAAGTGCAAGGAAACCGCTGGATTACCAGAATAGTTTGAAACCAGACAGGTTCAGGGAGTACTGGAGAAGATGGAAGAGGCTGCAGATAAAGGCAGGCAATTCAGAAGGCAAGTAGAGTTGCTGGGGCCTTTATTAACTCGTTTCCAAGCTGAATCTGGCCTGAGTCTGGTCTGAATGGGTGATGATTCGGACCTGATTCAGATCTAATGAGGTCTGCTGAAGACCTGACGACGATGTAGGGGTATGAAAGGGCTACCCACACTTGAAGTAAAGCCTTGGTCCAAAGGTAAAGAGATCGGTCCACAAACACGAGAATCTGGCGGGAGCAATCAAGTGGTTCTGCAGACTCTAGTCTTGATTGTGGGATAATCTAGCAAATTAGGCTAGAAAAAAGGGTTCAGGGACAACGGGACAACAAGAGTACCGCTATATATGCAGTAAATAGGATCAAGATGGCAAGGGCAAACAATTGGTCCCGAAAAGTGGCAAATTCAGGGCTTCACACGAGGAATAGTCACTTGTTGGGGTAATAAATGGGGGCCAATTTGCCTCCCTGGACTGTGTGCAGGCTGGAGATAAGTGCTGCAAGAAGCGTATGCAGGCAGGGACCGTCAGGCCGGTACCTTTAGGGCCTGAGAGCCCCCAGAAGCCGCCTACGGGGAGGTGGAGGTCTTTCTACTGTGTATGTATTGGCTATGAAGTGTAGGAGTACCGATAGCTGATGTGTGGGGGCGTGAAGGTGCTGGAGGAATGAATTGGCACAATTTTAGTGCGGTGTTGCCGATATCCTGCAGATAACTGGTTTCCGTGGCTAGACCCAAAGCATAAGGGCGCTCACGTGACCAAGACGGGGGGTTCTGATGAGACGGTGGGCTGCTGGAGTTCAGCTGTGTAGCGATAACTGTGTGTGTACTGTGAACTAGAAGACGGCCTGGTATTGGTATTGGTGGATTTGGCGTGTGTGTGTTGCCATTGATGCATTGTTTGGCATCATTACATATCATCTAGAGTCAGTCTGTGGTGGTGCTTTGGGTGGTGGTAGACATATAGGTGGTTCTGAGTGTTCTTCTGTATAAACGGCATGTCCTCTGAAGTAGTGCTAAATATTAAGGTCTGTCCTTAATGCCACATGTCATCTTGCGGAGGGGAAGATGACAGGACCCGATAAATCACTGATATGGGGCTATTTTTGTGCCCGAACATACACAGAGTGAAGCTTCTGATCACAATTCAGAGCCATTCGGGCGGTAATAGATGGGGTAAATCCTCTTGTGAGACATAGGTAGACCATTTGGGCAATATTAAACCTCAGAATCAACCTTGTAGTTGCCATTTCTGGGATGACTAAATAAGCCACCAAACACCCATTTAAGCCCAAGCGCATCGGTATTCCCTTGCCCCACCTTGTCATTCTATCCTCTTTCAGATTTCTGCAACTCACTTCAACCAGTCTGGTAGCTTCTCTGGGTCTATCTCTATGCCCGTAATGTCAAAACTTTCAATCAATAACTCCACCAATATACGCCCTCCTTTGGCCCCGGTAAATCTCCGGTACTCTTCACTGACACTGGCCAAGTTCCAGCCCTGTAAACGTCGTAAAATCCCTATCACCGTGCCCGTACGATGTCTCCCCATACCACAGCACACCAACATGGGATAATTCTCCCTATTGCAGATCAATTCGAGGGCTCTCTTGATGGTGAACTCTGAGAGAGCATCCCACGGATTCACCGTCTGGTAGCTGTACTCGTTTAACATGCCGGGGAACTCAATATCAATGTCCTTCTGGGAACAGTATTCCAAGAAATCTTCATTCGGCTCTTCTGAAGCCAACCAGAGAATGGTTTTGAGGTTAAGATCCTCTAGAAACAGCTGGTTGATCACAGAGGGCTGACCCGACCGGTACAACTGCTTTTCCACCGGACAGAAGTTGAGTGGAGGGATGATTCGAAGCATTGGTGGGGTGATTAGACGCTTTTGGGTGACCGGAGAGGTGGAGGAAACGCCGTCAGCGGGCTCTGAAACGGGTGGCTGAGAGGACGAAAGTGTAGTCATTCTTCGACGGGGCCTGTATCGAGCTTCTGGTTGTGTTTGGGGTTGGATTGGCGCTCTAGGAGACCAGCAGTGCCAGGAAGTGGTTCTTTGGTGGACGAGTGGAGAGGCGGAAAATTACGGCTGTAAAAAGCGAGAGAGAAGGAGAAAGGAGGGGAAGGCGAGGGAAACAGAGAGGGAAATGGAGAGGGAAGAAGGGAAGAGAGACAGGAAGGGGAAGGGGGCATCACAGGCAATGGGAGCTCAGCAGTTGTCAATGATATCTGGAATATGTCTTGCTTCTATATTCAACTGGCAGCGTACACAGCCCTGATTTCACCTCTCCATTAGCATTCTTGGTCTGCGAGCTTCCTTCGCTAATTTTACCACGCTATATCGCAATTTACCGCAATTTCTTCAATACATGTAGCAATTTCTCATAATTTCTCGCTATTTGTGGCTATATTGAAAATTGTTTCTCTCAATTTCCCGCTATCTCAGCCGTTGTTTCTCTGTAAATCCTGCTATTTCTCGCCATTTCCCGCTACGTCCCGCTACTTCTCGCTATTTCTCGCTACTGTTCTCCTTTCCACCACCAATTTTTCGCGTGTCCTTTGAATCTTTTTACCACCAAATCACGGAAATTTCACTACACATCATGGCCAAAACCACCGCCACTGGTGCCTCCGGTTCCAAAAAGCCCCTCAACGACGTGGCTGCCGCCGTCTCGACCGCCTACAAGCTGTACGTCAACGGATTGACCCCTCGACTCAAGCTCATCGACGTCTTTCTTGCCTTCTTGGTGGCACTCGGCGTGCTCCAGTTCGTGTACGTGGTTCTTGTAGGGAACTTCCCTTTCAATGCATTTTTGGGCGGGTTCATTCTGTGTGTGGGCCAGTTTGTGTTGACCGTGAGCTTGCGGTTGCAATACATCAACCAGAGCAAGAAAACCGAAGCTGCTCCGGCAGCCAAGGCAGCCAAAGAGGCTAAGGGAGACGACGAGGAAGTGGAAATCCAAGCTGATTCGAATGGAGGCTTCAGCGCCAATATCAGCCCAGAACGTGCCTTTGGCGATTACGTGTTTGCCAGCTTGTTGTTGCACTTTATAGTGCTTCATTTCATCAACTAGAAGTATATATAGAATGGCAGAGAACAGACACAGCAGCAAGGAGAGGATGTGACGAGGTCACGGATGGCCCAACGGGCAGAATGAAACAATAAAAGGAGATTGATATGAAATGTAGCAGAATGGATAAGACCAATCGGGGAATCGAGCCATCAAACGTTTCATTTGAACAGTAGCTCGACGCTGTTGAAGCTGAACTTGGCTGAGCTTCACAGTGTATGGATTAGAGCTTCACAGTGCATGGACCGTCTGTTCGACCAAAAGGTACTTTACAGGGTTACTTACATTGCTTCGTTTCTCCAATTGTAACAGAATGTCTTGAATCTTCAGTTACATATTGTTATTCGTTTTCTCTGTATCCGACTTCTCTAGGTCATAACAGACTCTTAGTGGTACTATCTTCATTCTTCTCATTTGTGTTTTCCCTACGGTTATGACTTCAACTAGCAAAAGCAATCTATATCAACTGTACCAAGTCTCTACCTTTCTCCTTACTCTGTCTCTATTCTCTACTGACATCTCTACATTTCACCAATTTTAACGTGATTTGGTTATACAATTACGCAGCAACCGGCCTTCTCCTTCTCTGCACTGGCCAGCGATGGCTTAGTGGTTCTCTTCACAGCACCAGCTCCAGAGGCTGGCTTGGTTTTGTCGACACCAGAGTCCTCTTGGGTCAGCAGAGCGGCAACTGGTGCATCGTGCTTCTCTGGGGCAATATCGGATGGCACAGCCTGGGATTTGGGATCAATAGAGTAGTCAGTGGAGGTACCACGTCCACCATCAGCAGCAGAACTGGATTGGCCACCCACAACACCGGCAGCAGAGCCAGCAGCGCCAGAAGTGGCACCGTGGGAGTTGGCGTTCTTCTCTTCAGCAGCAGAATATTCGTCTATGTCTCTGATCAGTCTGACTAAGCCAAAAAAGGCCTCTTCGACATTGATTCTTTGCTTGGCGGAAGTCTCCAAGAAGGAAGCGTTAAAACTCTTGGCCAAGGCTTCACCTTCTTCGTAGGAGACCTGTCTTTCGACCTCCAAATCACACTTGTTACCAACGACAAGAACTGGAACGTTCTCCAGGTCCTTGACCCGCAAGATCTGCTCGTAGAACAGTTGCAATTCCTCGAGAGAGTTCTTCAGATTGATGGAATACACAAGCAAAAACCCTTCACCGGTTCTCATGTACTGTTCTCTCATGGCCAGGTACTCTTCCTGACCGGCAGTGTCCAAAACGTCAAGAAGAACCTGTTCTCCATCGATAGTACAGGGTTTCCTGTAAGAGTCTTCTATGGTAGGGTCGTATTCGTCGACGAAATGGGATTGGACGAGTTGGATGGTGAGAGCAGATTTACCGACACCACCGCCTCCAACGACGACGAGTTTATATTCTTTCAAAGCCATATTTGAGTTGTTGATTTGAATAAAGTTGAAAAGTCCAGGTGCTTAAAATGGTCTGGACACAGATAGACTAAGAGCTCGGGTCTTTTGAGAGCTGGAATACTAAATGTGCAATGCTAGTCAGCGAAGATGCACAAATGTGGAGAAGTAAAGTGGCCAGGATAGGTCCTATGGAGTATTTGCCTGGGCTGAATATGGAGCTGGAAATTCGCTGGAATTCGCTGGGAACTTTCGGGCAGTCCACTTGCAATGCTGGCAGTTCTACAACGGCTGGACGTCAGGAGCTATGAAACAGTAGTCAAATAGGCCCCAATGGGTGATTCTTCCTCGATCAACGAATGTGTTTGCAGAAAATTGTGCAAATTCCAGCAGAAGTGAACAGCTAAATAAAAGAGACAAGAGCTTTGAGAAAATAAAAACCGAATTAAATTGCTAAAAAAAGAGGCTGGACGGCAGAAAATATTTTCTTGGTGCGGAGGAGGGCGGACTGGGCAGGGAGGGTGGATTGGCGAGTGGAGGGTCGACTGGGGAATGGAAGTGGCATTAGCAGACTCCTGGGTTGGATGTGTCTTGTCAGAGCTGTCAGAGTGTGCAGAGCTTGTCAGAGCCCGTCCGTCCTTGCCAGGGTTCCAGCCAGCCTGCCGCCAGGAGACGCACCTCGGCAGGCTGCGAAAATAAAAATGCTGGAAAATACTCCGAAAGACGCAGCTCGTCGGTGGGCGATTTGTTAGCAAATTTCATTCTGATCTTTTGGTGGTGGAGCCGAGGGAACTACCTGGCCATTGGTAATTGGTAGCTGGTTGTTGGTAGTTGGTTGTTGGTTGTTGGTAGTTGGTTGTTGGTAGTTGGTTGTTGGTTGTTGGTTGTTGTTAGTTGGTAGTGGTAGTGGTCGTTTGTTGGAGGTTTGTTGGTGATAGTTGGTGGTGTGAGTGGTAGTTGTTTGGTGGCGGTGTCCTAGTTGTAGAATACCGGCCTCAGGATCCATATCCATGCGTTCCACTACCAGCTACAACCTTGTACAGGAGTTTCTCTTTCCCGCCGACTTCCATTGCTTCTACCGGGTATTTAGCCGTTCCCAGCTGCTGCAGGCCCCTTGGCCTATACTTGGCCCAGACAATAGGAGCCTGCCTCGTGCGAGCTTTGTTCACGCTGCTCTGCCTCTTGCTCTGCCTCTTGAGACCCTCAGCGTAACGAAAGGCAGAGCGTCTACTTCGTCACCGCTCGCACTTAAGACCATCCATTGCGGGTGCCCGGAGCTCACCGTAACCCCGTTTTGAACGTCTCGTGTTTCTTTCATTCGTGCTGGCTGGTACGCTGCAACCGAAAGCGGTGTACTGGCGGCACTGTGACGTATACAGCCCTGGAACTACCACACTCCGGCCACTCTTGCAGGCCGCCCCAAGCGTCCTCGTGAAGTGCATATATCTAATCATAAAAAAGTCATCAACCACGTCGTAAAACGGCACCAGTACGTTCCCACGCTCCGTGCTTCACGCGTACGTGCATCGCTGGTCGCTGTTTCCATCAAGCTCGAACCCTCAATTCCGGTGAGAGCAACACCTCCACTCCACTTCTCTCCACTCCTCTCCTCTCCTCCCCTTGCTCGTGTCCACTCGTATTCGCTCTCTCCGACATTTCTTCCTGAATATGGAAGGTTCCGAAGCCGCCTATCGGCTGCGCTCCAGCTTCGATGAGGCGGGCATTAAGTGAGGATGCATGTTTCGAAATAGTCCTTCTGAATATTCACCCCACTGACTTTGCTGATGTGAGACATATAGGATGCATTCACACACACATACACACGTTAATCTCTTCTCTCTCCCCTCTCTCCCTATCTCTCTCCCTTTCTCTCTTGCGGTCCTTGTCCCTACTTTCCCCCGTATCAACTTCCCCGCCCAAAATCACCAGTAAAGATCACTATTGCACTTTTTGCTTTTTTGACATCACCATTAAACGCCAAATTGGCATCCTTGACCTGTCGTGAGGTGCAGATGATGCCCTAACCGAGCCTGATGACTACCGGCAAAAGTCTAAAACAAGTAAAATGCCTTCGTCTACACTCACCTTGCATTAAGTCATCACCGCAACACGTCCACTGGCAACAACTCATTTCACTAACCTACCTCACTAAAATGTTAAAGCTTGCCTCGTCTCGGTTTCCAGCATAAAAATAAACCCAAATTAGTGAAAAAATAGAAAAAATGGAGCAGGTTATACGTAGTTTAGGCACGTATCTGCTGATTTTCAGCTGAACTCTACAAGCTGTGCTCCACGAAAGACGGCTGTTGCCTACATTTGAACAATTCGACTGAGTGTGGCCTAAATCGTTGTTGAAAGAAGTAACTTGAGTAGCTTTTTGAGCTTTTCAATGTGAGGGTGCTTTCCTTTGGGAATTCGTGGACCACCCGCTAAAGGAGAGTATAGGCCAATGTCGTCACAAGCCGATGTCGTGACTTGCCATCTGCCACTGAACACGCTAACCTGGAGCCCAAAGTGCTCTCGGACTATAAAGCCCCTTTTGCAACTCAGAGGCATCTAGAGCCCCTGGGTGTTGTCGAGTAGAGCATCCCCAAACCCGGCGTGCTCACGCATCTAATTTACTGATTTTGGAAGAGGTGCCCAGTTGTACTCTATCCGAAGAAAGATGTGTGCGTTCAGGCCCCGAGTGACGTCAGATATTGGCCTAAAAAATACATACTCTGTTAGTAAGCGCAGGTGGGCCTATATGGGGGAGACTCATCAACTGATATCGGCTAGTTACAGTTCAGTTACGATGAACCTGGAGACAGCTCTTGTCACGGTATGGCGGGCTCGCTGTTGTGTGGCTCAGTCGTGGAACATGCCATTAGTCTCGTAAATTTCCATTGAGAGTGGTCCAACAAAATCTTGCATGCTTGATGAAGGTAATTGGCGAGCACTGAGGGACGAACTGTAAAAGCTGAAGATTGTACTCGCTTATGTATCAAGCATCGATAAGAGGGCTTTCAGCAGCCTAGATGAGTTGCCACGTAGTTATAAAATTTATCGCAGTGTAATGATAACCAGTGCCATGGTCATAGAGAGTTCTTACTCTACCGATGTGCAACCATAATGAAAGAATGTTTCAGCCCACTATGCCGGAGTAGAAGAGTAGACGATGTAGGGAGAGGTTGAGCATGCCGTATTGATGAGGAGCTGTGTGTTGAGGAGGAATATCATTGATTCGAGTGTCTGGTGGGGCCCATGTCTCTCCTACGCAAGTCTGAGGCTCCGACAAGGCATCGCGCTGACAGTAGATGACGGGAAGCAACATGGATTGTGATAGTGGCGCTACAAGATAAATCCATACAAATATACATCACGATGTCCGTCATCAAGTCTAGGGTATTCGAAGAATAGCCACTGAGTCACCAGATGCTCAGATGCTAGGCAAAGGGCCTTCTTATACAAGCTACCTAGAACATTCCGTGGGAGCTGGCTACGAAAATGAGAGTTCCCGCATAAAACATACACTATTGAGAAATAAACGGGAGAAACTTGTCAAGTTCTACCTCATTTCATAAAACAGGGACTCTAGTACACAAATAGGCTTCAAAACTATATCAACTCAACGAAAATGTATGGCATGTTTGTGTAAAACAGCCCGGTGTGCGGTTACCAATATAATTGAGTCTCGCACGCTCACTATACCAGTTAAATAGGTGAATGGGGGTACTATAAACGGTTCTAATCGGTCCAAACTGTTTTCTAGTAACATAAAGAAATACCAAAAACTCGTCATTTATAGATACACTATCCTAGCTCGGTTGTTGTACTCTACATGTTAGTCCATGTTTACTTTATAGATCAATTGGTAAACCACAACGTCCTTTGGCTCTCCCAACTTCAATAATTGTTGTTATAAGGGCAAGATCCGATGGGCGAATAATGCAGGGAACAAGGAACACCTTTGACAACACCGGTCGCAAAACAACCTCATGTAGCTTCTCTACATCCACACCACACTCCAAACAAGCACTCCAAACAAACAGACCCAGACTGCAAAAATGCAAAAAAAGTAAGGATTGCTGGTGTGATGATACCCGCGGGATTCGAACCCGCGCCTCCGGAGAGACCAGGACCTTACCCTGGCGCCTTAGACCAACTCGGCCAGAGTACCCAATCCTTGTTAGTTTGAGCTCTTCGGGAGTCATACAGAAAGATGTGAGAGCGACGATGGGTTGGGATGGGTGTGTTCTGGCTCTTCAGTCCTAGTTCTTCTATGTTGTGATACATGGCAGGTTGTTAGATGAGAGGTTTACGAGTGTTTCAGAATGTATCGGATTGCTTCAAATTGTTAAGGGCTGTTACTTCTTTTGTAAAGCTCTTCAACAGCTGCTTCCATTGTGTGATGTGGACTAAATGTTGACTGAATGGTGATTGAATCTTGACACTGTAATGATCCACTTTCATTCTCATGTTCAAACCGATCCTCCATGAGTCGTGGTTATTCGCCAGCAGTCACAGGTTGTATATCGTGTTCGGTAATCCTCTTTTATACAAGTATCATGCAAATAGCCTTCACCGAACTGTACAGGGTGTGTTCTTATTGTACATTAATTCTAATCGAATAACTGCTGCCGTTGTTTCCTCATACATCATCCAGCAACTCCTCTAGCCATTTCACACTAAAGCTGGCCGCCTATACGCTCTCATGCCAAAAAGACATCTAATCCACCATTGACATGCCTAGCAAACACTTCGTTTTCTGTTCCCTCCTATCACTCAATTCACTCATTTGACCAGGTCATGACTCCCTTCACTCATTTGACCGACTCATGATTCAATTCTTTACTCTTTTCCCACCTCTTCCGCCACTCTAGCTGTCCATTCTTTAAACCACCTTTCTTTTCTTCATCTTAACCAAACACTCATCACAATACCACTTCCCCTTGGGTGGGTTTTTGAACCCAATACAGGGCAAATGGAACCATTCCCGCTTACAGTCATCTCCATCGCACCCCACCATCTCTCCGAAGGATACCTGATTACAATAGCAGTATGTGGGCTCTGATCCAGGCAGCAGCGCCCCAGGAGCGGCTGAATCGTCCTCTCTTTTGGGCTTTGTGGTCCGCTTCTTGGCCACATTATTGTAATTGGTGGTATTGGAGCTGCTAGACGTAGTCTGTGAGGTAGGAGCAGCCACTGATGTGGCCGCTGGGGTAGTAGAACGGACAGGGTCTTCGGTTTCCTTGCGTTGACGCTTCTTAGGGCCCAAGCTATTTGAGGGGTTCCCTGGTCTCAGAAGAGTACCACGACCACCCATTGTGGACGCTGGAGCACTGGACTCTGACCCCAGGGCAGCAGAGTCTCTGGCGGCGCCCTTACGCTTCTTTCCTGGGCCAGCTACATCGTCGTCGTCGTCGTAGGTGTCCTTAGAGGCCTTTTTGGCAGCCAATGCCTCCCTTCTGCTCTCGCTACGCTGCAGCTGTGCTGACCTGTTCGGGTTCAGGACGTCCAGGGGCCCTGAGAGGTCCATGATCATCGCTGGGTGATTCAATGGTCCGATTCGGATCAGTTCTGGGATTTCGTTGTTTTGAATGATCAATTTGTAGTCGTTGTTGATACGGAACATGTGTTTGTGGAGCAAATCAGTAGCCACAGACGTGACATGCATCTTCTCCTCCAAATAGGGGATGATCTCGTGGAGTCTGTCCCTTATCTTGGCCAATTGCCTGCCCTTGGCGACAGACAGAGCAGAGTTGGAGGCAGGTTCGGCCTTTTCGGCGGCTTTTTCGGCCAACGTCTGGCTGTGGATATCCTCGATGTATCTGTCGATCGACCGGTTGATTTGTGGCACCGTGTTTATACATTTGGCGTCGATTTCCTTGAGTAATGTGAAGTACTTGACGAGGTCGAGCGGGAGGGCCTCGAAGGCATCGCTTATGTCGTTGAGGCCCGGCAAAAGCTCAACCGGTGAGGTTACTGTTCTGGCCTGTTGACGGTAGAGCTGGAACTCGCGTGTCTTGGAGCTGGTAGCACGCTTGAGGAGCCGCTGCAGCTTGGGACGGGGAGGGAGCTCGTGGGGTGGCATTGATGGGGTGAAAAAACGGGCCTGTACAGAGAAGTCTTGGTATGGAGATACAGTGTGTGCAGGAGAGAGAGAGAGAGAGAGAGAGAGAGATGGAGTGTGTGCAGGATGAGATCGTTAGAAGTTAGTGAGGGGAAGGAAGAGAAGTGGGATATCTAGAGAAGTATCTATTCTTATGAGTGGTTCCTTTGGGAGACGTGGCGATGTCTGATGGTGGAAATGCGCTTTCTTTGTCTTGAACCTTTATTCTTTGTTCTTCTTCGTTCATCTTCGTTCCATTCTTTGTTCTTATTGCTGGTGTATTCTTTAAGTTCGGTGCATCGTATGGTGTATTTGTAGTGTTGCAGTGTAGTGAAGTTTGTATTTCAGCGTTTGTATTTCAGCGTTTGTATTTCAGCGTTTGTATTTCATCGTTTGTAATTGAGCGTGTTTGATGTCTGCTGTTTTCATACCGCAAAGTTTGTCTTGTATCTCTGTCTTGAGTCGTAATTTGTGCCCAAAGTATAGTGTTTGCTGGGTAGCATTTATGTTCAATACAAGAATTAGTGGATGCTTTCGTCAGAGCGGCATTTCGGACTTAACGGTCTCTGAGATAGCTCCATTGATATGGGAGAGGCGTGCCATTCAACCATATCAGAGCAATGGCTGGCCAAAGCGGTCTTTCGGAGAAGAAATCCGAAGGATGTACCACACAAATAACCAGAATTCCTTGCTGATACTCTTTCCCAGCGTGTACTTGGCTGAGGTAGTTCTCTGTTTCAGAGCACCGCACGTGAGTTGTTGAATAGTTCACTCTATTGTGCTGGTATCTTCTGCCTTATTTAAATCCAGGCCACGCTACGGACACCGCCTCTACCCTACTGCCATACTACAGTCTGGCTATTCTCTCTTTCTCTCTCTCTCTCTCTCTCTCCCTTTTTACCTCTTCCTTTCCCCTTTTCCTCTCTTCCTTCCTTCCTCTCTTCCTTCCTTCCTCTCTTCCTTCCTTTCTCTCTTCCTCTCTCCTTCCTCCTCCACTGCCTCACCTGCACACGGGCCTCCACGATTGCAAAATGCCACGTGAAAAGCAACAAATGTTGCAATCCGGCCAGAATATCACAATAGTAAGGCACAACGGGACGCTCAACGGCAATCCACAGTTTTCGGAGCTTATGCTGTGTTTATAAGCAGGCCACACTCTTGGATAAAGGCCACAATCCCCTCGCAGCTCCACTCAGTGATCCAGGTCGCCTTCAGCATCGTCGTTCGGCCGCTTACCTACTGTCAACCATCTGTGCTGGTCTACTGCAAGCCAACTCAATCACGTCTGTTTTAAGTAGAGTATTCATCTGAGTATTCACCTGAGTTTCTCCGATACGAGTTGCCTCAACATCTGCTTCTCGTTGACTTGCCATTATCTTCCGACCAAACCAGCTTAAAGCTTCCAGGTCCGACCACATACTGTCCCACGTTCCGTACCTGCTACCTTAGTCTTCTCAGGTCTACTCATATTGGTTCCACTGATTACGCTTTTTTCAGTGCCTGCGAGCCGCAGCACCACTAATATAGGCATATTTCTAGGCCCGTTGTCTAATCACCGTGCTTTGGTTTCGATTGGATCTTTTAGGATACAGAGCTCTTCAAGTGTCAATCCTGCTACTGCTGACCACTGTTTATCCACCCGAGCCGTCCTTCACCGTCCTTCGCCTTAGTGTGGCCCTCCATCTATTTTGAATCAGAGCCGTCTGTGCTTTTTTTTTTTTTTGCCCTGCTCCCGTTGCAAGCAAACTGTGGCTCGTGCCCAACCAAAGAAAACATCCATTATAAACGATATAATAGTGGCAAACGTCGCTGTTTCGGTCTGTCTGTGTTCGAACTGTGCTACATTCGGCCGCACCCAAAGGACATATTTACGTCTTTATTCATTGACCTTTAAAGCTTCCATTGTCGTTCGCACAATTGGCGCTCAGATTACACCCAGCCCCAGCAGAAGTACAACGGGCAATTCATTGGGGAATCCTGGAAAAGACTTATAAAAGACCGTCTTGGGCTCCCAGAAGGACCAGTACCACTCTAGACCACTGAAAAGGTTATAAAAGGGTGTCAAAAAGGGATCCAATATTTGACTTTCATTTATAAAGCCTATTCTGTTTATCAAAAGATTGATCTTGATAAGTTGACATAAGTTGACACAGTATTTGGATATCCGGTAAAAGATCGAGTCTGTAACGCAAAAGAAGTCGATTGCTACCAATTACCTCTTTTTACTGTTATCAGTCCCGTCTCCTTGATTACTTCATTCACAAAAAATCCAACAATCAACATAGTCATTAGCACTATACCATTTAAATCTCGATAAGTCGTCGGTCAATACACCGATATTCCCCCTCGCATGAGCAACAACGGCTTTCGGCCCCCCAATAACCCACCAAAGTCCCTAAATATGACCTCCAAGTCAGAAAGAGCACCCTTGGCGTATCTGCTGCTTCTGCCCCTACAAGAGGGCGACCATGCTCACAAAAGAGCCCGCACAGACGACTTGGGACTATACTTACTGGGCCCTCGTCTGATTATAGAACCAAACACCAGTTACACCCGAAATCTGGGTCTGAATCTAGTCCATTCTGGAGTATCTGGAGCTCAACACACCTGGAATACTACCAATACGCTGGCTCTGCCGCTGCCGCTGCTTTCAGCGAGTCTGCCAGCAAATCCAACTTCAAAGTCACAAGGTGGGCTTCCCAGACAGACTGAGGAGGACCAAAGATTCCTCAGGCTTGCCGAAGAGGCTTTAGTGGCGACTGCTGTAGCCAAAGGTCTGGGTGACAACCTCATGGTTGATCCCACGATCCAGGACTTGCTTCGTCGATTACAATACGCATCTTCTCCTCATGGTAACCCGATAAAACGAGGGAAAAAGATCCACGCCAATGAAAATGGCCAATTACAAATTCAGGGTTTCTATAAGCAGTTCCCAGACTTGTCAAATAACATATTCATGGACCCCGATGGCAATGGAATTGGTTCGGAAACTGGCAGGTCATCAGCATTGGAAGGATCTGGATCGGAACAACAGAGAAAATCAAGTCTCTCTAGAGGCCGTGAAGATTGGAATTTCTTGGTTGGAGGTGCTATGGAATACCGCACGGTACCACAAGCCCTGGAACCTAGACTGAATCAAGATCTGGGTGCCAATGATCCTGAAGATGGTGTTGAAGCTGAAGGTGAAGATGGAGAAGAGTCTCGTAAATTCACTTGCAAGAAATGTTTCATGTCATTCAGAAGATCTTCTGACTTAAAGAGACACGAAAAGCAGCATCTTACAGTGCCTCCAAATATTTGTGAACTGTGTGGGAAAGGGTTTGCCCGTAAGGATGCCTTGAAGCGTCATGTGGGGACCTTGACCTGCAAACGGAACGCAGATCGTAAGTTGTACGTGGAGAATCTCAACTATGTTGGCAACGACAACCGTAATTATAACCAGAGTGCTGGACATGACTGGCTGGTTTAGTTAATATAGAGCTAGTGGTGGAGGTATATGAATTGTAGGAAGAGTAGAGAGGGGTATTGAATATGGAATGGCGCACCATTTAATAGTTAAAAATGAAAATGAAGGTGGTTTTGGTATCATTAGAAGTTTATTGACATGAGGTCGAGGACAGCCATCCTAGGATGTTATTGGTGGATCTCTAGTTGAGCGAAAGCTTATAGATTGCTTTAAAAGCTTGAAGTGACAAAATCTGTAAGCAGCATCAAAGACAGGCTATTGAACAGGATGCAACCCACCAGCAGTGATACGAGGTGGTGAAGTTGATGATAGCTATAGTAAAACAGTTGTGAAAAATCATCTTGCAGCGACTCTAGCGATTTACATATGATGTGGAGAGATACAGAGAGATGAGGTAGAAAGACACGATGTATAGAGATACAGGGACATGGAAGGGATGGCGAGATAGGGATGGATCCAAAGATGCAATTCATCTAGTCGAAGGGAATCACATTGACAAAGGATATTGTGTAGTTGGTGGCCAGTTGGTTGATAGTGGATAGAGATTTGGCTCACACGACGTCCACTAAACCGTTGCCGTGGATGCCTAAAATTTAGCCGAAACGGTCGGACAAGCGGTAAGCGCCAATATTTACCTTTGATGTCAGTCCTCTACAGTACTAGCATTGCAATGGGCTAGATGCAGTTACTGTCATCTGTAAGCGTGTAGTGTGGGTATACAAATGCTAGATCGAGCTGCTCAGGTGATAACAGAGCTCTTCCCCACCGTCTCCCCACCCATTGCAGCCGTTTTATGTTCCTGAAATATAAGCGTCGATGCATGATGGCGCAACACAATAAGAGCCTACGAGCAATGATGAGTCAGGAATGGACAGTAGAGGAGAGGAGAGCAGAACAGAGGATAGTAGAGCGGAGGAGAGAGTAGAACAGAGGAGAGTAGAGCAGAGGAGAGTAGAACAGAGGAGAGCAGTTCCACAGGCCAGTAGGCTGCAACACACGAGCACTCATGCTTCCATGATGTAATAGCTAGCGTGGCGGGCCCAATTCTGCGGATAGCCGAATAGATGCCAACCTTCTTAGGGTCTTTGTCTTTTCTTTTGTTTGGGACCCTGGCTAGGCTGGGCCACGGGAATGGGGGTGTTTGCTGGCGGAAAATCCGGGCAGAGCGGCGGCAGAGAGCTACAACAAGAGAAGAACTGGGTTTACTGGGTTTTCCGGAACAAGCAGCAACCCGTGCCCACATAGGGACCCTCTACTGACTGATTGTTTCTTGAGCTGTCTTGTTAGTCATATGACTATCACTTATCGAAAAGAGCAACGAATTAGGAAACGCGGCTTCTGATTTTGTCCGGCCGACCGGCCACCGACTGGTAGGAACGGGCCGGTTAGCGGTTTGCTGGCATGGCTTTTGGCATGGCTGAATAGCTAAATAGCTATGTAGGTGGCCACAATGCAAGCACACAAAGAATCGCCAGCTGGTTTTGTTGGCCACTCTGTCACCCTGTCGTGGTCCCGACGGCTTGCGGAGTCACCCTCTAAGGCCGAAGTGGCCGCCGCAATCCCTCGGCCCAACCCAGTGCGGAATTTTAATTTCGATCTGGGCGCTCATCACCACCGCCTTTAAACCTCGGATATCGATTTGCCTTGCTATAAATGCACCTTGTGCCCACCGGCATCAAATTCGCACCCAAGATGTCTTCCTCGTCCCCACTTACACGTTTACAGCATCTCTCCCAGATAATAGCACCAAATCCCACCCGTTCGGGCTACGTTCCCGACAAGCCGTTCCGGATTTGTGTGATTGGGTCCGGAAACTGGGGGACAGCAGTGGCCAAGTTGGTAGCCGAAAACTGTCTTGCTAGACCCCATCTCTTTGCCAGACACGTCAAGATGTGGGTCTTCCAGGAGAAGATCGGCGACCAAAACTTGACCGACATCATCAACACCAAGCACGAAAATGTCAAGTACCTTCCGGGGGTTGAATTGCCCAAAAACCTCCGTGCTGACCCGGATATCGTCAACACCGCCCGTGACGCCGACCTCATCGTGTTCAACTTGCCCCATCAGTTCTTGCCAGGCATCTGCCGCCAATTGAAGGGCCACATCAAGCCTCACGCCAGAGCCATCTCCTGTTTGAAGGGCTTGGAGGTCACCAAAAACGGCTGCAAATTGCTTCTGACCTACATCACAGAGGAATTAGGCATCCAGTGTGGTGCGCTTTCCGGGGCCAACATTGCCTCGGAAGTCGCCAGAGGAAAGTGGTCCGAGACCACAGTCGCCTACAAGTTGCCAGCCGACTACAGGGGTCCTGGAAAGGACATAGATCTGTACGTCTTGAAGGCAGCATTCCACCGTCCATATTTCCACGTCAATGTCATCGAGGATGTCGATGGAACCTCCGTGGCCGGAGCCCTCAAGAACGTCGTCGCACTTTCGGTCGGGTTCGTCGAGGGCTTGGGCTGGGGTGACAACGCCAAAGCCGCCATTATGAGAGTCGGGTTGACTGAAATCATCAAGTTTTCCAAGGAATTCTTCCCTGAGCTGCAAGCTCTGACCTTCACCTCCGAGCTGGCAGGTGTTGCCGACCTCATCACCACATGTTCTGGGGGCCGTAATGTCAAGGTCGGCCGGTACATGGCCGAGACCGGTGCCTCCGCAGCAGAAGCCGAAAAGGCTCTCTTAAACGGACAACTGTCCCAGGGAATCATCACTGCCAAAGAAGTCCACGAGTTGTTGGAAAACGTCGGAAAGACGGCCGAATACCCACTCTTGGAGGCCACCTACCAGATCACCTTTGGATCTGAGTCCATTGAGAAATTGCCAGAGCTTTTGGAGCGTAAGGCTTAAGAATTATAGATTTACTTAGGATAATGGAGAGACGAGATAGAGATATGTAGGTGATATTCATTAAGGTTCGGTGTATTTATGTGTACTATGTGAATGTACATGAATCAATGTACATGTTATGTATATAAGTGTCTGCATGAATTTGTCTGTGAATGTGTCTGTGAAAACCTCTGAATGATTTGCGTGTATGCAACATGTTCAAAGCAGTGCTTTCCCAAGAAATCAAGCAGTCATATGACACCTAAGGATTAAAGCAAAATTAGAGATCAAAGACAAACGATATCCAATAAAAGGAATATAAGTGGAAATCAGAGCAAAGTTAGCGGAGAATTAGAAGGAAAGTTTTGGAAATTTTTAGCAAAATTAGAGAGCTCATGATTATTACCAGAGCACTTTAAATTGGCTCATCGATGAATAATTCTATCAAGAGAGGATACTAGGCCCATTTTATGCCCCAATTGGGTGTGTTTGTGCTCTGATGCCCTGGTGTATGGATGTTTGGCTGGTGTTTGTACACTATTCATCCACAAACGTGTAAGTGTAGCCCCAGAGGTTTCCAGGTATCATGGCGCTGCCGCTTTGTAATGGGAAATTTCCACAGAGAGACAGAAAAGGCACAATGACGGATCTATGTAGAATTGGGTAGTAAGTATGATATTTCCTTGTTCATGGAGCCAATGCAGTTAGGTATTGATGTATTGATACGATCTTTTTGATAGGCTCATAATATGATAAGATCTTCTTGATAAGGTCATAATTGATTTAATCTTCTTGATAGGCTCATAATTGATTAAATTTTCTTGATAGGCTCATGATTGCATTCATGATACGAAAAGAGCACATACACACGGAACACACAGCTTTGACAGCTCAGCTTCTGCAGATCAGAACTCTACTCTTTTCATATATGTCCTCATTAATACACACTGTGTCTAGTCTCCTCTCTTCCTCTATTGATTTCTACCTCGTCTCTACTTTTCTCCTCCGGGTCCCTCCTCCGCTCTCTTTTTGCTTCTTCTCTTCTCCAACACCCTCTTCATATAGTCGGCACAGAATTGCCGCACTTTAGCCCTCTTGTGTGAGTCCAAGGCCTCCGGTACTTCGGCCTCCCCGTTCCTTTTCGCCTCTTTCAGAGCCAAAATCTTAACAATCTCTCGAGAACATCCCTTCAAATTATCATGTCCCATTTCCTTCTCGTGCTCCTTGATAAGATTCGGCACAATCCGAGCGAAAACATGCACCCATTGCTCTTCTTTCAGTCGAGGAGTCTTCGCCCTCTTTTCGCCTCCAGTCTTACTATTTTCCTTCTTTTCCAATCGGCGTCTCTTCCTCTCTTGTTCTTTTGCCTCGCGTGCTTCTGCCTGCTCCTTTTCCAATGCCAAACGTCTCTCCTCGGCCTCTTTTTGCAGTCTTAAAATCACCTCTTGAAGTAAACGCTCCTTTTCTTGTTTTTCTAATAACTTGCTTTGACGCTCTGCTAAAAGTCGTTCTTCTTCACGAGCGTACATGCTTCTTCCTCCATTCTTATTGCCTCCTCCTACACCATTTTGACCATCCCAATCTTTCTGGTGTTGCTTCTTCTTGTGCTGTTTTTGTTTATGCAGAGAAGGGACATTTTCCCCTTCGTTTACCCCAGAGGCATCATCATTGGCATCGGATTCCGTAGGGAATTCCCACTTCAGGACTCCAAGCTTACGGTGGAAATAATAAACCAGTTGTGACGCCTCGTCTACTGCCATTTCCCATCCTTCGGGGAGTTCTGTTGCTTGAGGGCTGGTAGAACCGTTCTTTTCACCATCTGCACCCTCCACACTGTCTGTATGAGCTCCTCCAGCATTCAAATCGAGCTCCTGCAGTGGCTCACGATAGTCGCCACGTTCAGGGGATCTCAGACGTGAGTGCTTTGTCATTGGCAGGTCATTTTTGGGAATTCTGTAGGCCATTTGGAGAGCGCCCCACTCGTTCAAAAGCGACCTCAGAAGCTCCTTGATCTCCAGATTGGCACTCAGAGTCTCTATGTCCTGTACCACGTCCTCTATTTGCAGCAGCAGGATCTTGTTTCTCGTGATCCGGGGCCATTGGAGCAATATCTCGAGGATTTCTCGAACCATGTCCTCGTTATCGACGTACTCCCGCAAGAGTTGTGACATGGTCTTGTACCCATGCACTCGAATCACCAGAGAATTCACCGTGGCATCGGTGGTAGCTCTGATACGACCCAAGATCTTGAACACCACGAGTGTGTCCTGGGGCTTCATGAGAGCACTCATCACCTTCAGGACATCAGCAAGCTCGATCTTCGACACAGAGATCAGCTTGATGAACGCCTCGTTGACTGCAGCCTCGTCGTCTTGTTGTTTGGCCCGTAAATGCTTGTTTTCCTTCAACCATGCCCGCTCTTGTGCCGGAGTCACCCCCAAAGCATCTGCAACTCCGTCCGGAAGCAAAAGAGCACTGTCTGTCTGGGTTTTCCCCCCCATGAAGCCAATACAATTGGGTTCTCCACAGTAACAGGGCTGCAGTTGGGCTCCATACCGGTCTACATTGTAATCGAAGGTGATTTCTTCACCCTTCTGAATCGTTCTTTTGGCAAAAATACCCATCCGGAGCTTCAGTCCGACCACCCACTTATCGACGAAGGCATTTGGGTTACACAGGTGGTTGCAGAACCGGCCAATGGCACCCTTGATGGTGGCATCTATGAAGGAGTCCTTCTTGAGCATCATGAAATAGAAGTGGCGGAACCCCAGCTCGTCATACTTGACCATCCGGTCCCGAAACGTGTTTTCGTCGATAACTTCCCCTACATATTCGTATATAAACTGGCCCTCCACAAGCTCATCTTCGGCTCTAACCCCGTAGCCCTTCTTGCCGGCGTCAAAGACGGCCACAGAGGCGTACTGGTGCTTCTGGAACCTCCGATTTTGACACAGCGTGCCACATGTTCCCTTGCCAACACATTCCACCGACGTGGCTCGGTTGATACACCCTGTGTCGTCGCCACAGGCTTCATTGTTGTGTCCGTTCCAGGCCTCCTGGCAGTCACACGTCATTATCTCATGCTGGCCCAGGTTTCCGAGCTCCTTTCGCGCATACACGCATTCTCGGATGGGCTGGAACGTGGCGAGCGCCTCTTGGGTCAAGTCAGGCTTGTCCTCGTACGTCTGGAGCATGTTCTAAGGTGGTTGGAGGAGAAGTGGAAATGAAAACTTCACCTGCGGCGTATGTGGGAGGGCCGGGCTGGCGAGCGAGGAACGAGGGGAAAATGGCGCGCAAGCGGGCGGTGTAAGTGGGAGATCTGGATGAGCCGTGATGGAGGTGCCTGGATGATGGAGGTGGTGACGACGGATGGATCATGGCTATGGTGTGGTGATCATGGGGGTATATATCGGTCAACACCGTTCAAACTGTCGCAAATTGTGGTCAACTGTGGCTTTTGAGTGCATCTGTTGCTCCAATAGGTGCAGATTTAGTCGTGCTAGCCCGCTTCTCACCACATTCATACTGGTGATTAGACGATGAGATGACGATCTGAAGATCCACCACATAGGTCTGTTCTACATTACTACTCTATTGTTTGTCGTGGATTGTGTTTGCAGGTCTGACCCGTAACTGCTATATTTCACCACTCCATGCATACCATTTCCAGTGATCAGCCCTCAATCAGCCGTCAATCAGCCCTTGATCAGCTCTCCTTCAGTCTACTCGTAACAACTCCTCCACCTCTTGTTGCATCTGCGTAGTCTGTCGCAGCCCGTACGTCTTGCGTAACTCCACTAACCGCTCCTCGACCTCGGCAATCCGCTTCTCGTTGCCGTAAGCCCGCTGGCCCGTGAATACCTTACGGATATTGGTCTTGTACTGGCTGGCTCCTCCATCGCCCGGGACCTGCGACTCTCCACACAGCTTCATCTCGATCACCTTCACTTCTCGCGCCCGAAGACTGACGAAAACCGTCTTGGAGGTGACGCTTTCCACTCCACAGTTGTTCAGAAAGAAGAGCAAGTCATTTTTCATGGCATTCATCACCATCGTTTCAAGTCGTGGGTTGACAGGGCACAGCTGTACCCCAAATTCGGGCCGGAACTCCTCTGTAAACGGCACGTGAGGTGGAAGCGTGCATCTCTGCAAAAGCAGACTGTTGGCGCCAGTACCACTATGGACGCCAGATGTAGGGGTCGCTATCTCCACAGTCAAAGTGCCGTTCGTGTTCTCGTACGAGGGCCGACATTCAAATATGGCGGCACATCTACGCTCCACAATAGCACGGTTGGTATCAGAGGTGCTCTCGGAGCTCATTTGTATAGGATACTTTGATTCCTTGTTCTCGCTCTTCTCTTGAGCCTCGGTTGCGTTTGTTTCACTACAAAACACGCTCATTCGAGTCCGTTTGACATTTAGTCCTCTTGAGCGGGTTGCTTCCAGAATCAGCCCGTTGGATGAGCCGTTCCAGCGCAGGCCACTGGTGCCGTTGCTATTTTGCATATCCATCAACAGCTGAGCCTTGTTGAGTTTCCGAGGGGCAGTCCAATTGAACTCTTCGTGTTCTATTGCAGGCAGAGGGGTTCGAAAAGAGGCCATGCGCTTGGCCGAGCCGCTGCTGAAGTCTGGATTAGAAGTAGTGATGCTACTTCCAAAGGAGCTCTTCCACTTGTCAAAGAAGCTCCCACTCAACTTCAGTAAAGAATAATTCAGCGTCGAAGAAGAAAGTGACAGATTAAGGGACAGCGAAAGGTAAGCCATTGAAGAGGATTTGCTGAGAGTTCCATTGCCGGATCCGTTTCCAAACCCTTGACCCATTCCGCCATCTCTATGTACTGATACATGATGGACGATAGGCATGGCTCTCAGTTCTTCCACTGGACTTTTCATGGAAGAAGATGCCTTGCCAGGAATCTCCCAGCCACGGACTCCGCTCAAGGAGCCGATGCTGTCAGGTGAATTCGACATTGATTTCTGCCTTATGGCAATGGGCTTCACTAGAGGCTCTACGTCAATGCCACGCATGGTACTAGGTGAAGAGGGGACCAGAGTTTCATCATACCACCCATTTTCAGGGATGCTGTATGACTTTCTACCAGGTGAAGGAATGTCCATGTACGACAGAAACTGAGCCTGCGGGGCGATATGCTCTGGTTCACGGTCCTCGGAGTCGTATGGCCCCATCCTGGAGCCCTGAAACGCAGATATGTTCAGTTTTATGCTAGATGTGTTGGTTTTTATACTTGGTTCGCCTGAGGGTGAGCTCGAGACGACAATATGGTCGAAGCTGCGGCTTGGAATCAATCCGTTGAGGATGAAAACCAATTTTTTAGCCACCAGAGGATTTCCTGTCATCACTACAATTCTGCAGACTTGGTGGCTTTTGACGGAGGAGGTACTTGAAGTCTCGGATTTACTTTGGAGCAGAGCCATTGGCCTCAGTCGTAGAATGTGCTTTAATGGAAGTACCAAGGCAAAAAGGGCTGCTAAAAACGACACTTGGGATCCTCCGGAACTAAAAATCGACCCAGAATGTCCCTCTTTGTACTCGAGCCAGTTGAGGACTTCCAGGACCCAATTCTGAGTCGTTATGGTGCGGAGGGCTTCTAATTGCTCCGCCGTCTGGACCCCTGCGCCCATGTCGTCATTCATTATTGCATTAGTGCTAAATAAACGTGCAGTTCCAGCGTCGTAGAACACCAACTTGATCAATTTGACCACATAGGCGTGGAGATCGTTGTCGTTTTGGAGGATGTGCTGGGGGAATTGTATGCGCAGATTGACTAGATACGATGGATGTTGTTCGAGATGCTGAATAAGACGTTTTGTTACCATCTTTTGTAGAACTATGAGGAAATGGGACAACTCGTTCCAGTTTCCAATGAGAATATCGGCCATTGCTTCATCTAGATCGTCAATTGGAATGACAACGCCGATGGCGAAACGAGAATTTACGCCGCCCTTCGGTCGATTTATGGATTTGGATGCTGCCAAAGAGGTTTCTTTGATTGGGAATGCAGCCTGTGGGTCCCACAGTTCGTCCGAAGGGGTATTTAATTGATGATCTTCGTTATTGCATATCAGAAAGAGCCGGGTGATGAGCACCAGGCGGGCTCCAGGGCCATGAGGGAGCTCTGGAAGAACATGGATTTTGGTGCTCAGGTGCTGCTCGTTGGTAGGAAGCCCACACCCGAACATGTAGTCACATAGATCGCTTATATTGTGGTGAATTCGGCTTGAGTGTATGCCTTTAGATGGGGTGATTCCTAGTCCAGGAGCCGCTGTGGGCCCAGAGTTGTTCCCTGGAGCACTCTGGGGCCTTTGCTCGACGGTGGAATCAAAAAGAACCTGTTTCATCCGTAGAGATCCACCATCCTGTGCCACTACGAGCCGGAAGAGCTTGTTATGGAGCGTGAATGCCCTGAGATGTTCACTGGTGCCGTAAAGCATTTCACGGGTGTACTGATCATCAAACGATGCCGTTGAGCTGCTAACGATTGCCGGATTGTCCAGCACTGTGCCTGAGGACACTGTGGATGGAGTATCTTTGAAGAGACGACCTAGCATGCTGGGGACATTTTGAAGTGGATCAGAAACAGTGGGGACGGCAATAAAGAGTGAAAAATGGGTTGTTCAACTGACGTGGCAGCTGTTTGTTGCTACAGATATGTTGGAAGGATGTATCCTGGTTGATCGAGACCTTTCCAGGGAGATTTGGGGCCGGTTTGGTGTCAATATATCCGTTGGGGTCGGATTGTTCCTGGTGTTTGGCCCCTCAGTTGGGGGATATTAACGAAAAACAGACGGAACTTGGAGGGCGTCCGCGCTTTCTGGTGGTTTAAAAGCGCTTGGTAGACGCACTGGTGGGTTCCGGAACTGGGGGTGTTTTTACAGCCACACAAGTGCTGTGGGTCGGGCAGGGGAGTGGTGAAGGCAGGGTGATGGCCAGTTGAAGTCCCATTTTTAGCGATTTAACCGCCGGCCTAACGGCGCGGCTAGCGAAAGCGGGAGGCAGGGCGATGAAAATTATAACAATGGAAGAGCAAGTGGGAGAGAAACGGACCCGCTTAGAGAAGGGCCCTTTTGGTGTCTCTTCGAGTCTCTTCGAGTCTCTTCGTGCCCCTTTGGTGAGAATAGGGCGTTCGTTCTCTGGCCTCTTCTCGTGTCTACCTAGTGTCTACGTAGCTCTTCTACAAAGTGCTTAGTCTATTCGTCTATTGCGTTCCAACGGCCCGGCCTTCTTCTCCGGGCCTCTAGTCTGGTGATCGCCCAAATAGGAAAATCGCGCTGGGCCCATGTCCAAGGCCACCTTGGCTGGGCTTGTTCAGGCTGTTGTGGGCCCATAGTTTGTGGCGTTGTGTCTGTTCAATGTAGGTGTGTTCTTGTAGTATTCTATTACTTCTTTTCCTTCTTCTCTTCCTCTGTTCTTTCTTCTTCTCTCCTCTTTATTTCTTGTACAACTCTGCAAACACATCTTCCACTACCGTCAAGAATACGTCGGCATGGCTCTGTTCAAACACCAACGTAGGACGTAAACGAACAGCCAAGTCACCACATCCACCCACATTCAAGCCCTTTTGGCGAGTGGCAGCCAAAAACTCTGCTCTTGCATCGGCTCCGTTGAAGTCCCAGGCAATGAAGGTCCCGAACCCTTCACCACGAAGGTTCTTGACGTGCTCTGGGTACTTGGCCAAAAGCTGGGCGAGCTGGCCGTAGAGATAGTCACCAACTGCAGCAGTCTTCTCCACGAGTCCGTGCTTGTTGATCTCTTGGAAGATGGTCCTTGCTATGAGCGCCTTGGACGGGTCTCCACACCAAGTATTGAATTGACGGTATGGCTGCTGGGGTTGCAACTCCGGGTTGGCATAGTAGAACCCAGCAGCCTGGAACTTCTTGGAAAACGTCACCATGTCTGGTGGAGAAGAGAGGTTCCAGTGTTCGTGGGCCCAGAACTTGCCGGAAGCTCCTACACCGGTCTGGACTTCGTCGACTATGAACAACACTCCGTGCTTCTTGGTGATGTCACGGACTCCCTGGAAGAAATGAGCTGAGGCGTGGTTGTCACCTCCTTCAGACTGGACTGGCTCCACGATGACAGCAGCAATTGGAGTGCTGTGGTTGGTGATCTGCTCGTCCAAGGCAGCCAAGCATCTGTCCTCTTCAGCACGGTTTTCGGCTTCGAACTCGTTCAATGGGTACTTCAACTCGGGAAAGGGAGCTTTGGGCCACGGGAAAGCTGGGATATCCAACTTGTGGATGGCCTTGGACCGGGTCGTGGAGAGGGACCCGAAGAGCCGGCCGTGGAAACCCTTGTCAAACGACAAAATGGCGCCCTGGGGAGCTCCAGGAGCCTGGTTCTCCATCACTGAGCTCAACTCCTCGGCAGTGAACTCGCTGGAGCCTCTTTTCTTTGCTGCCTGGAACATGAATGCCGCCTTGAAGGCGGTTTCGTTGGCACAAGACCCTGAAAGAGCCGTCCATACCTTGTTCAATCCCGGTGGAGATGCCGCCAAGATCCCCTCTTTCAACACCTGGGCGTAATCCGTCAGTGGAAAGCATGCCAATGCTGGCCGGTTGGCCAAGGCTACGGCCATTTCGTCCAGCTTGGCCGTCTCTAGCAAGGCTGGGTTGTTGTATCCGATGGCTATGGACGAAATCTGGGCGAAAACGTCCAACAAGAGGTTGCCATCGGCGTCACTCAAGTAGTTCCCGACGGATTTGGTATAGTCCAGCACAAAATAGGAGGCTCTGTTGTCAAAAACCTCCCCAAGCTCTTCGTTGATCTGCTTCGACTTGGGGCCGGGGACGCTTGAAGTCACGACAACTGGGGCTGCTGGCTCGCTGGGGAAGTACTGCTTGGCAACAGAGTACCGTCTGCATCCACGCAACACTCTGCTTCCTCTAGATAACATCGTAGATACAAGTAGAGTCGAGTTGTCTAATGAATTGTGACTCTGGGGGGTCGAATCGCCTTTATAGTCTCTTTGAATGCCGATGCTGCAACACGATCGAGGAGCTCGCGTCCCGCGCAGGAATTGGGAACCCGATGCGACCAGATCAGGAAAGACATACCGTTAAAAAGCACCCATGGGCACAGGGTAAGTATTGTGATGTGTGGTGAGAGATAAGCTAACGACTGATGGTTGTGCCACTGGGAGACGATAGTATGTGTGTATGGCGATGTTTAGAAGCCATTCTGCGTCTTGTAGAAATACTAGTTTACCCAGGACATTAATATGGGCCACGTGATCACTATCGACTTATCAGTGTATGTCACGTGACTGTGTCAATATAAGCATGTGATGTCACTCTCTCCCATTTCTCAGAAAAGATTGTTCCAACCTCCCATATTGGTATTATATCACGTGATGCAACTGGTGAACCGTGATCCCCCACTCCAAATCTAGTAATCCACCCTTACCGCATGACAAATTATGCATACATATGTTCAAGGTATCATGTGTTCTCTGCAGTGCATTCACATCATAAATGCGAATATGATATCAAGCAGCATAATTACTGAATGATTGGTTTTTGTTACTCCGGAAATGGTTAGACTTGCCCGACAAATCGCCAACATCTCGGTCTTACAAGACTAAAGTGTATGTATGCAATTCGTGCCTGTGTGCAAATACGATCGCCTTGTGCCAAGACGGCAAATGCCTAGAAAGTTAACTCGTCAAAAAGGTGGGAACTGTGGTCCATCGCCTGTATTCCCTCTCATGAGTACCGACAAGGAAAGCTCAAATTCAACGCCCCCCGGACTTCCATTGATTTCATCCTGGAAAGGCTTAGAATGACAATAGCTTGTGCCTGCTTTTCTCGCATTCCTGCGATACATGATGTAACACAATCGACCAGGGCATTCAGCCCGACACGGTGATATGCCAGAAAGAATTGACCTCATCCAGAAACAGGCGTAATTGAGGTGTCCTTAATGCAGTACACCCCTAAGGTTATCAGGTCTCATGGTGAATTGCACTACTCCTCCAGCAGTATTTGAGGTCCTCAATAGGTTGTGAGCGTGGATAATAAGTGGTCCAGTTGAAACTGCTGTATTTTTTATGTAATCCATGGCATAAGAAAAGCTTATGCTGACGTGCAGGGATGCGGACCGCATGAGGCATGCATATTTTATTTTCCGCGCTGCGCTCCATCTACTTGGCTCTGGGGAAAATATACCCGACCTCAAAGAGATGTGCATTATTATCATGGAGTTCCGAGAGAGCTTAATTGTCTGGCACCTACGAATTACACTTTAAGGACCAGCATTTTAAGGGTTAATGCAGTTTCCTGGTCGAATGATCCAATACAGGGGAATCTAATTCTTAAAATTGGTCCAGGTGGTCATTGAGGGATTTCTGTAATGGTCCAGAGGAGGAATGGTCGTTGACCCGAGATAGCCGGTATTCTGAAAATTCATGTTTGATGGGCTACAGGAGAATAGGGCTAGGAAGAGAGAGTCCAAGAACATATGTTCACGAGCCAGACCACAGGAAGTGTGCCGGTTGTACATTGAGTCACACGAAGCAAATCGAGGTCTCTGATATGGTCCACCCACAGCTTAGTCCCAGCATTTACAGTCACTGCATTTACAGTCACAGCATTTACAGTCACAGCATATACAGTGCCATTGCACTTCGAAGAGCGGTTTCCATTTCGATTGCCATTGTATCTCGATTTGCCTTACACTTGCCATCACGACGTTACGATGTATGTAAAGGGATAGCGACGTCCAGATGAGCACACCTATGACAGTGCACTTCACTGTGATAGCACAAGCTCCATATAGTCCTCCTCTCCAGCAGCGCTGGCCATCCATTAGGCAGCGAGGGCAGGTTTCAGTCACTACTGGCCATGGATCGTTACAGCCAATTGACGCATGTAAGATATCTATTCACCCTTACACTTTCTCAAGACCTTCTAAGAGCTCTTTCAAGACCACTTCTATGATCCTCTCCATCTCCATTGTCCCCATCACCTTTCCCCCATTACCTTCTTCTACTTCCCCTGTGTCCCACCCTAACCTTCCCAAGTGGTCGCTCTCCCACTTGTCCCACCCTTATATGCCGTCCCTCAGCCCCCTCCTCAGGCCATCCGCAATTTAAGCGGATCTATTCTTGGCCGATCCACCTACCCTACTTAGCCTTCAAAGAATTGCCCGTCTTCCTCTAGTCGAGTGTCTTCCACTATGTCAGCTGCAGTCTCCAAGTCATCTGGAAGCCTGTTGAAGGGTATTTTCAACAAAATATCCGGCCAACCATCTCTGTACGACCGGAAACTGAACTACGTTTTCGGGAAAACCTTGGGTGCTGGCCTGTTCGGGATTGTCAGATACGCTCGTGATAACGTCACTGGTGAAGAGGTGGCAGTGAAAATCATCCTTAAGAAGGCCCTTGACCACCAAAATGTTTCCCAAGATATGATAATACAAGAATTGCACCTTTTACAAGAACTTCTGCATCCCCACATTGTTGGGTTTAGAGACTGGTTTGAACTGAAGGACAAATTCTACATTGTCACCCAATTGGCCACCGGTGGTGAGCTTTTTGACCGGATCGTGGAGTGTGGACGTTTCACGGAGCATGATGCTTCTTTGGTCATCCTTCAAATGCTTGAAGCCCTCGTCTATCTCCATGACAAAAACATCGTACACCGTGATATCAAGCCAGAAAATGTCTTGTATCTCACTCCTGAGGCCGATCTGAAAATCGTGTTGGCAGATTTTGGAATTGCCAAAAAATTGGACAGTCTGACCCAAAAGCTTCACTCCCTGGCAGGAAGCTTTGGTTATGCTGCCCCTGAAGTCATCATGGGTTCAGGACATGGTTTCCCCTGCGACATTTGGCTGTTGGGGGTAGTTTGTTATACTTTACTCTGTGGGTACTCCCCATTTAGACTGGAGAACGTGACGGACTTTATCGCTGAAGTGAAGTACAATAACGCGGTGATTTTCCACGCTGATTACTGGAAAGACGTGCTGAAAGAGGCCCGTAGGTTTATTATCAAGGCACTCCAATTCAATCCTGATGACAGGCCCACAGCCCGTGAATTGTTGAACGACGTGTGGCTCGTAGAGGTCGCCAAGGATCACAAGGCCGATTTGTTGCCACAAATCAAGCTGAGATTCGACGCTAAGGGTAAATTTAGACAGGCAATCGAGATCGTGAAGATGAACAACAGAATCAAGCATTTGCAGAAGATGTGCGGTGAAGACGACGATGATCCTCACGAGATCGATCTTTTCAATGACGACGGACTTGTGCTGAAGACAGAAATTGCTCGGGACGAAGAGCAAGTTGACAAGTCTGCTGAACAGCCACGGCTGACCTTCAACTTAAATCTCATTGCCAATGCTTTGGGTAAGATTGACAATCATCTGGATGCGCTGTTGACACCTAATAAGCTCGATAAGAAGAGCGAATCCAAGAAAGCTGCTGCTCACAGTGCATTTGTACAATTAGTGCGTACTGCAGCAGAGAACAAGGAGAGAGTGGCCAGTTACCAGGAAGAAGAGGCCAAGAAAGAAGGAGAAAAGAAGTAGATTGCAAACCGATATATTACATGTGCCATTTTATGATTTGAAGAAGTAGAGTAGCATCTTGTGTAGACGAGTTTAGACCCGATTTAGCTTGCTTTAGTTGCATCGTCATGGAATATTCCACTGTGCTAATAGCCCGCTTGGCGTGGTTAACCGCAGGGCATGCATGCTTGATTACCGCCCTACATGCAATGAATAATGTAAGCCGTCTAGCGAGTTCAGAGTAGCTGGTGGTAGGGATGTGTCTCGATATGGAGAAGTAGCTGGATATGGAGAAGTGGTTGGATATAGAGAAGTGACTGTAGAGAGAGGGGTAGACTTGTGAAGTCGAATGCAATGTGATATGGGCTGAAGTAGAAACCAAAAGGCTAATGGGACACATCGGCTCTACGAAGGAGAGTTGGGTAGACAATACCATTTAGCCACACTTGGCAGCAAGCATCTGCGTTAGCCGTAAGAAGCAATCATTTGTAGAGGCTCCTCTTTGCAGAGAGTCACATAAACTGGCAGCTGACAGAGAAAATACCCACATTACGCAGCCGTACCAGTAAAGCAGATATCTGGTCCACAAACGGAAACCCTATTCAAGTCACCACAATCGAAGCAGCTATGGTGGCAGCATTGTTCGGGCAGCGAACTCTAATCGACATTCGTATATGCCCTATTCGAATATCTGGTTCTAGCAATGTTCCCGCCCAGTTGGTGGCTATCATGCCTTGAAAATATCTTATCAAGTGAGATATTCATCACAATTTGATAAGCACGGTGGCCCACTCTACAAATCTTGTTGGACCGCCACCTCAATTTCTAAGTGTGGGACACATCCACGTTCCCTGTATTACCTAATCATACCATGCTCACACACCCAGGATGACTGGTTAGATACAACAGCCACGGTTTCTCTGTCCTTACTAAACGTTTGTCATCTTCACGCATAAGCCTTTTTCCGCCCACACTGTGGATGGTTTTGGTCACGTGATGCTTAGTAAGTCCACACTCCAGGAGAATGTCTTTACCGTAGGCTGTGGCTGGGGATGGATATATAAGTCTTTGAAGTAGCATCTATCATTCTCTATTAAACTAAATCAACTATCAACTAACAAATACAATGTCTAGAATCGCAATCATCGGTGTAAACGGATTCTTGGGTACGCCAACCCTCGAGGCCCTCGAAAGCAGCACCTTCGCTTCCAAGATCGCATATCCTGTTCTCGCTGTTACTCGTAACGCTAAGGACAAAACCGACTCGGACAAGGTCCAGTGGGTCGAAGGTAACTTGGATGAGGCTGGAATCGAGCCATTGAGTGCCAAGCTTAAAGGAGTCGATGTCATTGTGGAGTTGACTGGCGCCAAGCCGGAGCTTTTCCAGGTGGTCGAGAAGATCGTTGGTAATGTTAAGCCAAAGCTCTTCATTCCTTCTCAATTTGGTACACACTTGCAAGATGCCAGCAAGGTATTCCCAAACTTCTTGGGCTTGAAGGCCACACATTCTGAGAACACCAGATCTGCTGGAATCAAGACTGTTGACATCATCACTTCGTTCTTTGCTGACAAGAAATCCTTCCTCTACGAAATTGTTGGCCATGCTGGAATCGATGTGGAATCCAAGACTGTTACTTATTACGGAAACCCTGACCAAAAGGGCGTTGGTTACACTACTTTAAGAGATATTGGCAGAGTCATTGCCTCAGTTGCAACCTCTGACCCAGAATCTTTGCCAAACACAGTTAGGGTCGTTTCTGGTGAGGTTTCGTTCAGAGAGGTCAAGGAAAAATACGAGCAGACCCACAATGTGGAATTGGCCGAGAAGGAGGTCGATGCAGGCGAAGGCTTGAAGCAAGCTCAGAACAAGTATGCGTCCGGGTTCGACTTCAAAGACTTCTTATACTACCTTCACATTTTGGCTGCACAGGGTAAGGATAAGGGTATCACTTTCTCCGCCGACGAGAGGGAGTTGGTTAACCCAGGCGAGTCTCTTTGGAAATGGGAAAAGTATTGAGATTGTGAGCTAGATAAGAGTAGGATAGCAACTGAAATACTAGTTTAAGAATGTTTCTGTAGTATCATGTGCAATACATGCCTATAGAGCTAGCAGAGTGAACATTTGAACGTCTTTATCCATTCTAGAAGTGGAGCCCATTTTGAAGGTTTCACTATTTAGGTCTCCTTACTTAAGCAGCACATTTTGTGCATAATTTTTGGTCCACAATATTTTTTGGGCGCGACAATTTTAGACCACGATGATTTTAGACCACGACAGTTTTTGGTCCACGATGGTTTTTGGTCCACAGGTTTTTTGGTCCACAGGATATTTGGTCCACGTCGTTAGTCCACGATCTCGGATCCACGATCTTGGTCTACTTCAGGAACCGGTGGTCCACTACATATTTTTAAGGCAAACAATTAAATCTAGCGAAATTAGCTAATCTCAGCTATCCATACAAAAAAGACGAAATGAATCGCTTGTGCTTTCAATACATTTAAGAAGGAAAATCGCGAAATGCCCAGCTAGCAGCCAAGCAAGAGCGCTTACAAAATTAAGGCAGATAATTATGTATTAATTTTCGGAGTTTTCTGTAATGTTAACGTATACTTCTGAACATCCGGATGCAAGTCGTAAATAGAGAGATCAGGAAGAGCTCTGAGGTCGTAAGGGTGCACAGGGTGGGCTTTCGTAAGCAAAGGGATTGCTCGTAAGCAAAGGGATTGTTCGTAAGCAAGGGGTCATAAGGGTAAATGAAAAAGGCGGAGGAGTTGCTAGAGGTAGACAAACTGGGCCATAAGGATTCACAGGAAAAAGGAAATGTAAAATTCAAGTAACTTTCTCAGAAAAATCAATAAACTATTCGAATTGGACTACAAATTCAAGTATTAGCTAATGAAGTTGTTAAGTGAGGTACTGGAAGGGATTAAACAATAACCTCCTATAGGTAGGTAAGTAAAGTAAGTAAGTAAGTACATAATTAATATGCGTCTATCAGGAACTGAATTTAAAGCTCAATGTAGAGTTATAATTAACTTAAAAGGTACTCTGGTTGGATTGCCAGATCCATTAACTTCTGTGATTCATAGTTGTAAGGCAGGTTGTATGGAGGAATTTGGATAAAGTCTGTGAATTGGAATGGTTGGACTTCTGGGATCATCAATTGGGCCTCGATATCCAAAACATTCTGGTCGAGGTAATCGGTGGTGTCCAATTGGAAGTCGAATTCCGGGAAGGTTGATACTGGTTCACTGAAAGCGAAATTGTTCAAAGTTGGGATGGAGATATCGTTGAGGTCTGGGAGGACGGATTCGACAGGAACATTGGTTGGAGTCACGTCCACATCACACACCAGTGAAAGAGGAGTTTCATATGGAGAGATCTGCTCAAAGCTGCCTCTACGACTGATGGAAGGTTCACTAGAAGCATTAGATGAAGTGGTGGTCAAAGGAGTTGAGAGTTCATTCTTAGAGTCTAACTTCTTGAAGAATTCGGTACATTTGTCACCATAGTTCTTGGGAGTGACACCAGTGACCGACTTGAAGACTCTGTGGAAGTGCCATGCTGACAATTTCAGCTTGGCAGCCAATTCTTTGAATCCCAATACACCACCTCTTCTCTTGCGTTTCTTGTCACCCTTAGGAGACTCGTCGCGAGGCAGAATTGGAGATGCCACCAAAGGCTTGAGAACGTTAGTGGCGGCTGCCATGGCCAAGTGACGACAGGCCAAGTCAACAAGTTTGTAGTGCTCAGTGTCGTTCTTCAGAACATCCATAGCTGGCTCTGCAAGTTTGTATGAGTCTTGGTCTTCGAATTCACCTACCTCCTTCTTGATCAAGTCTTTCTTGATTATTTCTTGAGTAGTAGCATCGTCATGAGATAAGAGAGGACTGATGAAGTTGATTCCTTGGTTGACATGAGAGACACACTCGATCAAGTGAGTAGAGTCAATTAGAGTGGCGGAGGTAGGCTCACAGAATTCACAGGGTTGGTAGGAAGATCTTAAGGCCTCGTCGGCGAAGGCAACAAACTCGACACTGGATTTAGATTCAGGAATGTAGCGGGCATCACAGTCGGGTGTACAAAACACACGGGTGTTCTTGTTGCATACAAAGAATCTTCCTCTAGCAAAGGGGTCCAGGAACTGGTAGGCTTTCCACTTGGCGTCGTTGGAAAAGTAGCTGACCATTGTGGTATATGTAAGTAGTGTGTGAGTGGTGGTCTTCGGTGTTAGCGATGAATAGGTAAGAAGTTCTCTAAACAAAGTAGAAGGTATATCCTAGATGTGTTGGAGATAATTATCTTAGATCACTGAAGAAGAGAAAAGGAAGAAATGTGGTCTATTAAATCCTTTTCTGCGACAGGGGACCAAATATGACCCTCGGGATTCCGTGCATTGAAATAGGTGGGCTACCGTCATGACGCATACGATCTGTCTCATCATGCTCTCTGCATGCATGAGACGAGTTAATATCCCTTTTCAAGAACAGAATAATCCTTAAATCGAAAAAAAAAACGCACAGCCTTCTTCTTTTTCCAAGCACATTTTCGATTTCTTTTTTTGGCTTGGAGTATTTGTTTCGAGAACAAGAAAAAGGTCTGCTACTTCGTGATGTAAGCTTTTTATTTTTCTAACGTAATCAAGTCTACATATTTTCTTAATTCAGCCATAACACTCATCATGACTTACAATCAGTAGCCCCTGAATCACCTTATGGCTAATATATATAGGTTTTGAAATTTTAAAAGGGGGTAGGGGAGGATCCATGCAACTTGTAAAGAACCCGAAACTCCGAACGCTTACACGTGAGGGCACAAATTGACCGAACAAGCGTGGCTACTTCAGACTGTGGTTAAGGAGGGCATATAACAAGGTAGACCTCTTATTTGCTTTTGTCAAAAAGAAAATAACTTTAAAATTCCAAATCACCACCAGTGCAGAAACGTAAGGCTTTAATGCGAAATTAAAGTTTGAGGAGTTCACTGAGGGAAGTTTTAAGAGATTGACCGAAAGGACCGGCTCAACTTACTGGACCATTGAAATTATACTTTCAGGCGGCAAGAGCTTCACACAGAAATCAGCTGACTACAAACTCGATATTACTAGGCTCATATCTTACTAGCTTCCTGCCATTTGTAAGTAAACTAGTCAGATTTTTTTCCCCCTGTGGTTCTCCACAAATTGGCTATCATTACCACCGAATAGATAGCCAGGAGAAAGGTGATTACTTTCCGATCAGGACCTTTTAGCCTTGCCATATTATCTCAATCTGAAATGATGGCATCAAAAAACGGGCATCGGAGTGCATGAAACAGAAAAATTTCATACAGAATTGGATATATTCACCGAAAAGCCTGCAGATTGGAGCTTTCAAGAGGTTCATCCCCGACTTTCTCGGAATTAACATCAGATTTTTTCAAAAACCAGAAATATAAAAACATTACAACTCAATACAAGTAGTTACCATAATTAGAAGTTACTTAATGACGAAACCGGTTCTGCTTACTCTGGAACTTTCCATGATTTCCCGTAGCCACATTGACCAATAACTTTGAAACGGGACACTGTTTGACAAGGCTATTATCCCCCGGGTAAACTTAACCGTGGATAAATGAGAATTTCAACATTTTAGTCACAATAAGATAGGAGCTCATGTGTACAATAACATTGAGAGGCTGGGCGGGTAATCGAGCTTGGATCTCGGCGCCAAAAGGCTTAAGCCAAAGGACCCTGAGGCCTTATCACTCAATCCTAGACCAAAAAATAGCCAAATGAATTAGGTTTCCTCTTCTGTAAAATCGTAGTGTCTCATTAAATCACTGTCTCGCCAGAGGAGGCTGTTACGTGCAGAATATCATTTTATGTCATGCGAGGTGCAGCTGGTAGATTTTTGGACCCAGTCGCTCTTTTGACCAGCCCGCTTATTTTTTACTTAGCTGCACTTCTGTTTCGGAGACGAAGCTTCTACCATTGCCTACTAACTTTTCTATCTCCGATAAGATTCAATTAATTATTCATTATAATCGAGATTAGGGTTTAGCTGCTGAACAGGTACCTCGGTTCCTCCATAGAGAGCAACCCCCTGACGATATCAGTTTCATATCTGATTGATGAAACTCCAACGGTACAATAGAAGTATTGGTTTTGGTCCGCTGTGTCACGGTGTACCGTGATTTTAGGTCCACGGAAATGAGCCCTTTTGTCGTCAACTGAACAATAACTCGGACCACCGATCTTTCATACAAAGTGTCAACGCTTTTACTCATGATATCACTGAACATTAAGGTTACTAATTACAGAAAAAATTGGACCAGCTGGTTATTCTTAATTCTGGAGGTGGTCCAGAAAATATGCAGTAAAACGGATGTCATCATTACACACTTATTTTGTAGAAAGATGGCTTTGTCTCGGAGAACACAAGTTGGAGCGTCATCGCATGTATAGCATAGGCACCGCGGGTTAAATCTGGAAGGGAGTCAAACGCAGGGCCAGCAGGTGAAACCAGCCGAAAATGCTCTATTTCGGTGGCTTTCTGTATCGCGCTTAATCTAATATTTGAAATCGGTCAAGAGAGCCCTGTGGAAAATGATGGCACTTGCTTACGTTATCACGATCCCTGGTTCAGTCATCCAAACCAAAATAACTCACACTGTGTAAACTCGTAATGGGCATTGTCAAGAAAAAGCGGTCTAGGGCGCTTGACTACAGGTGGTCCCACAATCAAACTATAATTCTATGATTTCGTCAAGTGGCTGCCTTTCAAAAGTACATTGGTTCCGAAGGGATCGCTTCAGAAATGATTACGGCATGATTAGCCTGGCAAGCTAGACCATAAGATTTTAATTTTTGTTTTAAGGCGGAGGTACATAAATTTTATTTTTTTGTATCTTAGTCACCACCTCTACTGCCTACGTCACTCTATTTGCTGTCAACATACCACCCTGAGGACGGGGCCACAAAATTTTCCTGTGACGTAAGCAAATAAGGGATTTATGACGTAAGCTTCAACCATTACTTAGCCGTCTTACTTGCTCTTCACTTACACCGTTGACTAGAGCAAATCGACCGTGCAGCTCTGACAATTGGTCTATGCGACTCGGTAATCTTTGCCTGGCTGATCTTCTATTTTCCTAGTAATTGTGTGCGTCTTTATTTTTTGACTACATACTCAACGCGCTAATCTGCTGTGGCCTTACGTAACACGGCTATCGTGTAAGACCACCGGGTGTGCATCTGTCATCGGAGTTCCATCACTCGCCTATCCTGGAGCATACCCTGGGTGTTTACGAATATCTGTGGCTAACTGGGAAATCCTCGGAAAAGTTGAGTCTGTAATCATCACGGGACGAACTGGATAACTCAAAATGCAGAAGATACTTTGAACAAGACAATCTGGACAAGATATTTTTTGCGATCCAAATAATTGGACCAGGCCAATATTTGCTGTGTTTCGAATGAATGCTATAGTTAAAACTGTCTGACCGATTTCAAACTCGCAGAGCCACCAGATTCCAAATGTCCGCACTCTTTGCCAACGGAACCTATCGCTCTAGCTCGTGTTCTATGAGACTCTGTAACATCTATACGATTATGGTACAGTATTCATCCCTTTCATTGCTTGCTATCAACTCTGGTGCAAATGTGGCGCTGCAAAGATAATGATTTACGTTCAAGGAAGTCTTCGGCACGTCGAGCTGTCTACATCAGACATTACTGAGATGGCCTTCTCGAAGTCGGAGTTATCGATATCTCCACGTCTGCAACACAAACCTTATGCATCTTTAGCGCCCGCAGCTAACAAGTCCGCAACTCACATGTCGACATTTTCCAGTCTGCAATTTTACGGTGCGCAGCAATAATCAAGTCAGCAATATTCAGGTCCCCAATTGTAAATGCGTCTAAATCAACGGTATTTGCGAGGATATAATATTGTGTTTAACTCGGCGTAAGATTACCTCTTTGGTCAATCAGGTAGAAACATTTACCCGTATCGAAGTTGCCCATTTGGGTAAATGTCACTCTTGTCTGATGATAAGATTTCCAAGTCAAGTTGAAAATGGAAGCAAACTAGCAGCAACTATTCGAATTCCATACCTCAGCTTTACGAGAACTTTGGTAAGTTCCACCAGATACATCCCGACTGAAATTTAACCTATCAGAGCTACTTCCTCAGTCTCGTTCTATTTCTTAATCACGCACTGTTATACACGTCACCGGACTTCGTTGGCTCCTACCTCGGTGATCTCGAGGAGTCAAATTTTTTCTACCAATTTCAAACGTTTCTGTTTCTTCGGTTTCGGTGCATGTGAGTTTTTCGTTTATTCTCTCAAGCGACAAAGTCTGGTTGATCCAACGCTTGAACATCGTGCTCAGCGTTCATTCTTGAAATTTAAGGTCTACAACTCCTCTAAGCTCACATCTTTGAACCACATTTCACTAACTGCACCCTTTCGAACGTCATTTGCATTGGTTTTTCATACATCAACTTTGTTCTAGATATGCAATTTTCCGTTGCCCGTTTCACCTTTCTTCTTCTTTCAAATTTCTTTTGTCTTCGATTCCGTCTAAGCCTATATGCTAGTTGTCTTTACGCGGCACTTTGACATGTTTCTTCGACTCTAGTCTTCTATTACGAGCTTCAAGTTTGTTTGTCTTACCAGTCTATTCGTTATCGCTCACTCCATTCTTCTATTTTATTGTTTCACTTCAGTTTCTCCCCCATTTTCTCACGAGTTCTTTCCTGCAAGAACTAAAAAAAATGAGCTGTTCTTCTCTACAAGGCTACAGCTTCGAATGATGTGTGGTATATGAAATTTTATGTAGGTATCAGTTGTTTTACAACATTGTTGTACAACAAATCTAGCAGTCCAAAGAGAACTTCAACTTGTTAGAAGAGTCGAAAATACCCCAGTGCTTTTCGACATCAGAAGTACCAGAGGTGTCTGGCTTCCATGCTTCGTCAAAGGCTTCGAAAACGGCCACGTTGATACCCCAAGCTCTAATGGCGCAAATAGCGTTCTTCCAGTAAGCCTTGGCATTGTCTACCGATGGGTAAGAGGACTCGAAGTTGGTACCTTCACTTGGCCATCCTGTCTCTCCGACCCAGAAGTCAATGTCAGTTGATCCCTTAGCGGTCTGGATGGTCTGCAAGGCCTGCATGATGTCGTCGAAGAACGAGTAAGAGGCATTGGCGTTGGTTTGACCTTGCCAGTAAGAGAAGGCGTTGGCGTAGACGAAGTCAGCGGCCTTGATGGCAGGCTGAGCGGCACCGTCAACCAACACGTTCCAAGAGTCGACAGTACCGACGGAAATGCCACCGTAGGACTTGCCGTTCTTGTCGGAGATGTTCTTCAACAAGGACTTGATCTCGTTGATCTTTTCAGCCAAAGCAGAGGCGGACAAGTCGTCTCTGTACAAAGCTTCGGAACCTACAGAAATACCCTTAATGGTAGAGATCGAGATCTTAGGGAGGTAAGTTTGTAAGGCAGCCTTTTCTGCGGCAAAGTGGGAGTCGTCAGTTGGCCAAACACCCAAGATGAGCTTGAAACCTTCTTCTTCGGCAGCAGGACCGAGGTATTGAAGGGTGTTACAGTCGGAGACGGCGTAGGTCTTGACGAGCTTGGAGTAAGGGGACAAGTACGAGAAATCCTGCTTGTAAGCTTCGGTGCCCTTACAGTTACCCTGGTTGTCCTTGACACCGAGGTTGAAGGCGAGCTGAGAGGGTTAGTAAAAAATTCGAGTGGAAGAATGGGGTTGGGAAGGTGGCGGGAGGATTATGAACAATGAGGATTCTCGAGTCTCTTGTGACCAGCCCTTGGCCGGTTGCTTTCTTTTCCAGGGGTGATTCCATATTCAGTGCACACAAATGCCAGTGGGGTTGGCGGTGAAAGGAGGTCATATATGCCCTAAAAAACAGCCAACTTCCCGCCGACAGCGGTCACGGGGTCGTACATACCTCACCTTGAGCTGCTACAGAGGCGACACAGGCAGCAAGAGCAGTAATAACGGCTAACTTCATGATGTAACGAGTGTTTCTAAGAAGTTTGAAGTAGACAACAAGAAAAAATCACCAGAGGCGGAGGTGAGAGAAATGGCAGCCAAAAAAAGGAAAAATACGAGTGAAAAAGAGAAAAGTGGTATACAAACACAGGCTAAAATTAGTGTCATGATTGGAGGGGCTTCCGCATTGGGAAGGGGCTTTACTGGAAAAAGGCATTTTGGGAGCTGGGTGTGCGGATGCTCTCCCGTTGGCGCGGGTGCAGGTGATGGTCTCGACCCGATCGAACTGTCTTTGCCCGAAGCTTTCCGCAGAAACCCCTTTACATGTGGATGTTGCTACCCACCTCTTGCCAACTCCCCGTCCTACACGGATCCACCATCAGTTAGGAGCCATTCACATAAACAAGCATTCCACACATGGTAGACATTCCAAACACACGAACGTGGACTCACACAACGGGTACTGGCTCAGTGTCGAGACTCCTGCCTCTCGATTTCTTCACTGGTAGCAGGCCATTTCCTGCCAGCTCACTATGAGCCGTGGGCTGCGCTGTTCCTGAAACTATCCTGTTTCCTGATTCCTGTCTCTAATCTGATCTTGTCTCTATTTTTTGGAACATTCGATCTATGTTGTGACATCAACCGTGCCATCTTTCCTCGGTCTTTCTTTCTAGGTATATCTCTAAACCGATGTGTGTCAATTATCGGCGTCTTTAGGTTTCCCGTCGTCTTAATTCCATCTTTACGGCTATCGATGAATTAAATTCTCTAGCCTTCCTTTACTATTATTAGTGTGTTAATTTCCTTCTCCGCTAAATTTACCACTCCGTACATTGGGCTCCACTCCATTAACTGGTGAAAATATCCGCTTCCATTGCTTCTCTCCCTCGATGATTACTTATCTACTATCCCTTCCCCCAATCCAACCATTCTTCCCCTACAATTCTTCTCCTAAATTCTACCTTCCTCTGCTCATCTTGATCTATTAAATGCATACTCTACTCAACCCGACCAATGCCGCGTCTTCTATGCGGGCCCCTCCTGGAACCGCCATCTCTCCATCAAACATCTGTCCTACGTTCTCTATGCCCTCCAACTTCTCCTGTCCAAACATGTACTCCAACTCCTTCCAGTTGCCCAACACTAGCAACACATTTCCGCCCTTTTTCATGACTTTGTCGCTGCTAATCTGAGGGAGCCCACTCCGAGCAACCTCACTGAAATAATCATCGCTCTGAATGTACACACTGGCACTGTAACCCTCTGGCTCAGGGCACTCTGTGAAGACTGAGGCTATGCTCTTGGCCACCCGGACCATATACCCGAAAGAAGACCGAGACCCTACCACTCCATACGCCTCTTCGGGAGACACAATCGCCTTATTTCTCAAGTCTACTGTTACTCGCACATTTACAGGTACCTCTTTGTTGAGCTCCACCATTTCTGACATCCCAACGTTGACGTATTTGGTGGTCTTGAGCTTGATTTTGGGAGCTTTCTTACCCTTCTTGGCACCTGCTGCCTGTGGCAGATGTTTTGCAACAGTCAATCCTTCCCGGAAATGTTTCCACACATCGTTGTTACCCATGAAAGGGAGGCTGCTCAAGCTGGGGAATGCATTACAATACTGAAATTTCTTTTGATATGGGCTCTCTGCAAACACAGTCTTACGAAGGTAAGGAGGAGTGATGAAATATTGGAGTAACGTTGCTAAGAGCATACCGTTAGCAAAGTTGGCGTTTCTATCAGAATTGGTGCCATTCTCACCAGTTGAAGTGCCTTTCTCGTCACTCATCTCTTCGTCCACGTTCTTGTCATCTCCAGCTGCACTCGAGTCTACAATGTCCAGGTCATCGAAATTGAAACTGATTTTCTTACCTCCTTTGCTCAGAACCGAAGTAACTGCACTCTTTGCTGCCTCTTTCTCCTCCAATTCTTGCCTCTGGTCCTTGGAGGGCACATCCAACACTACGATTTCCCCCACTGAGAAGAGAAGCGCAGCTCTTGCTAATTGGTAGGCCACTTGAGATATTTGCTGCAAGTTTTTGGTATTGGTGGCGCTTATGACACTGGATGAAACACACAAGGTTGCGCGGGAAGCAGGGGCGCTTTTCACCGGTTTTTTGACCGGCTTTGCCTCTGTTTCTGCCTTTCTCTTGCCCATGACTAGAAGCTACTGAAAAATCATCTCATCGCTGTTTGACGCAGACTACAGGTGGAACCAAGTGGGAGCACTTATAAAATCTTGACCAAGGGAAGGATAGAAGTGGGAGGAAATTTGCTAAAGTCTTCTTAAGTGAGATCTTTTGTCTCAACCGAAGTTGTCCCACCCACATTCCAAAAAGGGTTGCCATTTGCACAAAAGCTGCGCTCTTTTACGGTTTATATAATTGATCCACACACGACGCAGCCTACCTATAAGCTAGATGGAATAAGGCATCTACTAACCATGCCAATGCCCAGCTGCTATGCATCGACTCTCTAACATGTGCTGCTCGAGCTACTTCTACATCACTTGTACTCAATAGATTATCTATATGCATGTTCAGGCTTCTACTGGCTCTTCCTGATCGTTTTCTTCGGCTTCCTCAGCAGCGTCCTCCTCAGCTTCAAGCTTGGCAATTCTAGCCTTGGCTCTCTCGATGTTGAGCTTGGTTTGCTCCTCTTGCTTGTCTTCCAAGGCCTTCAAAGTCTCCTTCAAAGTTTCGATGGTGGCTGGGACATCGTCGGTCTTGGTTGGCAAAGGAATAGACAATTCACCCAAGGCAACAATAACGTCGCTCTCCACGGTGAAGCTCTTGGACTTGTTGGACTTCTTGGACTTCTTAGACTTGGACTTTGAGCTAGTCACAAACAGTTCCTGTTCCTTCTTCAAGATCACCACATCGGAAGGCATTTCAATGACTCTACCGGTAGTGGTAGCTGGCTTAGCCTCAGAGTAGGAGGATGCGTTTCTGATGGCGTCGAAAGTCTTGGCCTTTGGCTTGACGTATTCAGGGTCAAAGTACTCCAAGAGAATGTGGAGAGAGTCGATTTCCTTCAGGAAGGCTGGGACAGAAGCTTCAGCAAGGGCTGCCTCAGCAGCCTCCTTTCTTCTAGCCTGCTTTTCTTCGACCTGTCTCTGCTTGTATTCATCGTCTCTCTTCTTCTTCTCTGCAGCCATGGCAGCCTTGAATTTGGCGAATTGCTCGTCCAAGTCAGCTCTCAACTTTTTGATTTCGGCGTACTTTTCGTCTCTGGTCTTTCTGAGCTTGTTTCTTTGGTCGAAAAGAGAGTGTCTCTTGTCAGAAACCTCCTTGTTGGCAGCGTGCAACTCGTCCAATTCCTTTTGGATCAGTTCGAAGGAAGCCTGGACCTCCTTGTTTTGAATCAGGTTCAACTTCTTCTTCAAATCGGCGATCTTTTCCCGGTCTTGTTCAATCAAATCTTGGATTTTCTCGACAGAGCCAAAGTCTTTACGGACCTTACGCAACTGTGACATTTCCTTGACGTATCTTCTTTCGTCAGCCAACTTCAACAGACCTTCGTCGATAAGACCGTCCAAGTAGTTGATTCTAGCGTCGATTTCCTGGACATTTTTGTACAGACTCTTGGAGGTGGCGGCTTGAATCTCTTGAATCTTACGCTTCAATTGGGCGTCAACGGCCTTGATTTGATCCTGGATGGCGTTTCTCTCAGCCTTGATGTTGCCCTGTTTGTTGATCAACTCCTTCAACTGGGCCTGGAGCTCGGTTCTGCGAGCAACGTGTTGAGGGTCAGAGACAGTCTTGTTGATCTGGGCGGTGATTTCATCGTTGGAAAGGTTCAAGAGCTTGATTTCCTCGTGCAAGCCGTTGATCTTGGCCCGTTGAGCCTTGTCGTCAGGACCTTTGATAAAGCGTCTTTGTTGAGGACGAGCGTCGGATTTTTCAGCAGAAGTAGACATTGCAGGGGACAGAGGAGTGGACAACGGGGTGGCGTTCAAGTACCGGGTTCTAGAAGGACTGTTTTCGATGGGTTTCGATGTGGACACGAGAGCGGAACTGGAGATCTGAAACAGTGGCCTTTAGATTTTTCACCGCGCTCGACGATGTCGTGCGAGGGCGAAAATTCGCCCAAAGCGGCAGCCACCAGGGAGGTGTCCTCTCTAGTATTTTAATCTCTAGTATTCTGTGGTATGCTTTCTAGAGCTGTTCTGAAGGTGATCTAGTGCTGTTCTAGTGCTGCTCCATCGTCGTTTCTGATGTCATTGATGTGCCGTTCCAGTCTGTGCTTGATGCTGTCCCGGTGTCTCGGATCGTATTTTCAGGCTTTCTGTCCCGCTCCGCTCCGACGCCTTCCAAAGAATGGCCTAGAAAGCCCTAACGGGGCGACACAGCGGATCTACACTATCTCGAGCCTGCAGCCGCACGTTTATTAGCGCTTCGCTTAGCCAATTTCGAGATCCAGACTGAGACAAGCACTGACAGTCTGAGAGAAGAGCAGGATATGGCAAGTTGGCAAAGGAAGCTGGCAAATGTAAGCAGTCAAATGCAAGCAGTCATACGAAAACTGACAAACGCTGGCACCAATGCAGCGATAAGTGGTCAGTCGGTCTCCAGAAACTGCCACTTCGTCTACTCTTCTGCTTTTCTCTTTCTCTCCTGCTGGGCCACTGGAGGCGACATTATGGCGACATCGACGCGACATAGAACCCGATGTCGCAGATGGCACATATGGAGAAATAGCAGAGAACTGTCAAAATTGAAAGAATGGGAATATGATCAGTCGACGTGTAAATCGTTGATGTGTAAATCACCTACCGCTGCCTCTCCCATATATACCACCAAGCTTAATGATATTTTTCTGACCTGTCTTTCTTCCTTCCATCTCTCTCTTAGCTTTGTTGGCCCGCCCCTCGTATAACCTCGTTTAGTTGGCCCAATTTGTCGCCAGCCGCTCAATGCGCGACATCGCTATTACTGCCAGATGAATCTGTTTGATCTCTTTCAGAATCATCTATTGTGCCAGTATATTCGAACCAGAATCACAAATCCTAAACTTCCTACCACTAGCTAGACGTCGACCCTCGCCACCGTAGACCACCACCGTTGACCACCACCGTCTACCACCACAGTGCCCTCTCCTCGTCTATCTCCCCCACTCTTCTCTCCAATGATATACCTGCATATAGCCGGACCGCGTCCCAATTCTCTTTCCTTTTCCGATTCTTTCGTTTCTCTTCTCTTCTCCTACCCTCCACACCAGCCCGTGCCCCTTTTAGGTCCCAGATCATGCCCTCTTACTCGCAGTTGGTCGCCAGTCTCAACGGCCAAGAAATACTTGCAAAATGGCCCGAAATCACCCCTTTAACCGACATCACTGGGGTGGCCCGCTCGGCAAACGCCTCAACATCAGACCTCTTGGAAGGTCACGATGAGGAACAAATCCGTTTGATGGAAGAATTGTGTATCGTTTTGGATAACAACGATGTCCCCGTGGGTGCCGGTACCAAGAAACTCTGCCATGTGATGGACAACATCAACGAGGGTCTTTTACATCGAGCCTTTTCCGTGTTTCTGTTCAATGCAGATGGAAAATTGTTACTCCAACAAAGAGCAGAAGAGAAGATCACTTTCCCCAACATGTGGACCAACACCTGTTGCTCCCACCCTTTGTGTGTACCCAGTGAGCTCGGAATTACCTCAGGAGGTACCCAGAAAGACGTCTCCCGTTTGGACAATGCCATTGCTGGAGCCAAGACTGCAGCACAAAGAAAACTCGAGCACGAGTTGGGGATCCCATTCCTGGACTCTCCAATAGACAAATTCCAGTTCTTGACCAGAATTCACTACATGTCACCCTCCGGGGACAAGGACTCCAAATGGGGTGAGCACGAGATTGATTACATTTTGATTTTGAACACCCCAAACGACATCACCATCAATGCTAATTATAACGAAGTTAAGGACTACAAATATGTATCGCAACAGGAATTGAGGAGCATGTTCGAGGACAAGGAGCTCGTATTCACGCCATGGTTCAAGTTGATTTGCGAGACCTTTTTGTTTAAATGGTGGGATAGCTTGAGTGATTTGAGCCAGTTCGAGGATGACCAGATCCACAGGATGTTGTAAAGCGAACGAAGTGAGCGAAGAAAGTATATGAACAGAGTGGAGTGAGCCAGGAGTGGTTTGCAGTAATAGGAGATGTTAATAAGAGATATTCGAGCTAGGTGATGCAGATCATGTAGGAGAAGATTATGGCAGCTGGATACGGATGTGTCGGCAAGGACTTGGTAGAAGTGATGCTTTGAATAGGGAGATAGTACTGATGATGATAAAACTGCAAAATTTAACTCGAAAGACGGTTTCGATGTGTTGCAGGTGAAGTGTGTCATGTAGTTGTTGGCTTGGAATGTGTAGAATGAGACAAGTATGACTTGATTTGAGTTAGAATGAGTTAGAATGACTTAAGAATGACTTTGGAATGTGTTTGTGAAATGGTTATGAAAGAGCTTCTAGAATGGCTCATGAGACGACTTATCTATAACTGGCTAGAGGTATTAGATATGTAGATTAAAGAGAGCAAGAGGAAGCAAAAAGAGGCCAATATACACAGAAAGCTGACAGCCAATGCATGCATAATCCCACAGAAGTACAACCAAGAAAACAATCACACACACATGGTCGCTAGAAAGCCAGCCTGGGTCCCCAAGCAGCACTCTTTTAATCTCTGTTGGCTCTCTAGCTCTGAGCTCGCTGTCTCTCCCGGGTCAGGCCAGAGTCGCGGACCGAGTCACCGCGGCTCCCACTTTTGACTCTTTCGACTCCCACCCGACTCGAGCCACATACCCATCGCAGTTTACTCTTGCAACAAGCAATGATCTCCCGTGTGGCCGCTGTACGCCACGCCAAACCACTTCCAAATGTGCTTTTGAGGCACTTGGGAAGCAGCACCACCACTGCGGCCTCAGACGCCGGTCCAGCTGGCGTTCTGGCCGCCGCCGCTCCAAACCAGGCCCAGACCCCTCGAGCCCGCCGGAGAAGAAGCACCGTTTTCACCGACAAGCTCAATAAGGGCCCCTCTTTCGAGGACTTCCTCTCCGGGAAAGCGTCTGAGGTTACCCTCGACCCCCTCGAAGCAGCTCGACAGGACCCCGATGCGCGACTCCCAAAATGGCTCAAGGTGCCCATCCCGAAGGGTAAGCTGTTCCACAACGTGAAGAAGGACGTCAGAGAGCTCAAGTTGGCCACTGTCTGTGAGGAGGCCAAGTGTCCCAACATCGGCGAGTGCTGGGGAGGCAAGAAATCCGAAGCCACGGCCACCATCATGCTTCTTGGGGACACATGCACCCGAGGGTGCCGGTTCTGTTCGGTCAAGACCAATCGAAATCCGGCCGCACCAGACCCCATGGAGCCAGAGAACACCGCAGAGGCCATCTCCAGATGGGGGTTGGGGTACGTGGTGCTCACGACGGTAGACAGAGACGACTTGGTGGACGGAGGATCCAGACACTTGGCAGAAACCGTGCAGCGGATCAAGGCCAAAGCCCCACATATCTTGGTGGAAGTGTTGGGAGGTGATTTCCGAGGGGACTTGGAGATGGCCTCAATCCTCGCCCGTTCCGGCTTGGATGTATACGCCCACAATATCGAAACCGTGGAGGCTCTCACCCCGCACGTGAGAGACCGCAGAGCTACCTACAGGCAGTCTCTCTCTATCTTACAAAGAGCCAAGGAAACCACCCCTACCTTGGTGACAAAGACCTCCATGATGCTTGGGTTTGGCGAGACCGACGAGCAAATCATGCAAACGTTGCGCGACTTGCGCGAAATCAACTGCGATGTGGTGACTTTCGGTCAGTACATGAGGCCCACCAAGAGACACATGAAGGTGGTGGAGTACGTGACGCCGGAGAAGTTCGACTACTGGAGGGATGTGGCATTGGAGATGGGGTTCCTCTACGTGGCCAGCGGGCCGTTGGTGAGGTCGTCGTACAAGGCCGGAGAGGCGTTCATCGAGAACGTGATCAAGAAGCGGCGTCACAACGTGGGAGAGACCCCTCGGTTGGAGCAGGACATCCGCCCGGCTCTTATGGAGCAGAGCCAGCATGAATAGATCTATATCAAAGGTGTACTGAGCCTTGTAAGGGGCTGCTTTGAGGCTGGTTAATGCTGGGATTGAGAGCATTGCCACAAGCTTACCTACTCTGCATCTATCTACATCTACATATTACCTACATAAACGTATTATCTACATCCATATACCCACATAAACTATACACTCATACTTGGCTATCTAGATAATTACCTAAAACTACACCCATACCCGTTTATATATTACCCACCTCCACAAAATTACCACAAGCACATTACCTACAAGTACAAAGTACCAATGTGAGCTAAATTACCAATCTCTACATGATTACCCATATCTACAACTTCATAGCTCCTTCCACATATTACTGGTCACCATACCTCTCCAAATTGCCTACATCTACTAACAGCCTCTCTACATCCATTTGGCTACTCCACATCCTCTCCCGTTTGCAACCCTTACACCTCACCTTCACACACGCAAATCTACACATACAAATCTACACATACAATCTACACATACAATCTACACATACAAATCTATACATACAAATCTATACATACACTTACACGCCACCGTACTCTCACAAGACCACTCCTCCTCGAATTTCTATTCTTCTATGATCCTATTCTTCTGTGGTCCACCCCACCCTAATTAGCGGCTCTTTTTCCATGCATAATGCATACCACTCCGCGAAATGCCTAAAACTTTCAACCTCTTCTCAGCTAAGCTCTTCTCTCTCAGCGAGTCCAACTTGTTGCACCCTACCAGCATTCACCAGCCTTTACCAGCAGCAGAGAACTCCATACGCCGTAGGTACGACCTCACCCAGTTGCTGTCTTTTCGCTACATTCTTCACCTCTTCTCTCTTCTCTCTTCTCTCTTCTCCCTCACCTTCCCTAATTCCACCTTTCCTGCTCTCTCCCGCCTTCGCTCTCTGCAGCTTTGTTTTCTTTAGCGTGCCTGCGGGATCAAATCGCGGGGGACCACGCAAATCGGATTCTCTTCCGCAATCATAGCCTCGAGGCCCGACAGTCCCACCACCCACCGTCGTACCGTGCCTGCTATCGCCATTTGTGTGTGACGAGGCTTGCAGTTCCCGTGCCTGCCACCAAACACCGCCCCAAAATGTCTGACTCAGAATCCTACGAGGAGTCCATGAACACCCAGTTCGAGACCACCCTCACTATCAGGCCATCTGGTCCTGATGACCACGACCAACACAACCTCGACACCAACGACGTGTCCATGAATTACACAATCCAGCTGTTGAGAGACCTTACCATGGATGACAAAAACTACGTCAATGACTCAGATGACTTCTCCGATGACGACACTCCGTCCTATTCCCTCCCACTGTCCCGATCCAGGACGGGTCCCAAACTCAATGCCAAAGCAAGTCGTAGATTATCTCTAATTGACCCAGACAAAAAGTCTCCAAGGTCAAAGCTGCTGCTGCCCACCCCAATAGATCCTAAATATGAATCCATTTTGGAACCATCGCTGCTTATAGACCCGTCACTCGACCGTTACCACGCTGCCTTTGACGCATTTTTGGCATACAACCCTCATATAGAAACCCAGCTGCCCCGGTTCGAAAATGAATCCAAAAAGACTTTGGTCTTGCTCTCCCCGTATAGTGCTGAGCACGCATTTGGTAGATCATGGGTCACAAAGTCTTATTTGGCCACAATCTTCGAAAGACCACAACGTTTGTTGGCGTCGTGTATCGGTGTAGCGGCTGCAGTAACCATGTATCCATTCTTCTACAAAGTCCAGAATTCAGAGAAAAGAGCCAGTATGTTCTCTTCGTATGTAAGGAAGGTCCATGGCCGCCATTGGCCAAAAAAATTGTATTCTTTGTGCTTGGAACTGTACGACAAATTGCTCGAGGACAAGCTAGAAGTCCCAGAAGACTGGAATACTGGCGACATCTATTTGACTCCCAAGACTATCAATGCCGTCGAGGGTGTCTTGGGAACCATTGAGAGTGGGATAGATGCACTTTTCGACAAGAAGCAGCCACAAAATAGACACGATTTGGCATTTGTAGTGATTCGTCCTCCAGGACACCATTCACACGCCTGTCTTCCCAGTGGGTTCTGTTTACTCAATAATGTACAATGTGGAATCGAATATGCTTTTGAAACCTACGGAGTGACTCACTGTGCCATTTTAGACATCGATTTGCATCATGGAGACGGCTCGCAGGATATTTGTTGGGATAGAGCAGGCTTCATGGGAGAATATGGCAAAGAAGATGAAGAAGACGAAATCGCTAATAACCCCAGAGACGCCTTTGGTAAAAGATTTGCCCAGTACCCCAAGGTTGGCTACTTTTCTCTCCATGATATCAAATCATACCCCACAGAGTTTGGATACGCCACGAAGGAGAACATCAAGAATGCTTCAACTTGTGTTATGGCCCATGATTTAAACATCTGGAATGTGCACTTGCAACAATGGAAGACCGAAGAGGAATTCTACCGTCATTACCATACTAGATATGTTAATATTCTCAACAGGGCTAATCAATTTTTAAACGAATCGAAGAAGTCGTACGATCAATCGTGGCAAAACTACTTGGCCAATTTAAAGATCTACCAAAAGTATTTAGATAGACCAGCTGCATTCAACGAGCCGGTAGAAAAGCCACAGCCTCCACCTCCATTCAAGCCATTGATTGCTATTTCTGCTGGTTTCGACGCTCTGGAATATGAGAACCCACAAATGCAACGACATGGCGTGAATGTTCCTACTTCATTCTATGCCACCTTCACAAGAGACGCAGTGAAGTTAGCCAAAATACACACCAAAGGAAAGTTGATTTCATTTTTGGAAGGAGGCTATTCCGATGGAGCTTTGTCGACAGGAATATTTCTGCATTTGATTGGATTGACTAATAACCCATCAAGTGTCAAGAAGGAATCAGAATTGGAGAAGAAGAAGGAAAAGAAGAAGGGGTCAAGTCCCAAAAGAGAAGACGACGACGATGAGAGAAGAATATCAGACGAAGAAGAAGAGGAAGTGACTTGGAACGAAAGTTGGGGAAGTTTACCGGTGATGAAAGAATTAGTGAGGGGATGTAAGAAGAACTGGGCACCATATAAGCAACCAAACAGCGAGGTGCGGATCTGGGCCAACGAGGTGATTAAGTTGGGGAGATCAATGATGCCGAATGCGGTGCTTCCAATGAACCACGTATACAAAGCGTCCGAGGTTGGGAAGAAAAAGTTGAATAGCATGATGAAGAGCATTGAAGATAACAGGCATGAGATTGTGGAAGTGCCGGCTCTAGACCGACGGGTTTTGAGGTCGAGGAAATGACACGGTTGCCAATAGAATTAATAGAAGAGTACCACATAGGTAGATGTAGAGTAGAAGGATTTGTAGTCCTAGGTACAACCTTTTGTAATCAAAGTAGCAAAATTCAATTTGCATGGGAAGCGAAATACATTTTAGAGTGGGCCGTAGTTCAAGGGGCATTAATTAAGATTGACAGAAGTTTAAGTCGGTAGATAAGAATTTGAGTTGACAGCTGAAGTGGCAGGAGTTGAAGTGGCAGAAGATTGATCGAACAGGGCTTGATTGGATGCGAATAAGTTGTAGCGAATGGTCAATTTCGTCGATATGCCATCTGTTTTGGACATTCTATCAATCAAGGCCCACTTTCCAAGGCTCCTACGTATTTATATCCTCGTAAATAACACCCTTAAGACTTCGATTGGCCTCCAGTAGGCTCTTTTCATTCAAAAGAGAGAACAAAACGATGTGGTTCCAAACTTTCCTAATTAGGAAACCCCACACAACCGTTTCAGCTCTCCAGCCGCATGAAGCCCCAATACAGGAAGAAGTTAGCATTCTGGAGGGCAAGAAACACGGTATGGCATCATAGTGCCAAGATAGGAAGAGTTGCAGGTGGGGTCGAGATGGGGAAGTAAACAGAAGCATAGTTCTTTCAACCAGGACAGGTGGGACGTTAACTGTGCTATTGGGGGCTTTCGCGGCGGTTGGAAGGAAGTAGATCTCCATGTGAGTTGGCTAGGAAGAAGCAAGGAACCAAGAAAGCTGCAGATGAGAGTGATCTGGTCTAACTAGGATAGGAGGGTGGGTCTAGTCAAGTGATATCAACAACGTTGCAGCAGCATCGAAATAAGCTTAGAATCGGTGAATATACGAAAGATGGGGTTGCGACCAGCATGAGGAGGGGATCAAGAAAATAAGGAGAATGGGGCGTGGAAGAATGGACATGTGAAGGAGAGGTATGTGGGATCAAGCTAAAGTGGATGCATCGAGATCTTATGTTAGGCATTGCAGGAAAATAATAGAATATGATGGAGAGGTAAGGCATGTGTTGGTCAAAGTAGGTTAGTGAGCTCAAAAGAAGAATGTGGATGTGTGTGAATGTGTGTGAATGTGTGTGAATGTGTGTGAATGTGTGTGAATGTGTGTGAATGTGTGTGATTGTGTGAATGTTGTGAATAAGTGTGGATTTATGTGCGCTGGATGCTTTGTGTGGTGTAGCTTTATGTGATGGACAGAAGGGTGATGATCGTGATGCTTTTATCTAGAGGTAGATGAGATGGATGACGTGTAGACAAAGTGTGGTGGAATGAAGTAGACTGAACTGACACGTTATTGATTTGATGGTCTCAAATTTGGCGGTGCGAGGTCCCACACCCAAAGCTTGTTCCCAGAAAGCTCTGGCGTGGTGGAAGTAAGACACCGTGACTCTGTGAAAACTACACCTACTCTGCTCTGTCTCTGCTCGTCTCGTCTCCGTCTCTTCCTCTATCCGTCCCATCGCCGTATATTCGGCTGCATCGTCCATTTAGATTCCTGATTCGGTCTTCCTTCAGTCTTCCTGATTCAGTAAAAACTGCACCATTAACGCAAGAGGGCATCCCAGCGATGGGCCAAGGAGGACACAGAGCAAGCCCAAAGCGCCAAAAAGTCCATACAAACGTACACACAGCATAGCATAAAATACGCCAGCTTTACTCCTTCTATTCTATCCCCCCTTTCCTCATACTCCCTCCGTGCTCCCTCCTTCCATCCACCTCTGCTTGGCTCCAGCCCTCCACCCTTCTCCTGCGGCTCACTATCTCCCCCGCCAAAAATGTTCATATCCTTTTACAGCCTAAAAAATAATTGACTGAAAAGACCATACAAAACATCTCCAGTTCGCTGTCTCGTCCACTTTTCACGACGACTATCAACCACACGCCGGCACTCACCGCCTCTTCTGAGAGAACCAGCTCGCTCCAGCCCCACTCCATCCCTCCACCTACACCATGGCCGGCTTGCGAGCTAAATTGGCCTCCACTGGTCGTGATTTGTTCCAGCCCTCCCCGCTGGTGGCAGACCAAAGGCCGCCAAAATCACACCTCACTATCTCGTCTCCGTTGCAGGCAAACGCTGACCCCCTGTCCATACCGTCATCTCTGTCGTCCAACGACTCCAAACAGGGCCTGGTGCCCATCCAATCCCGAGAACTGCGCTTCATAGACATGCTTAAACATGAAAATTCAGAGCTCCAGTCCATAATAGCCATGCAAGACACCTATGTGAAGACCCTTTTGGCCCAATTGCGCCAGCACAACATCGAGCCTGAGGCCTGGCCTTTACCACAGGCTTCTCAGAAGAAAGATGTCTCTAATTTTACGGCTGCTCCTCTTCTGGCCACTTCTTCGTATTCCTCTTCAAAACCAACCCCCTTACAACGCACATCTGTGGTTCTGGCCACTTCTGGGGATGACAAATCGCTTGCCTCTCCTATATCCACCACCTTCAGCGAAAATGCCGACAGAGGACGTCGTTCCGACAAAAATGGTACTAATGACAAACACGAAAAGCACGACAGAAACAGTCACAGCTCACCTTCGGGAACCTCACAGGATGGCAGAACCCCTGAACTTCCATCCACGCCGACTATGTCTGGTGGTCTGAAGCTGTCCAAGAAGAACCGGTTGGATTCCAAGGGGAGAATTCAACTCTCTGCCGCTACTGCTTCAGCAATATCCGCTATGGCAGCCATTTCCAGTGACGATGTCAAATATGACACCAAATCTGTTTCCTCCGGGACCCCGAAGACACTCCACACGTCAGGGAACTCTTCTTCATCTAACGACTCTTTGGATATCCCGGAAAGATCAGCTCGAAGGAGAGAAAGTGTGAGGATAGCTCATCCAGCTCTGAGGTTCCAAGAACGTCAAGAGAAGGAGCGATTACAGAAGGAGCAGCTAGAAAGAGAGCGATCCGAGCGTCAAGAAGATGCCAAAAAAATGCTTGAGAAGAGAACACAAGAAGCGCAACAATCGAATGACCTAGAGAATAAAAGATCAAATACTCCAGACAGTTTTTTGATTGACGAAGATATGAGGCTTCAGATACTTCGTCAAGAGGCATTCGAGAAACTGATGCGAGATGAGGAAGAAAGAGTCCAAAAACAAAGACAAGAGGCTATCGAAAAGGAAGCACAGGAACGCCTCAAAGCAGAACAGGAGAGAATTGAAAAGGAGAGAATCCAAAAGGAGAAAATCGAGCAAGAAGAGCTTGAAAAGGAACGTCTCGAAAAGGAGCGTCTCGAAAAGGAGCGTCTCGAAAAGGAGCGTCTCGAAAAGGAGCGTCTCGAAAAGGAGCGTCTCGAAAAGGAGCGTCTCGAAAAGGAACGTCTTGAAAAGGAGCGTCTTGAAAATGAACGTCTTGAAAAGGAGCGTCTTGAAAAGGAACGTCTTGAAAAGGAACGTCTTGAAAAAGAACGTCTTGAAAAAGAACGTCTTGAAAAAGAACGTCTTGAAAAAGAACGTCTTGAAAAAGAACGTCTTGAAAAAGAACGTCTTGAGAAGGAACGTCTCGAAAAGGAACGTCTTGAGAAGGGACGTCTTCAGAAGGAACGTCTTGAGAAGCAGCGGCTCGAAAACCTTGAGAAAGAGCGCCTCGAGAGAGAGAGGTTAGAAAAGGAGCAACTCGAGAAAGAGCGGGCTCAAATTGAACATTCCCAGAATGGCCATCAACTGTCTGCTTACCCCAATGATATTTCCTCTAGCAAATATCACTCTAGTAACTATCCCTCTGAAAATTACCAAACCTGGCCATCTCAAGAATACGAATACTCTCATCAGACCACAGAAAAAGATAGCCTTGACCGCCAATACGAAGAAAAGTACGCTAGAGAAGCAGAAGAACAGCGTAGAAGATTAGAAGCTGATGAAAGAGCTCTCAACAATATGGCAGGTCATGTTTCAGAGGCTGAGAGGGCCGCAGTTGAAGCCGAATTCATGGCAAAGGCCATGGCTGAAATCAACCAGGACCAAACATCTACGTATAGCTCAGACGAGGCAAGCAGTAACACCCCTCCAGAGCAAAAATCACCACAAGGTTTAGCAACTCCTCCCTTCCCTCAAAATCTGCAAATGAATTCTAATATACCCCGTATAAGGCCGCCTTCTCAAGGCATGGCCTATAAAGAAACAGTGTCTACCCCTACAAATACTCAGGGCTTGAATGAATACGAGCACAAAATCCCCCACACCCCAGACATGTCTCGTATTGGGCGAACTCATGAACAAAAATACTTGGCTTCCCCTAATAACCTTTCCCTCCCTCAATCAGCTTTTCTGCCTGCTGTTTCTGAAATGTCAACTAATTCTGCTGCTCATGATGCCTACTCTGTCGACTCAGTTTTGACTAGAGGGAATGCATCTACAAGTAGCTTCCATGTTCTCAATTCCAACCATTCAGATAACACCACTCTCTTCATCAAACCAGAGGAGTTCAGTACCATCAGAATCGATGTCTTATCTACATTGTTTATCCCTTGTCTTTCCAGCTCTCATCACAACAAGAAGAAAGCTGCTGATGAGCCTCGTTTGACCATTGCTATCACCGACAAGGCCACAGAAAAAGAAATGTGGAGAATCCGGAAGACCTACCAGCAGCTTGTTTCTTTTGACAATGAAATAAGACCAATAGTAGAGGCATTTGGACTCCCTCAAATTCCAGAGAAGTCTCTTTTTGCCTCCAGTACTCCTTTGAAAGTGGATTATCGTAAAAATGTGGTCCAGCAATATTTTGAAACATTATTTTTGATGCCACATATCCCGCAGATGGTTCTCTATCGTATTTGCAAGTTTCTTTCTCTCGATTTTGTAAATCCGTTAGATGATTTCAAAAGCGGCAGTTGTAAAGAAGGCTATTTGATCCGCAGAAACAAAGGCTTAGGCTCTACTTGGAAAGTCAGGTGGTGTCAACTCGAAGGATCTCAGTTGGAAATTTTTGAAAATCCCGGTGGAAACTTGCTTGAACTGATTTCTCTTAAGGGTTCTTCGGTAGGAAGACAATCTTCAGATTCGGTAGCAGAAGAAAAAGGTTACAGACATGCATTTTTGTTGGTTGAGGCACAAAAGTCGCTGAAACTCCAATCCTCATTGCCAAAACATTTCTTCTGTGCTGAGTCAGACGCAGAGAGAGATGACTGGATCGATTACTTGATTGACTACGATAGCTACGAAGACGAATATAACTATGCGACTTCAAGTCGTGGCAAACGTTTCAGTGGACTCAGTCTGGATCCTTACGATGAAGAGAGCACATATATATCCAACGAACACAACGTGTCTGGACAGGACTTATCGTCAAGAGGCAATCAATATACTGTCAATGATTCTTCCACCAGTTCTGTGCATTTGGCTCCACCGAACGGCAGCTCTGCCACTCTTGGCCAAGATTCCACAAGAAGTGCATTGATCGACGACTATGGCCTCTTGAGAGAAAGGGAAGCGGAAAGAGAGAAGTTCAACGAGCGTTCTGCGGCTCAGGACTTCAAAGAAGTCAAGAAGAACAAAAAGAGAAGTATATTCCCGTTCAAGAAGAATAACCGAAGCAACAGCGATAGCACCTCGGGCTCGTCGCCTTACGTTGGATTAGGTGATGTTATGAACTCTCTGCCCACTACCTCCCCCAAAGTCAATAACCCTATGAAAAATTACTTAGATTCTATGAATTTGGATCGAGAGGTGACAAAACTTGTCTTTGGCAGTGCTGTGGAGGAAGGGTTTGCCCTCTCGTCCCATGATTACAATGGTTTGAGTGTGCCTAGTATCATCTATAGATGTCTTGACTTCCTTGAAAAAGCTGGCGCTGTCTATGAAGAGGGTATTTTCAGATTGAGTGGATCTGCTTCGACCATAAAGCGGTTGAAAGATTTATTCAATATGAACTATGACGTCGATTTGTTTAGGTGCAAAGTCCAGGTGGACATCAATACGGTTGCTGGGCTTTTGAAGACCTATTTAAGAGAACTCCCGGCTCCAATTCTTGGTAACAATGTCTACAGTGACCTCAAGCTGATTTTGAAGCAACATGGAGAAACCGATAAAGCTGGATTGGCGATAAAGTTCCGCAAGTACTTCGAGACGCACGAGATCGACAAAATTCACTATAATTGTTGTTTTGCCATCTTCCAATTCCTCCGCAAGATCATTGCACACAGTGATACCAATAGGATGATCCTTCGTAATGTGTGTATTGTGTTCGTTCCAACGTTGAACATCTCACTTGACATATTGATGGCCTTTTTGGTGGACTTCGATTGTATATTTAAGGGTGCTCCACCAGTCCCAAACGAGGGTCGTGAGGTTATAGACTTATATATTCCCAACTTTTAAGGAGACCATAAAGAATTTAAAACAGGATATTGTAGCCTCATTTGTGGAAGGGTGGATGCACCAGTTTCGGTATAGAGGAATAATGGGATCATCAGAGATTGTAGGGAGAGGCAGTAAGGGGTTTTTTGGTAGATGTGGTTGTCAATTTGAATACTTGCGAGGATTTCAAGGTTGCTATGGCTTCTGACACCTTCATTGGTATCTAAATAGCGTCTACTGAGTCAAAAATTGGCCTATGTACCCAGCTACAGCCTTCCAGTGCCATATCGGCCCCCTATTGAACGATTCTTTGGAATCAAGACAATAGAGCCCAAGACCTCACTGGTTTTATATGTGCTCTCAGGACCTGGTTTCTGGGTGTTTGGCTGGTGTTTGTACACTATTTATCCACAAATCTGTTAGTGTAGCCCCAAAGGTTTTTCAGGATTCATGGCCCCGCCGTTTTAATATGAGAAATTTCCACAGAGAGAGAAAGAGCACAACGAAGTATCTATGTTAAATGGCATGGTTGCAAGGATGCTGTTGCCTTGTACCTGGAGCCATTGCAGTTGGGTATCGATGTACTTGGTTAGCTATAGGCAGACGTCAATCTATTTACGGTTATATTACACTTTTTCACAGAGATCGAGATGTGTTAATGTCATTTATACGACACCAATAGTTTTACACATTTCCATATCGCCAAGCACACTCGTAGATGCTCCATGTCCACCGTGAAGCTCACGCCGCCTCTCTGAGTCTGTCTCTGCCATGCCCACCACTTCACACTCCTCTTCAGTTCACCTCTTACTAGATGCTAGTAGAGTCTATAAGGATGTTAGTAGAGTGTTTGTACCTATTTTCCTTTTTCGACTGTTCTACAACCTCTGGTATTAGTGAATCTTGCTAAATAGACATTTTTTATGCTGTATTAACACCAAATCAACTCGCTTTTCTCCCTCACCATTCACTTTCACCGGTGGCTTTTTGGAAAACGTAGTCCCTCCCGTTAATGTTGGCAATCCCTTCCTTGAGAGTAGACTTCCATTTGTTCTTTATTCTCTGTACCTTATCGTACAAGCAAAGCATGATCTGGCCCTCATCTTGACCCACGTCATCATCCTCGCGGTCACTTTCTACTTCATCGTCTAAATCTGAGTTTATATCATCGGAATCATTGAAAACATCATCATCGTCATCATCAAAATCGTCTACCCCGTCTGTTTGGCCCAATTTGGTACCTTTTTCGACATTTTTCCGTGGGCTTCCTCCATTTTCTCTATTTTTAATACTTTTGAAAATACTGGCAGCTTCGCTATGGCCAAGATCCATTGTAAATTCTATTGTCCCATCCGCTTGCCCAATTTTAGGAAACATCAATCCAGTATCTTCACCGATATTCTCCGTTTTAGGTATATTACCCATTCCTGGGATCTGAATATCTCCAGGACCATCAGAACCGCTTGCAGTTTGATTATACAGTAACCCGGGTACTTCGGATGCATTGCCGTGGATATTTGGTAATTCAAGGCCACCTGATTCATAGTTGTTTATTCCAATCCCGTTCTCCAGAGGGTATCTATCAGAATTTGCCACACCAAATTCAAATTTTTGGGCATTGTCTCCAGGGGCAATCATTCCGCCGCCCTTTTCATGATTTGGCTGAAGATTGACTCCATCAACCCTGTGTTCTTCTTCTTCTCTTAACGCTAACTCATCCCACGAAAACTTAGACACGCCGGTTGCGCTTAATTTCAGACACCAAATCCTCCGCAACTCCTGCAATGTAGACTCATCAATCCCACTGTCTTCAAAATCTTGTCTGGAGTCAGATATGACTTCTTCAATCACGGATTCGAAGAGTTTGGCTGCCTCGAAATTTGACATTTTTCACGAGGGTTAAAATCCAGAAATTGTACAGAAATCAATCAATCAACCTATTGTATGCGTTAGATTGATACCTTGGTTAGCTCCTTAACCTATAATACCAAGATACTAGCCCAATTCGACCTATTTTCCACCAAACTGCTGAGCTGGATAGTGGCGGGAAATTTAATTTATACTCGTAAGGGGGTGGTGGGATGTGTGCAGGACCAGAAGTTGGTGGTTGGGATTAAAGTGGGAGAGAAAGAATGGAAGAAGAGAGTGGAGGAAGCGGTGGAGGAGGAGACAATAGAAGCAGGTAGGGTGGAGTTCATCGGAACGCCGTGCACAGTGCAGACAAATGTGAAGTATAAGTACATAGACAAGGTCACTCTTTCCCCTGTTTATCGTTTTTTGGTGAGCCACTTAGGCTTCCTTGTACAGTGGAAAACTACCTCCCATTTGCAGCCGCCTGTGGTTGTCCCTATCCTCCTCGTCACCTTTAATCTGATTCTATTTCCTGATTCTACTTCCTGATTCTGCTTTCTACTCCGACAGAACCTTCTCGTGCCAAATCATTATACTATTATACCATTATATTAGTGCATCACCTCTTCCTAGTATCTCTTCAGAGAACGCTTGGGCGACCGCCGTCTGCTTTCCTCTCGCTCCTTGTATCCCTCCACATAGCTCAACAACTGCGTTTTCTCTGCATTCACGGCCTCCAACTTCTTCTCCAAGCTCTCCAAATCTCGGTTTTGAGACTTGGTTCGAAGCTCTAAGTGATCTATTTGCTTCCTGAATTTACGTTCCATTGACTTTCGCACCTCAGCGACTTTCTGCTCGTGCTTCTTGGAATACTGGTAGTATAAAGTCTCTGCTACTTTATCAACTTCTACCTTCACCTTTTGCTCAGCCTTGTTTAAGTCTTCTTGCATTTGCTTGATTTCTGCCTTAAGCATGGTGATTTCCTCTTGATATTCCTTGGTTTCCTGTGCTACTTTAACACTCTGGGTCGATTCTTCGGCTGCTTCCTTCTGAGAATCGGCTACCTTCTCTTCCAAATTCAGAATTGATTGCTTCTGAGCTGTCACAATCTCCATCAATTCTTTGAATTTGCTAGTGTCTTGCTTAATGATCTCATCCTTCTCCTTGTTAGACTCTTTCAAGCTTTCCACTTGTTCTTTCAACTGGGTCAATTCAGGTTCGAGTGTTTCCTTGGCCCTGACTAATTCGGCATTTTGCTTCTCAACCTTGATTAGTGATTCAGATTCTCGCTCAAATTGCTCCTGCAATTTGGAGTATTTGTCTTCTAAAGTCCGTTTATCAGTTTCTATCTTCTCTACATTCTCGAGAGCCTTCGAAACCTCACATAACAAGGCTTCTTGCGACTTCAAATCTTCGTCATAACGCTTTTGTGCCTCGATTCTCAAATTTTGGAGTTCTTCAATTTTTTCGGCATCCCTCTTGGCTGAAATCTCCAAATTGGCGATTTTGTCCTTGGCAAGGGTTTCGAGTTTGTCCAACTCTTCGACCAATCCAGATTGCTTATCATTTATGCTTTGAAGCTCTGCATTTTCTCTTCTTAACAGCTCTGTTTCATCTATGAGATTCTCATACTCCTTTGAAATCTTCTCAAGTTGATGTCTTTGTTTATCATTATCATCCACAAGAGATTTGATTTCGAGTGTTTTACCCGAGAGTTGACCTTCCAAATCTTGAATACGCATATTACCATCTCTAACTGCAAGGGAAGTGTCAGAAATCTGCCTTTCTAGTTCTTCATTCTTCGTCTCGAGGTCTTCCTTTTTAGAGGTCACAACTGAGAGCTCTTTGAGGGTGTTCTGAAGTTGATCTTTGTACTTTGCATCCCTAGCTTCCATTTGCAGTATATAGTTTTGTCTAAGCTTCAACGTTTTCGATGCCTTGGCCAATTCCCTTTCAGTGTGCTTCAATTGAACTCTCACCAACTCTTCATTGCTTGAAATTTGCTTGTTTTCCTGAGTTAATTCCCGGATCTTTTCATCAAGTTCAAGAAATTTGGCATTTGTTGCTGCCAATTCTTCAGAAAATTTCAAAATTTCATTATTCCTCTTCCTGATTTCTGCTTCGAGCTTGACGACTTCTTGGGTGTTTGAGTTTTGAATCTTCTTGACGTAGTCCATTGAGAAAACTGGCTTCGAATTTGGACTCATGAGGAAATTTATAGTCGGTTCGTCAGCTTCTGGATCGTTTTCTGCAAGCGTTTCATCTTCGAATCTATGTCCATCTCGAACACGAGTGCCATCGATACGGGCAGCCGGAGTGGAGTCTGCTTCTAAGATGGGCACATCCACGATCTTCCCAGGCCCAGAGAAGGAGCTTTTAGTTTCCAGTCTGAGCAAACTCAAGGGGCTGGCTGTCATTTTCACTCCAGATCCCACACTTTCAGTTATCCTGGCACTTTGGCTTGTCTGAGGGGATTGAGCCACCGGTTCTGTAAGTCTCTGTGGGGTGATATATTCGGCCAAATTGCTATTCAAAATTCTACTTGTCTGGGTATGCTCAGGATGGAATTTCTTGGCTTGCAATGTTGTGGTTGTATGGGACAAATCATCTATGCCGCTATTTCTCACCTCCAAGTCGCTGTCGTCGCTGTCGTTGTCAATTACGGCTGATTTGGGGGTTTTGGATATCAGACCCACAAGATCCTCCTTACTGAAGACATTGTCCATTGATATCAGGGTGTTGGGACCCCCTTCTTCAGCAAGCAGGGTATCATTGGCATTGGTCACTACTTTTGCAATTTTATGGGATTCGGAATGGCCAGAAGCATCAATTTCAAGCGATCGTTTCCTGATCTCTAGGGATTGTTTCCTAGACTCGAGGTGGGTTGTTTGCGATGCCTTTCTAGTGGCCTTGGATGGAGAAGAATCGATGAACGAGTCATTTGACGTCCTCGAAAATCTACTCAGGGATTTATTGGGGTGCAAAGTATTCTCTTTGTCACTGCTTCTACGTGAGTCAGACTGAATGGCTGATCTATTAGGCTTGCTTTGCAAGAGTTGGTCGGCGTGGTCGAGTTGGTCAAGCTGACGGGATTTGGACGGCAAGTCTTTCAATCTCAGGGTCGGGTTGTACAGATTTCTAGAAAGGTCAAGCTTCACATGCCTATTTGCACGTGGCGACGTAAAGAGACCGGTCACAGTAGACTTTTTGGCGTCCAAACTGTCGGACTTCGTTTTGGCTAATGGGGTTCTCTCCACTTCTGCATGAATTGTGTTTCTTCTTGCGTTATTTTTGGCAGCCAAGCCGTGGGGATGTGTTATATAGGCGGCAGTATCGAGCTTGATTGGCGAAAGCTTCTCACCTTCGACAAACGAGTACTCTCGCAAAGGAGAAGTCATGTTAATGGGTTGTTTGGGAGGAGGAGAAATGATTTGTGTTGATGTTTTTAGAAAACCAAAATAAACGCGTGGGAAAGACGAGAAGAGATGGGGAGGAGGGAAGGAAGAGATGATGGAAGAAAGGGTGCGATAGATGGTGGAATAGAAAGTGGAATAGAGAATGGAAGGGTTAATGTAAAACACGATTGAATGCTTATGAAAGAGACTATGAAATATCACACCAGGTTAAAATCAAACCACCGTAGATCATATAACATCTTTCTGTCCTACCAGAACCTTGACTATTGTCACGTGACTAGAATAATTTTACTGATAGTAGATACTAACATCTACTTTGCCCATATGTGTTTCTTCCAACAACAATGCACCCATACACTTATATCAACCCCAGTCTTGCATAAGTCTAGCAAAATAGCATGGGTTCTTTAGGTTCCAACAAGGTTTACGTAGCGCTTGGTAACAGCCGATACCACTTGACCCTGTATTCATCGATATATTTCCTGATAGCAATGGCTTTTTCATCGAGCAGCGCATACTCCGCGTTTTCAATGAGCTTAAGTTCCTCTTTCTCTTCTGGTGTCAAATTTTTACGATTGTAGTTGATCGCTCTAAGATATTCTCCTGCTGTGGGTTCATCTTTGGTTTAGGGTTCCTACGCTCCGAAGCTGCAATGTCGCGTTCAAACTGTGCAAGTGCGTCCTGGCGTGCTTTCTTTAGTATAGCGTCTCTTTGCTTTTTCTTCTTAAGGAACTCCATCGCCTCGTAATACTGTTCATCATCGAAGCCGAGCTCGCGTAGATACTCGGGTACGTCCCCCATGATGATTAATAGTGTCAGTTAAGCTACGATTAAACTGCTTGAATTTTAGAGTAGGGACTACTGAGATACTTATAGACAATCTGCCACAGCCGTCGCTTCCGAGCGTAGAAGCTAATACCTTTTATATTAATACCTTTGTTTTATGGCACATAAGTCCCAGATAGAGTAGGTTTTATTAATGTTAGTACCAGTTGTCCCTTTATAATCAAATACGAACAATATCAACAAAATTAACAATATTAACCATCTCTCTTATTCTCGGTGACAACCACCACATCTACAAAAATCAATTTACATATAGGAAATTGTTTCTCCGTCTTTCATCGACTGTTGCCCTTCACCAGTCACTGCTTATGCAGATTCGTTCTAAAGCCACCGTCAGTGACGTTCCATCTCTGGTGTTTCACGTATGTCTTGGCTCAACATCACCAATCGCGTTTCAGATTGCCCGCATAGACTGGCACTGGGAGCAAGTTCCAAGACAGACCGTAGTAGAGTAGTACAGACTGCATTGCTACAGTACAGTGATCCACAATTTGGCCGTGCTTAACGTATCTGCATCTCTTTGTCCTTGATGGGGTTGCCCCGCGGCTTGGTGGTCTCTATTCTTCTACTATCATCCACCATCCGCGACAGACCTTACCACTGCATATCTTGTGAAACTTTAATCTTATACAGTTCTCTTCAATATGGTGACAGTCTCCACAATCTCCTAGAGCCCTCTTCATGCCCGCCTCATCCTCTCACAGCTCTCGGGCTCCTCGCGTCCTCCATATCCCACTGCAACGTCTTGGGCCCCTTCGAGGTGCGTCTTTTAAAAGCGCGTTCAGGTCCCAAACATTCCATGCATGTCTCAGGTTTTTATGGTTCAACCTTAATTGCTCCTCCCAGGGATGTGGCGGAGAGGCGGAGAGAGACGTTGGCACTGGCCAGCGGTGTTTCAACAGAGCATCAAATTAATAACATGCCACCTGTTACTCAAACAACCATCAGTCCATTTCTACACCTTTACACTTCTTCTTTCCACTTCTACATCTTTCCTCTTCCACATCTTCCTCTACATATTCCGTCTCCATCTCTCAAATATACCACCACAACCCATAATCATAATCTAACTTCTACTCTACAGGGCCGAAATAATGTCGTATATAGGTATCCGAAAATAAAGCCACCTAAGCGGTGAATAAAAAAGAACTACAAACAATTCATATCTTTACCTAGAATAAGATAGGGAACCATGGGTCGGGCCCAACTCCAAAGGCTCCTCGATTCGTTACAGATGAATGCTTAAAAGAAAAAACGATTGCTTCTTCTAACTGGAGCATCGTACGAAGAGTAGCTTGGAGCAGTGTTGGCATGGTAGGTTCCGTTTCCGCCAGGGGTGACCGTAGGGATTGGGGTAGCAGTGCTCAACAGAGTGGACTCCAAAGTCGTGGTTACGTCAATGAAAGATGTAATGGTTGTAGTCAAGTCATCACCGTAGGTAAGCACGGCAGTGATGGGGTATGAGGTGGTCACGGTCTGAGTCTTAACAATCGTAGTGACGTCTGGAGTCAGAGTGATGCCGGCAGCCAGGCAGCCATTTTCAGTCACAGTAACGGTGACAGTGGCTGGGGCCTTGGTGGTGGCGGTGGTGGCCTCAGTTTCCGTGGAAAGGAAAGTCAGAGAGCCGCTGGTAATAGTAACGACCTTGGTAATGGTCAGGGTCGAAGTAACATCATACTCAGATGCATCAGAGGTAGCAGCAGGGCTAGCGGTAGTGATGGTTTGGGTCAGGACTGGAACTACGGTAGTAACGCCGCCAGAGGTGACTGTTTGGTAGATGGTAGAGGTGATGGTGGTTGGTACATCAGAGGTGGTTCCAGTAGAAGTGGTTCCAGAGCCAGCAGCAGCAGCAGGAGTAGGATCCTGGGAGGCGGCCGAGGGAATTCCCGAAGTGATGGAGACGGGGTCCTTGGAAGAATGTAAACCAGCAGTAGAAGAGCCAGCTTCAAGCAGGCTGATTTCGCCGCTAGCACTGGCAGGGAGAGTGACAGTGGTGTAAGGGAGGGTGAGCGTGGTGTACAAATTAGTAGTAATTGTAGTAGTGCCATCGTCAGAGGAAGAGATTGGGGTAGACAAGACAGCACTTGTAGTGCCATTGTCGAATCTCTTGAATGGGATGGCGTTAGCAGATGAAGCCAACAAGGCAATTGTAATTGGGTACAAGGCGAACATTTTTCTTCAGTTAACTTCGATGGGTGCTTGCGGGGGTAGAGGTGGTTCTTCGGTAGCCTGGTTGCTAAGTTAGAAAGGAGTGGACGCGATTAGAATACGCAAAAAAGAAGCAACAAAGCTATAGGATTGAACCGAAGTTGTAGGTTGGCAAGTTTGTAATGAGCCCATCAACAGAGCCCCTCCATTATATATATACCGCCCCTGTTCCAAGGTCCACTGTTACGTGTTTCACCGAGAAATCTGCAACAGGGGCTGTCATTGCTGCAGCCGATGCAAAAAATAATCTTTAAAAGCCCGGCCATTGTTGGCAAACAGAATGGCAGATTCGCGTTTTTGGCGGCTGCAAAATCGCGTTTCTGACTTGGTTGGGGAGAAGAGGGCTGGGAGGGCAGGACGGCACGGGCCACGGACAGCTCCGTTCAGTCAGAGTCGGTCATACAATTGAACATTCAATCTAACTGTTCAATTTAGTTATTCAATCATTCTATCATTCTTCATTCCTCACATCTTCACTGTTCCGTTCGTTTAATCCATTTGTGTGTTCATTCCGTCGGGCTCATCCACCGATCCACTCTTTGCATTGTGGGTTTCGAATCTCTGCCCTCATCTCACCAAATGTGCGTCGTAACGCTTCAGAGCTGGCACGGACATCACTTGCACTACCACACAGAATACCACTCCATTCTCTTCTGCCCTCCTGATCTTCTGCAAAGCCCTAATCGTCTCTCTGACATCTGGATTCGAGTCTTGCTTCGAGTCTTGATTTGACGTCTCGATTCGATGGATTCTACGTCTTGATGGCCCCATTGCTGTGCCCTGGCAATGCAAGCGGTGCAATCACCGTCTTTTCATTCTGCATCGGAAGGAAATTCCCCCCTTCACTCTGAAGTAGCTATTTCACTCCTTAGCATTCTCTCTTCCCTCCTGCTCTCCTCCTGGACCACCATGGCCTCGACCTCAAGATCCCCGCCCCTTGCATCACCATGGACAACACATTCCTCCCTTCCATCTCAAATTCACTTCTACTACACTCCCAAGCACTCCAAAGCGTTGAATCTACCGTCGCCCAGATCTGACATCATTATGCATGTCCAAAAAGAAAAGCGCCTTGTGAAGCATATAACGGCATTTATTGTTACCCACACTTTATGTGTGGATGTCATTCTGCAACTCGCAGGGACAATGTTCGGATCAGGCTATTGTCACAACGGCGGGGAATGGTGAAATGCCGCTGGTCTTCGTCGTGTGCCTAGTCTGGTCTACTTATCACCACATTTCTCCCCTATTAAGTATCAAAAAGGTATTTGTTGGAAAATTAGTATCACTTGGATATTTTGTGTCTGGCTAGGCCACCCCGTTCAATCATCTTCTCATCTTCTAGAATCTGGCATCGACATTCTACAATGAAACTCATTTTTGGGGCTTCAAGGTTCTAGTCTCTTCGAGGTCTCTATGGTGCCCAAGGGCACAACCTTTCTTTATCGAATCTATTCCACTTCTAGTCCCTGTCGTGCCTTGTGATGTAGTATAGCTGAGCTAGGTATCTTGTTCTACAGATATCTCTTTTTAAGTTGGATATACTAGGATATTACTTGAGATTCTCAGTTCGCTCTACGAAATCACGGTGAAAGAGATGAAAGACTGCGCCTACAATCTTCATGGGAAGTCCATCGGAAGAGTGCCACAATGGGAATCCTGATGGGTACAAAGCTACCAGTCTACTAGCATGGAAGGGCGTTTCTCATTGAACTTATGGTACAGAACGAAAGTTGCCTTCTACCAGACTTCTACGATAACTACAGATCCCTTGATCCACTCAGTAACAAGTTTGCCAAAAAGAAAGCACCGTTTGTAAAGGCCGTTGATTGCATTGGCCAGATTTACTCTTAAATGTACTTTACTATGAACCCGCATTGAAAAAACCTCTCCTTATTTGATATGTTTGGCGTTAAGCAGCACATGCTACTCGTTGGCATCAAATTGTTGATTCTGCTATTATCTCGTTTGGTCGCACATATTCATCTTAGTGAAGTATTTGGAGTATAGGCAGCCATTCACCCCACAAAGAATAGAAATCTAGCCCAATGGCTCAAAGGATTTCTCGGAGAACAAGCTGAATAGAAACGGATATGTTACCTGTTCTCCGGCTGAATTCCGCTAGAGGCACCACGGATATGCATCAGAACTTATTTACGAGGCAGTAGTACCACGATAGCCAAGGTGTGCTTCCTATTTCGGAGAGACATTTTCTTACATAGAGAAATATATATGAACAGAACGAGGTATGAAACAGATTAGATCATTAGTCCGAATGACGCAAGCATCAAATATCGTCCAAATCAAGAAAGGTCCGATTTCCAAAGCTAATTGGTTGCTTGCAGAGGTCAGACTTAATACGCTGTTTCCGTGTACAAGTTTACCGATAATAGAACGTTTAGGGATTGACCGAGGCCATTTTTTGAAAAGTCCCGGTGGTCAAATTTCAGCCAGGTGGCGAGACCTTTGCTAATTCAATCATGATGGCAAAATCTGGCCACTTTCTACGTAAGTACGTGGTAAGCCAACCACCATACCAGAATGGAGACATCCTCCGAATTAAAAGATGTCAATTGGCCAATCACTTACACTAGCTGAAAACGCCGACTCTGACAGCTTTTCACAGGCCATAATCTCACACAATACACCAGGTCATCTCATTTAATTGTAGCTCTTTAAGGTTTCCCCATTATTTGATTATTTTTTCTGGGGTAGCAATGATGTGTAGAAGAATTTGGCCTGCAGGGCTTCAGTAATCAAAAAGAACATCACCATTCTAATTTCAGGTATTGCTAGAGCTTCGTAGGTATCATGGCGTATTTCTCGGCCATTGATCGGTTTTTCAATCGATTTCGAAAGCGAGGGTTGTATATCTATGCTGGAATTGTTGTTGCAGCCGCTGTTTACGGCTGTTATGCCCTCACCAACTTGCCAGAAGTGAATGAGCCTCGGCCCAAACAAGACAGCGATGCAAACAAGAGTGCCAAGGACACTGCTCCTGAGGAGGAGAAACCTAAAGATACCAAGGATCCACTAACGTGGTCTCGGAAGCAATTGTTTCTGTTCTTGACCAACAATGATGTGATAGTGCCTCTTGAGGCGCTGCATGAGGAACTACTTGCCAAAGTTGTAGAGGTCCAGACGAGGGCGTCCAGAAATCCCAGAACCCCTAAAGAGGATGCAGAAGTAGTTGGAAACAAGGCTTTAAAGACGGACGTGAATACTGGGGCAGAAAGGGTTAAGACGAAGGTGAATTCAAAGACAGAGAAGGATGCAAAGACGGGTTCCACAGTGGCCAAAAATGTAGAAGATGTGGGATCACAAGCTGCCAGTTCGGAAAACTTTGGTACGAAGCAAGACAAAGGGTCTGGACCTACGCTTCACCGTCCCAAACCCTTGACGAACGATGAAGAGAAAGAAAGGGACACATCTGACGTATCTGAAAGCATTGTAGATGTAGCAAACTCCGCCAATTCTGCCAGTGCTTCAAGTGCTGCAAGGACATCCGGCTCTGGAGATGATACCACAATCAATGTTGCTACAAAAGCTGTAAACGCTGCAAATGCTGCTTATTCGAAGGCTTCTACAAGCTCCAACCCCACTACAGTTGTACCCCAAGTTGTACTTTCGACAAGTATTGGAGCATTGAATAGAGTTGATGTCAGCAGCCACCCTTCTGCCAATATCAGCCCAGCTCAAATTAGCTTTGTAGACAATACGAATGAGGAGAAGACCAGCTTGACCGATGGCGAAAGCTCTACCTTTGTTGGGGATACGAGCTTCACGGAGCCCAGTCTTGTGGGGTCGAGCACCGCTGATGGGAGCTCAATCGAGGTGAGCAGCGTGAAGGAGGCTGCAAACGAGAAGAACAATAGAGGTGAAGTCGGAGCCAAGTCCGGTTCAACTGGTGCTGAAAGGAAGACGTCTATCAAAGGTTTGACTGAGAGTAAGAATGCTAGTTCACTGGTAGGTGGTGGGACTGTAAGTGAGCCATTGAAGAAACCAGTGGCAGATCCAGCGAAGGGTCCAAAGGTAGCAGGCAAGGAGTCTACAAGAGAATCTGTAAAGAGAATGTTGCTCCACCTTGCGCCCAAGCAACCCCACAAGAAGGGCGATTCGGCACCATCTGAGCCATAATTTGCAGCAATAAGCCGCAACCACAACCACAACCACAGAGAACTGTGGTGGTTACGCAGAATATTTAGCTACTATATAGGTTACGAGTATAAGTAGCGAGAATTCGCTGTAGGAGATCAAGAGAGGATACACGTGATTGATAGGATGTCAAGCAGAGCATAGCACGATTACTCAGACCGATGAGTCAGAGAGCCTAGACCATTGACAAACGAGACTGTTATGTCCATTGTCCAATGGCGATAAGTGCAAGTTATTGGGTGGGGAGTCCTAACCATAGTCACTACGGGGAATTGTGGTATTGCTACAGCAATAAAGTGGAGGGAGTAGAGAAAGTATGAAGAGCAACAATCAGAATGAACAAGCAAGAAGGTGGATAACAGAGCACTAAGAACAGGAGAATACCGATGCCGCAGGAAAGAACTACAAAGCGCTTCTGTTTCTGGTCCCTCTATCTCTATCAAAACTCCGTCATCTTTGCACCATGGAGCCCCACTGCCTAATTTCGTCCTCTGTCCCAGTTTGCTTCCTAATTCCGCGTCAGGCACGCCTGCACCGTGAGCCCCGTCTTCTCGATTGGGAAGTTTGGCCGAGGCATGGCCGGCCCAAGACCACCACTACGACGCTGGAATTCAGCTCACGAAGCATCCCTGACTACCAATTCCATCCTTTGCTGCCGCTCTGACTCACCCAGTCTGCAATTGCCCCGAAATCGCTTTCCCCCCGTCTACCCCCGTTGTGGTGGCCCACACTCCCCCACCAATCAGATTCGGTCCCTTTCCAGGGCTGGACCCGTTCTCTTATGCAGGCTTTTGTCAGCACCTTCGGTGGCCTTCCATATAAGGGTCACCCCCAGGAAATTTCAACCCCATCCTAATTTACGGAGAATTCATTGAATTTATACATTTCAAAATGGTCAAAGCAGGTATGTGACATATATAGGCGATTCTATGTGGCTCGGAGCGGTCAGCCGTGCCCGTTACGTCTTTTCCCCGGACTTGGGCTGGCAAATTTGCTCAATCCAGCAAATTGCTCGTAAATGTGCTCATGGGTTGTAAATTGCTCAGGAGTGGCGACGCCGTGCCATTGGCAAGAGGAGGGAGGAAATGGCAGGCTCGGGAGTGGGAGAGGACCTGGTGGAGACGAATTGACCTGACTGAGTCCTGATTGAGTCCTGATTGAGTCGCTCAAGGGGCAGTTGGGGAACCGCTGTGGCCATTTGCAGTGGCTTTGATTCTGGTGGTGCTCATTCGGTGATTTCATGGGGAGCACGAATTGGTCGCAGAACTCGATGGTCAGTAGTATGGGGTTAGCCTGAGAGAACTCAGATGATCCTGGATCTCTCCTTTTATGAGGAAAGCACCAGAAACCTCGAAAGGACGGCCCAAGTCGAGGTCTTCCTCTTGAAATCGCCGTTGAAGTTGAAGTTGAAGTGGAGGTCAAATTGTCCACATTCTTCAAAACGACCTCAACCGAACACCATTAATCAATTGAGCCACATATCCCTTTCTGTTGTGACAGTCTCTCACTAAACCACACCCTCCGTACTTGCCCTATGACCCCCTCGTCCCATTATCCCCTCATCTACTAACAAGCAGTCGCAGTCTTAAGAGGTGAAGCCGGTGTCTCTGGTATCGTCAACTTGGAACAGGAGTCCGAGTCCCAACCAACCACCATCTCCTGGGAAATTAAGGGTAACTCCCCTAACGCCTTGAGAGGATTCCACATTCACCAGTTCGGTGACAACACCAACGGTTGTACTTCCGCTGGTCCTCACTTTAACCCATTCTCCAAGACCCACGGTGCTCCAGAAGATGAAGTCAGACACGTTGGTGACATGGGTAACATCACCACCGACTCTGAAGGTGTCGCCAAGGGCACAAAGCAGGACTCTCTTATCAAGTTGATCGGTGAGAACTCCGTTATTGGCAGAACTGTCGTCGTTCACGACGGTACCGATGACTTGGGTAAGGGTGGCCACGTTGACTCGCTCAAGACTGGTAACGCTGGTGGTAGACCAGCCTGTGGTGTCATTGGTTTGACCCAGTAAGCGAGATGTTGCAAATAGTCGTGGATGAATGAACGAATCGCTGAACGAATGTAGCATTGTAGATGGTAGTGGGCTCTGTACTTTTAAGTTGAGTCCTACACATTCTTGGCCGATTGCTAGAGTTCACTACGTTTCTAGAATCGTTGCTGACATTTCTACATCTCTCATTGGTTTCATATATATTCTATTCATACGAACTCCTTCATTACTTCTACTTTTTCTAATATACTTAAGCACCTTGGCTTATGCCTGTCAATTAGCCTAATTCTTAGGGAGGTATCTAACGGTGTCTGGACAGGTCGACTTGGTCAAAGAGTCAATTGGCTTGTAAATTCCGGTCAAAACGTTGCCCTTGACAACGTAGTAGTACCAGATCTCGGAAATAGCATCATGGTCGGCACAGCCAACATAAACGGTGGTTCCGTTGTGGGCAGCAGACAATGCAGCTTGAACATCGCTCAACTTGTACTTGTGGTCGGCACTAGGGGTAATGCCAGCTTTGGCCAAGAAGTCGTAAGTGGGCAAGGTGTCCCATACTTCGACAACCTTACGGTAGAAGTCGTAGGCGGTCTCGAATTGCTGGTAAGAGCCCTTGTAACAGTGAGGTTGCAAAGTAGTCATACAAGTACCGTGCTTGTTGTATTCGTGCTCCCAGAGGTTGGTGTTGGAGTCTTCCTGGGAAAGCGATCCGTTAGCAACGTTGGAGTTTGCTCCATTAACCCACACTTGTTGCATCTTGTTGTACAAGGCCTCGTCATTAAACTGTTCAGTGATGATGTGCTTCAACTCGGAAGCCTGCACGGTCAAGGCGTCGTTGCAGAACTGGTTCCACTTACCGTTACACAAGTCGTTCCACAAGCCATGGATGGTGAAGAGGTGGTCGGTGGTTCCCAAGCCACTGAAGTCTTTCCTGGTGTTGGTAGGAGTGGTGGTGTTGGGAGCAGTGAGAGTCTCGAGAGTGTTGGCGATGGCATTGGAGGCGTACTTCTTGTTGTAGTCCCAGAATTGGGCCTGCATCACGATACCGTTTGGCGATTCGTAGCAGCACTGGTCCTCGGAGGGGATTGGGCCGGTTGCTTGACAGGAGAAGGCAGCGTAAGGGCTGTTGTAGAAGGCATCACAGCTCTTGACATTGAAATGCGAGTTGATGTCAGAGTAGTTGGACGCATCCAAATCCAAAGGAGCGGCAATTGCGGCAGCAAGCAAGGCCAAAAAGGAGACGTTGAAGATCATTGTTGGTGTGATGCTCTGCTCCACTCACCGGCTTTTATACCGTAAGATATCCCCATGTTATTGTCAACGTGGATAGGTTCTAGCTTGCAACCAATTAATTTTGGCATACGTCTTTATGCATGCATGCTGCAGGGCGTCGGATTTCAAAGCTTAAATGCGATGGAGAAGAAGGGTAGCGAGGCCCACGAGACAAGCGCTGGGGGTGGGTGAGGTCGTGGGTGCCGGGGTGAGTGGTTGGAATGGTGTTGATCTTTGTGTGGCTTGGGTTGTTTGGTGACAGCCGTTGGGAGCACGATCCCACCAGTGCCCTATTGTTGACGTATTCTTTCCGACCCCATGTTTGGAATTAGACGCAGAGTAATACAATAGTCGAGAGCCATGCATTCGAGGGCTCGCAGATGGCAAAGATATGCAATTGAAACAGTCGGGCACCCCAGAAAGAGACGATATCGCTCTATTCAGGAGTGCTGCTGATAGAGCATCGGATGCGATTGCCGCGGGAGCGCCCGCCCGCTGCTTTCTCGTGTTACGGTTGGCCTCGTGGATCGGTGGAGGTTATGCACGTCATTTACAAATTGAGGTATTATGCCATGAGCCTACATATTAAAATATTAAGCACACTTCGATATGGGGCCCATGTGGTCTTCGAATCTCAGTAAACGGCTATTTCTGCATCCACTAAAACAGCGTTAGCAGATCTTATTGTGACAGTGTAGGCATTTGCCTTTGTTGCCGTGCATTCAAACGTAACCGGAGTGTTTTGTAGCATCACCAGACGGTTTCGATAGGTCACTCCGGATATGCGAGCTTCCGGATTGAGCCTGTTGAAGAGGTTGAGCACAACAGTGATGATGAAGGGACCAGAAACGATGGGTCCCGGCAATCCTTCGCTCTTGCAGTAGTCGAGGTCGTAGTGAATCCTGTGGGCATTGTAGGTCAAGGCGCTGAAGCGAAAATTCTGGGTGGCATCAATTGTAAAACAGGGACCACTGCCAGAATAATCCCCACTACCTTTGCTAGTGATGTCCATACGGTCGCCCTCGTGCTTGTAGCTTTCGTTTGTGTACACCAAGGTCCTCTTTTCGGATAGGTATTCTGCGGCTCCAGTGGGGTCTGTAAACGTTCTTTGAATTGAAACAAAACACAGCCCATGCATTTGTCTGACCGACGTCACTTCCTCTGTGCATTTTACCACTTCATTCAACGGTAGATCTCTAGCAAACCGGAGGCTCCCTCCAGCCCACATTCTGCGGGCAAAAAGCTCTCTGCCGTCGACTTGAGGGGCCTGATACCCTGAGTACCCATCTGTGGAAAGACTGCTTTCAATGGGATTGTGGTAGACGAAATTGGCGCCCAATGGTATCAGTGTGGTTACAGGCGACTCACTCGATGTAGAGGGCCGTGGAAGAGGTAAAGTTGTGGGGTAGTAGGGTGCAAGGACCGAAGAAAGTAGCGATCCAAGACGGTAGGACTGCATTGGGTCGATATTCTCCTCCGATACCCACTTCTTCCCTGTGATACCCTTGCCCCAGCGGGCTACGGCCTGGCGAAGCATGAATCTGTGATGGGTTCCTGCACTTGGAGGTTTAGATAGACAAGCAAAGGAGAAGTAGAAGAAGAGATGGAGGTGCCGCAGACAGAGATGATGAGGGGATGGAAAATCAGAAACAAGTAGAACCACGGGAACTGCTACTTTTTCGAGCGTCGGACTGCATCAGAACGATACACGCTCCATTCGCTGTGTAGTTGCCCTTGTGCTTCGTCTCTTGCTGAGCTCATCGCCTACATAAAATAAATAAAAAATACTCATCTCATCTGAAACTCATCTTAAACTCACCAGGAACCGACCAAAGCACCACAAGATGGGCCGTGAAGACACCAGTGAGTTCCTCAAGAGGATAAAAAATAAACACAGACGTCAGAAACTCTTTGCTGACATAAAACAGGGGAAGCTGAAAGATAAGCACAAGCTCAGAGCAGAGAGAGCCAAGGAAGAGCGGGCCAACCCAGAATTGAAAGAGGAAAGATTGAAGCAGAATGTCCCCGACACCATCGAATCTAAGCGGGTCTTCGACGAAACCATAACCAATGAAGTGGAAGGTGAAGACGGGTTCGACTCGTACTTCTCTGATACCAAGAGAGAACCCAAGATATTGCTCACCACTAACGCTAACGCCCGTAAAGAGGCGTACCAGTTCGCCGATATCTTGATGGACAGCATCCCGAACGTCAAATTTGTCAAGAGAAAGAGAGAGTACAATATGAAGGACATGGCCAAGTTCTGCTCCAACAGAGACTACACGGATCTCATTGTGATCAACGAGGACAAGAAGGTTGTCAATGGGCTCACCTTCATCCACTTGCCTGAGGGCCCGACTTTCTATTTTTCAGTGACTTCGCTTGTCCACGCCAAGCAGATTGAGGGCCACGGACGTGCAGACGACTTCATCCCCGAGTTGGTGTTGAACAACTTCAATACACGGTTGGGTAAGACGGTAGGGAGACTCTTCCAGTCGCTTTTCCCCCACACGCCCGAGTTCCAGGCTCGGCAAGTAGTGACCCTCCACAATCAAAGAGACTACATTTTCTTCCGCAGACACAGATATGTGTTCAGGAACGAGGAGAAGGTGGGCTTGCAAGAATTGGGGCCACAATTCACGCTCAAGTTGAGACGGTTGCAGAAGGGAATCAAGGACGAGGTGGAATGGGAACACCGTCCAGACATGGAGCGCGACAAGAGAAAGTTCTATCTTTAGGGTGTCGCTGTGTAGCATATATAGCATAAAAGGTACGATTCAGAGGTGTAGGGGAAAAAGGTACGAAGTAAAAGTGACGGGGAGACGTGGGTGAAGGAAGGTAGATGAGGTGGCCTGCTTAGTAAGGTGTTTACAAGGAGAAGTGCTAATGATATTACGATTCAAATACAGAATGCTGGGTGGATAGGGCATGGCTATTGCCGCTTTGTCTATATTTCTGTGGATTATTGTCTTGATCTTCTGCCATGCTTTGCTAGGACCAGCGACATTGCTCCTTCTACTACTTACTCTGTGTTTGTCGTCGAGGGCTACAAACTGGCGGCAGGCCAAGCCGGCCTGGTTTTGATTGCCACATCTACTTCTCTGCAATACTACTGCTTGTGTCTTTCCTCTGTAAGTCCTGCCTTTGAACTGCTAGTGCTCTCAGGGTGCTTCATCTCACTATTTCCGGATATTTGCGCCTCTTCTCCCTATTTCTGCTTTGCTACTCCCTCTTCCTCGCTATTTTCTCCTTGTTGCTCGCTAACTCTACCCAATTTATGGAGGTTTGCTAGTGGCCGTCTCCGTGGTAGGCTCCATTCCTGACACTCTTCTAACCCTGCATTACCTCCATTACCTCCATTACTTGCATTACCTCCATTACCCTGCGCTACCTCTTCCATAGCATCTTCCACCTTCAGCCCGCCTGTGTTCTTTCTTTCTTTCTTTCCTCCTCTCCTTCCTCCCTTAGCCTCTCCTATCCTTTCCTTCCACCGCGTGCACGCGCCTCGTGTAAAGCGGTGCAATTTAGCCATTTTGCTACAGAATTCCAGCCTGTCCGGCGCAGCACCTCCTCTATCACCCGGCTCGCCTCAAGCGACTGTCTCCAACTACACTCCCACGCCCTCCTGCTCCTCTTACCCCAGAACCCAGCCCTCCAGCCCCACTTTCCTCTACCCTCTCTACCTCTCCCTCCTAAACCCTCCCGCCCCCTCCTTGTCACCAAAAAAAATAATCGCATCAGTGAGACAAAAATGTTCTTGAAATATCAACAGTGATCAAACCTATCGAAGTGGTCACATCTCGCCTATTTTCCATTGGGAAGCCTCCTGTGTTCTGTTGTGGGATCCTGACGCCAAGAAGACACCTCCACTGTGCCCTGTGCCTTCATTCACTGTCGTTTGACCCGTTTTTCGCCCGAATTTCTGGCCCTCGTGCCCCGGAATCCGTCAGCCTCGATCTTTTTACCACCACATTCGACTTTATCTGGCGCCGTGTGCCCAATTTTGCCACCAAGACGATCCACAGAGCCCTTTGCTGCCTGATCTCTGTCTACAGAAGACTCCAGCTCCATTAGAACCCTCGTAGACCCCCTCGAATACCCCAACCCGGCTGCTTATACCACCATGGATAGCTCCGGTGTAGCGCAGATTGTCACCGCCTTGGGCGTCGTATACGAACCCAAGTCGTCCAATGACCGCCGTAGAGAGGCCCAGGAGTTCCTAGAATCGGTCAAACTGAACGATGAGCTGCCCTATTGGGGGTACCAGCTCGCTCTTCGTGAAAACAACGGCGATAACTACATTGTCCGCCATTTCGGACTCTCCCTCCTCCAAAATTCCATCTTCAAGAAGTTCCACACCTTCGATAGGCAAAAACTAGTCGCTGTACGACAATGGATCGTGGAATTGGCCAACAAATCCGTTGACGATGACCCCAACTACTTGAAAGAGAAAATCGCCTATTTGTGGGTCACCATAGCGAAGAAAATATGGGGAGCATTCCTCGTCAAGAGTGCCAGCAATTCCAAGGACTCGATTGCCGAAGAGGGCCCCAATGTAGCCACTGCCTCAGAAGAAATCGAGGGCTGGAAATCCATGGACTCTGAAATGTGGGCCCTTTGGAATGCCAGCTTATCCGGCCGGGAATTGGCCTTGATCATAGTCCGCACATTGTTCGAAGACATCTATCTTTTGGATGATCCGGTGGCCTCTAAAAGGACCTCCATTTTAAATCAGTTGTGTGTTCTCATTGTGACCCCAGATCTGGTCCTCAGTGACCTTTACGAACCCAACCAGATGTTTTCTGATTGTAAAATGGGTACTGAAGGGTGGTTTGTGACCTGGAGCAAGTATTTGGTCGAAGTTTTGCGTGAAAACAGCTGTGATTCGAAACCCTGTGACATGTTCGTGCCCAAAATCTTATCCACCTTCAAAGCTTGCTTGCATTGGGTACAGCCATCGGTGCTAAGAGCAGAAAACATTATGAATACACTCTTTGAAATCTTGACTTTGCCCAACATTAAATTGAAAATTTTGGCCGTCGATTGCTTGCATATTTTATTCACAAGAAACTACTCTAATGAGGACGATTTCCAATTTTTCATTGGCAGTATCTTTTCTGCTCAAGGAGTCCGTCAATTGGCCCAATTCTATGAGTCGATCAAATTAGATCCTGATGATTTGGATGAACAATTGTACTCCCTCTTGAAAAAAAGCGTAGAGATGATCGTTTCTCTCAGCGAATATTTAAACACTTCTTTGTCTAACCAAAGGAATACCGTTTCTTGGGAAGACTCTGATATAGATGACTATTTGAAGCTTGTGCTAGCTACCACTCAACATCCTAGCTTGATAATAAGTGGCCTTTCTCTCCAGATGTGGGTCTCTATTTTAAGGTATGATGACTTGAGCTCCAAACCACAAGTGGTGAAAATTCTTCTTGATTTACTTGAAGTGTCTGCTAATAGAACCATCAATTACAACACTGCAAATGAAGCTTCCGCAACCAGTAAATATTTGGAAGCTGATTTTGATTCAGCTCCTGATTCCAATTCTTTCCTTCAAAACTACAAAAAATTCAACGAGGACATCGTCAGAATAACCATATGTAAGAAGCCCGAGGATGGACTCGCATGGTTAGAAAATCGATTGGAAGCGTTTTTCGGATCCGAATTGGGTCGACAATGTATTAGTAACTCGAAATTAGATGAGAACAGTGATGCTTTCAATTGGGGTAACTCTCAATTCAATATTATCGAAAATTGCATAAGAGGGATCTCGAGATGGAGAATTTGGTATACAGGGGACGATTTCAACACCGTTAACGACCGCCTTAACAAACAGGTTGAGTCATTGGGTGAAAGGTTCCTTGCCATGAACCTAGCGTCGCCTCAATTGATCAGAAAACAAGTTCAAACCTTAGTTCAGTTTGCTCCACTTTTGAAAGACGTAAGTCCCTTGATGTTCCAAGTCTTGGAAAAGATCTTGACTACTGCCACTTTTGACTACCCTCCGGACATCTCTGACGAGGAGAAAGAATTGATTCGTGATTTGAGAACAAGCTGTGGCACTGAATTAAATAGGTTAGCCTACATAATGCCTGAGTCATTGCGCAAGATTTTCTCTGATTTGGAGAGTGTGATTGCCAACATATTATCCCTGAAGAAAGTGAGTGATCATGAAAACGTCGCCTTCAAATCATTCCTTCTTGTCATTGCTTCAAGATCATCGATCGAAAGTAAGGACGACCTTTTCGCAAAGATTGTTGACCCGGAACTCGCTGCTTGGTCAGCTGCAGAAACCGAGAAGGGATTACTTGATTTGCATTGGTTCATGGAGAGAATGGGTATAGTCGAAATCGCGTCTTATTTTAATTCTCGGGGAATCAGTGCCACTACAAATCTTTTGGAAGCTCAAATGGATGATGAGGGCAAACAACTCAAAACAAAATTAAAAGACCATTGGTCCCTGATCTTCCCCATTAGAGCAACCAGAATTTTCATTCAATATAGTATCGAAAAGCTTCCTCATGACTCTCCTGAATACTTGAACTTATTGAAATTGTGGAAACCTCGAGTTCAACCGATAGTTCCACATATTCTCCAACTCTTGACTCAAATCCAAGCCTACCACAACCCTCAAAATTGGAAAGATTTGCCTGATGCCGTTCAGTCCTTCGTAAGATATAGTTGTATGGAGCGGTTCTGGCAACAAGGAGTGTCTATTCAGAGTAAGGAGACATTTATTGAAGAGAACGTTAAGGCTGCATTGACTTTACGTGACTTTGCTGACTCCGTGGGACATTTGATTAGGTATACGAGAGAGTATGCCTTTTTGACTCTTGGTTCTTTGTCGCAATTGGAAGACACCTTGTACGAAATTCCTGGTATTGCCGACATGATCTGGAAATCTGTTGCTGGGGACACTGCAGGGGTTACTTTACACTCTTGGAAGCACATGATCAACAGCTGCCTTCGTAATGTTGTTCGTAATTGTCCAGTCAAATACGTAGATGTGTTTATGTCTGAATTGCTTCCCAAAGTATTCTTCGACATCGATAAATTACTCGTCGGAAAGTGGGAAAAGGTTTACATGAATGGATTGCAACTTCAAGGAAATGAGGATGATGAAACCTTGAGTGAAGAAATGATGGAAGAGCACATGTTAAGACAATTAACAGCGACAGTGGTCAGACTTTTGATGGACATTGTGAGTCAGTTGAACGCCAAACTGGTCTCCGATACCCAATTTGCATGTAAGCGATTGATTGTAGAGAACAAGGATAAAATGGCACCATTTTTGCAGATTTGTTGCCATATCATCCAATTCAAGGACACCAAATGTTCATTCAATACAATTTTGGTGATACGGAATGTGTTACCGGACATTTTATTGAAAGATGACGAAGTGGATAAATATTTGTGTGACAATTTGATGAAGGCCTTGCTTAGGGTATTAATGGACGATTACTTCGTTGAGACGCATTCCGAGGCTGCCATTGCCTTGACTACCTTATATTGTGCCTTAAGACTGAAGAACGAATACCCTGCCAGGATTTTGATCGAAATGTTGCCTAATATCAGTGCTCTGCATGTCAGCAACTTCGAGTCTTTGCTAGTGAGTTCCAAATCGTTAAAACACCAGCGTTCAGCGTTGCTTGAGCTCATTCATATGGCGAAGCAGGAGAATGGAACTGCCGGGGACGAGCAGAATGCCAAAGAAAGAAGCAAACAGATTGAGGCGGCAGTTCGAAAGAAGAAAAACGGAGCCGACCTCATGAACGATCCTTTTACCGAGAACAATGCGTTGACCAACTTGTTTGGTGAAGAGCAGGACAGATAGAATAGACTATGATAAAACGATGGATTGTAGGGGAACATACTTAGAACGTAGAAGTACAATTGGATTGGGGACGTGTGAGTTGAAGATAGGTGACAGTAGAGGTGTATAAAAGGAGAAGAATGGAGGGCAAATAAGGAGAGGTGGGGAGAGGAAGGGGGAGAGAAACAGGTATAGTACTTTCTATGCCACAGTCACTGTGAACTGTATTGTAGGTATTGTGGTCAGATATTGCTAGTGACGTCAGGTAAGAGATCTGAAGGTGAAATAAGATCTAGAAAGAACTCTGTGATATAACACAGAAGCAATTGAGCTACTGCTATCCCTGGGTTTACACTAGTATGTAGTGAGTATTCTTGTGGTCTCTCTTGTATGATGTTCTAGCTTCTCAAATACTGCTTTGGGCTTTTCTTTCCTAAACGAGCATGGTACTTGAGACATGATTCATCTCTACCAAACAATGTCTTCTCCAACCACTTCAAAATCTCCTCTCCCTCAAAAATAGTATCTCCTTGTCTCTGCATCCCCATCGTCTCTCCGTTGCCTCTCCGTCTTGGTTTCGTCTTCATCGTCTTGTCGTCTTCTTAGTCTTGTCTTCGTCTCTACCTCTTTTGGTGCCTCCTTCCTCTTTCGGACACGCGGCCTGCAGGACTCGCTGTTTTCTATTCCACTTCCACATTACGTGGAACGCCAGCATATTAGGTCTTTTGGAGCGTCTTCAGCGTGTTATAACACCCTCCACGAGCCCAGCAGATACAGACCTATCAACGGCATCACGGGACAGACAATTAACCCATAAAACACCACTTTTTAGCTGAATTTACTCCCCCCTTAACCCACTTTGGAAAATGCCCATCAAATCTCTCGAGTCGTTCCTTTTTGAAACCCGTTTGGTGTCTGCAACCTCCATAGAACTCCTTCAGAATGCAACCATCGGCATCGATGTCGAACACTACCTCAGCAGAATCTACACCTTCAAAAAAGAGCAATATTTGGCCGGTGTCGGAGGAACTCCAAGCTCTTTGAAAGATTACGTGCAACTGGACTTGCAAGTGTTCAAAGAGTTTAATATAAAGCCCATATTTGTGATCCCTGGCTTGGGAATCGAATCCCAGCATGCTGAGTACAAGACCAACGAGTTCTCCTACCAGGAGCAGCATCGATTGACCACCTGGAACAATCTCCATTCCCGGTCGGCAAATCCTTACCTTTACAACAATAGTAACACGGAGCTGTTCCGTTTGTTTACCGATCCTTTGCCCTTAAGACCAATGATCAACGACTTGCTCCGCTACTTCTTGGAGAACAATATCGACTACTTGATCAGTCCTTACGATGCCCTGTTCCAATTGTCTTACCTCTATAACAATGGATTTGTGGATTCCATCTATGGTTCCACCGATATCTTGCTTTGTAACGTGGACAAGTTCATATTGGGCATGGAATTCTTGACCAAGGACTTCAGGTTTATCGACAGAGCTAAGGTTTTGTACGAATTGGGGCTCACGGAACGCCAGTTTGTCGATTTATCAATCATGGTGGGCTGTAATCTCCAACCGAAAACGTTTCTGACCTTCCCCCCATTGCCCAAACCCAACCCCTTACAGCTGTACCCACAGCTTAATTACTTCAAGTTGGGGTTGGAGATTGTCTATCAGCTCAATCTGTACTCGCCAGGCACTCCAGGTGACTTACACGCTTACATTGTCTCGTTGAACGATCCGGAATTGCTCAGTTTGTACTACAAGGGACATGCAGCCATGAAGTATTTGCCTATCTTGAGCAAGGAGGGCCATGTTGAGTTGTACCTGAAAGAGATGGACAAGTTGGGCTTCAAAGACGGAGTCAAGCTCTTTTCTGACCTGGAGAAGGTTCAAGTGCCCAATGATGTGCATGAGATTATTTCCCAAAAGTTGCCCCCAGAGTTATACTTCTACCAGCTGTTGGGGTTGCTTCCTTTGAGGCTTTTGGAGGCCATAACTCAGGGAAAACTCAGCATCCGTCCTTCTTCAGACGGTGGGTTGCCAGATTCTTACAAAAAACTTATCACTTCTTCCTATTTCAAGGACACTTTTGACCTCCAAATCAACCTCATCACCCAGCTCTTGGCCCGTTATTATCAGGTCAAAAAGATCAAGGTCGATTACTGGTTCCGTGATGGCATCACCGAGCTCAATAACCGGCTCATTCCCAGCGCCCACGATCAAGTGGCAAAGTTCCGGGTGGTTCTGACGGACACTCCCAAGAATTCCAACACTTTCAGCATTGTAAGCTTGTTCGAACGGCTCGATAACGAATTCCTTGCCAGTATCACTGCCCCAGGCGAGCGGAAAATCAAATCAACCTCTGACATCTTGGCTACGTCGCTCATCAGAGCATTATTCTTGGTTCGTGGGTTTATTGACCAGCTGAAACCGGTTTTGACTCCATTGGGCACTGCCGTTAGCCGGTTTATTGCTGAATCCAAGGGTAAAATATCCGAAAGTGAGCTTCTGGAGCTCATTCTCTTGCTTTTGCTCATGAATACAAAGGTGATCAAGCTCAATGAGCCCACAAGAGACTACCACAGCATCCCAAGGACCTTCAAAGACCCTACTTCTGCTAGTGAAAAGCTCTCTGACGTGGAAGTGCAGCACATTACGTTGATTTCCCGGATTTTCTCCTTACACCGATTGAACATTTCTGCCATCAATTACCAGGGCCCTATTTCTAGACTGTTGATGAGCTTCAGATCACACGTTAAAGTGATCTTGAACAACGTCAGCTCGATGGTCCAGGCATGCTTGGTTGATCTCTGTGCTCGTAATGAGGTCCTGATCCGTCAGGATATCAGTTCTCGCCAGGAATGGTACAACATTGTAGAGAACCTACCATTTTTCGCCGATGCTAACAACACCTTACTTGGAGTGGTGTCCGAGATCTACTTTGAGTACTCTTTGCGTCAGAAGCTCAGCTCGAAGGAGAAGAGCAAAGAGGAGATCATCTCCAGCACGAAAGACCACTTGTTGAACCTGATTTTCCAGGTCAATAACCCCTCTTTCAACATCAACGTCAAGGGCTCTAACAGCATTGGTGCAGAGCTGTTGTTCCGTGACTTGGAAAACGGTTTGGCGTTCTGGGGCAAGTTTGTGCAATTGATGGGAATTGTTCATGAAGAAGACCCTAGTATAGTTCTGCTGGCCGATTTGGAGGCCTACAAGAGCACAGACGAATGGATGAAGCAGTTTGTGTGAGGAGAGAGGTGGAAGAGAGGCGGAAGAGAGGCGGAAGGGAGAGAGCTAGAGAGAGGTGAAGAGGAGGGAGAGAGCTACAGGGGAGAGACTAAAGGGTGTTGAAGATGTGAAAGAAGGTATTAAGGTGAAGAAGGTGATACGGTGAAGTGGGTCTTTAGCTGCTAGAGTCTGGTTTTTACATTGGTTTTTCCCAAATGATTCTATTATACACTATATGTAGACGCCAACCGTGTTGGAGAGGTAGATCGAGCCCAAGCCCAAGGCAAGAGAGGCTGTAGCGGCGTAAGCCAAGAAGGACACGGCGGACTGTGACTTCTTGTCACCGATCAAGGCAAAGGACAAGGAAAAGAACGCTGGAGTTAGTATAAGAGCAGGTTTCCTTTTGTCAGTTGTGACGGGGTGGAGGGTCGTAGTGACGGTGGAGGGTTTGGAGCTGGCGTCCAGGGGCGTTTACGTACCAACTAAAAGCAAAAGCACGGTGTGTACTCCTGAGAAGGCACTGCCGTTCAGCACCGGCTCGGATCCGTAATAGAAGAGCCTGGCGTACGTGGAAAACGCTTCTTCTGACGACATGTTGGATGAAGTTTCGTTTCGTGTTCTTTGCAAGTGCAGGAAAAGAGAGAGGGAGATAGAGAGAGAGGAGGGGAGGGGCAAGAGGAAGGTGGGAGGAGGAAGACAGCAGGAAGAGGCTGGGTATTGGAGTGCTGGGGTGGGGGAAACTGCTGGCTGGGTTCAGTATGCTGTCGGCCTTTTGTGGATGAAAACGTTACCTTTCGACTAGTACTTTATGTCAACTGTAGAGCGTCTGCCTCTTTCTTGTACTTGAGCGACTGTGTCACTCACTGTACCACTAAAGGAGGGTTACAGTTCTGGTACTACAATTCAACTACTTCAACCACAGTTCAATACAATTCAAGACATTCAACTACATCCAGTAGCAAGACTATCACTATCCATATCTACTATATCCCATAGTGTCACATATTGATCTCTCCTGGGTATGTTCTTCTCTCAAATTGCCGCAAAAAACTCGATCTGGTCCCGAACCACTTTGTTCTGGGCATACACCACCTTCTTGTCGTTCAAGTCTCCCCGAACGGCGAACCCGTGCTGGACGCCCTCAAACACAGTCAATTGATACCAGACCTTGTTCTTTGTGAGACTTTCGATCGACTTGTCCACCAATTCCTGGGTGTATTGGGGGTCGTTGGGCCCCGTGGCGATCACAACCGGTTTCCGGATTAACTCGAGATCTTCCTCAGTAAGCATGGATGGGTGGGCCACTCCTCCGACGTCCAAGAGCCCGCCCTTTTTCAAGTTCTGTACGACAAACTTGGCACCGAAACAGTGGCCGACTCCAGCAACAAACTTTGGACTTTTTTCCTCTTTGAAAGCAACCAAAAACTTCTCTACAAGTGGCCCTGTAACATGTGGCCCGTGTGCTGCAACCCATTCTTGCCTTTTCTCCATGAACTCTTCCATGGAGGAAACTGAGTCTCCGTAAAACAAGTCTGGTACTACCACTGCGTACTTGCCGGCTTTGGCCAACAGGTCGGCGATCAACTGGTTGTTCTGGTACTTGTGGCCGAAGATGTCGGTGAATATCACAATCACTTTATCGTAGCCATGCTCGGTTCCAGTGATGTACGATTCTAAACCTCCCAAGGTTTCTATCTTCCCAACGGGGGTGCCCTCGTGGTCGATTGTTTTGAAACAGCAGCTGGAAAATGACATTGTATGGATAGCAAGAGCCTAATTGAATGGTATCAACTGGCTACTTATATACTTTTCGTCCTCTGCTACACCGGCGGCTTTTCGGTCTTATTTCCTGTGTGTAGCGCTGTATTTCCGAATGCAGCCGTTTTTGACACCTCCCGCATTAGGCTCGGAGATGATCAGGCTGTCTCCGAGAGACTCCCAAAATGTCTCCAACGATGGGGCGGAATGTGTAACTCTGTGGTGTTTAAAATGCTGAATGTGGCACAATTGTGCAATTATAACGATCACTTGTGGATAAAAGTGATTGTGGTAGTATTTTGTCATTACCTTCTTTGATCTCATCAACTACAACTATAGACTTTACATGCTGAGTAATCGTTTCGTTTCTTTTATGCTATACTCTGACCTAATTCTACGCCCAGAGCCCCTGTCCATCACTCCGGGTCGCCGAAGAAGAACATCCCTCCTCCAGGTCGACTGTGCCTTGAAAAGTAGTCAAAATCGATACTGACAGCAGTAGCAAGAAGCACGGCCCGCTGATCCAAGGTCAATGGACCACTCACAGAGGGATATCTATCTCCCATGCCGGCAAAGGAAGCAGGGTCCATTCGGATGATATAAATACCAGTATCAGTGAACAATTCTCTACCCAACCCCACCCAATTACGGTCTACAGAGCCCACCACACTGCCTTCAGCGTTTCTTACCGGGAAATCGAACGAGAGGAAGGGGGCGTCTACTGCACCAAACTGATCGAAGTTTTCAGTGGCATCGTCCTCAAGCTTGAACAAATTGTATCTACGCCTCCACAAGTGCCAACTCTGAACAGATTCGCCAATGATTTCGTACATTAGCTGGCCCTGTGCATCGACTCCGGGAAGGAGGGCCTTGATATGGGAATTGATGAAGGAAAAGGGCCGCTTGATCGTCAATATGTGGTCGCCGTAATTGTTGAAGACGTCAAGCTCAAAGGGACGATGCAATCGGAAGAATTGCCGTCCCAACATCTTCAAGAACCCGAAATCTTTCTCCTCCATGTACCCGACCTGTTCGCCAAGCGAGTTCATGATTTTGTACCTGTTTGCCTGCTCGAAGCCCAAGAACATGTTCATGAACTCCATCTGTCTCTCGATGACCAAGGTGGGCTCTCTTAACAAGTCACAGATGGGGTCTTCTTTGGTGATAAGCCCGTTGGTGTTGGGAGGCTCCTCGAAGACCGTCCGGAACTGTGCTGGGTCCTGGGAAAACCGACCGGAGTCCGAGGATGGTTTCGTTTCGTAGTAGAAGTTGTCGTCGCCTTTTCGGGCTTCCTTCTGTCTCTGGAAGGCCCGTAGCTCGTCGTCGGTGAGCTCCTTGCCTACCCTGGTCCGGTTCCTCAAGAAGGAGGCGACCGAGCTGGTAATCTGGCGAGATGCGAGTCTGTGGGTGCATCCACGTGTCCCAATGGACCGCATAACTGCTCTGGAGATCATAGCTACAGAGAAATGGGCCTGGAGGGGCAATAGATGGGGTGGCAATGGTCCTTGATAGTTCCTGGTGGGTATGGTTCATGGTTATCTGCAGGAAGTGGTGGCGGTTGCTGGTGTGCGGGTGTACCACTACTGCAAGAGGGAAGCAAGGAAGAGGGAAGAGAGGAAGCGGGAAGAGAGGAAGAGGGAAGAGAGGAAGAGGGAAGCAAGGTATACTCATATTGATGAATTCATAGTCCTATTCAATGATATACACATAAGAGTATCGTAGTTGATAAATTAAGCTGGTCATCAGCGTGGTGAGAATAAGCAAGAACTATATTGAGTGAGAAACATGCAAAAGCTAGGGAAAGAAGAAAGAGAGACAGGTTGTGAAAAGTGGAGTCGGTGTTCAGGTCACGATTAGAGTACACGAGACGTATCAAAGTACATGGCCGTACGTCAATTACAGAGGTTAGCAACAAGAACTGCTTGGTGTCAGCTATACAAATCTATGAACACTGGCTGGTGTATGGATGGCAGTGGTGGTGCTTTATTGATGTGATTTGAGTGATGTGAGTAATTTGAATAGTTTGAGTCATGTGAGCGGATCATAAGTGGTCACAAGAGGCTACAAGGGATTACAAGTAGTCACAAGAGGCTTGATTTGTAGGTAAGAGGGGCTGGTTTCAGTGTCTCTTCCGAGCCTCATCCGAGGCAGCAATGCTCGTTTCACAGGACCTTCGCTCCAGAGAAGGTTTCCAAAATGGGAAACGATGATGCGCCTGGTGATGCACCTCGGTCGACCGGACCCACGCCAAAATCTGGGGAAATGGACCACCGGATGTGAAAAATTTGGCGTCGAGACGGCGACTCGAGACCAGACGATGCTTGATTCGATGAGTTCTTGAAGCGTGATTTGTACTGTGGTGGTCCTCATCTTCTTCTGTTTAGCTCTTCTCTGCTAAGCTCTCTGGTACGTTCTTTTTCTGCCTCTCCTATTCTACACCCCACGTTTTGCCTAATTTTTTTGGTAATAAATATCTATATAACCTACTCCAACTTCTTGTTGCTGGCGACAGCAATGTTGGCCTCTCCACTCAAAACCTTCTTCATGAACTCGTAAACAGTGAAAGTGACGGCCTGGCCAGGAGCAACACGCATGATTCTTGGCGTGATACCCTTGTACAATGCAGCAGTACCTTCTTCTTTAACCAATTGTCTACCAATCTTAACGATACGAACAATGCCCGATTCGTTGGAGGCAAATGTAGTCTTTTGTAAACGAGTCTTGATGGTATCCAATGGAGCGTTGGACAAGGGTCCAAGGGCACCGGAAATCAAACCAATCAAGGATGTTTGCCATGCTGGCAAGTCGGTTGTTCCGTGGTATTCTTGCAATCTCTCCTTGAGCTTGGAGTAGACTGTGAAGTTAACACCCTGGTTGGTGGCCTGTCTGGCGGCGGTCAAGGACACACCACGGTACAAAGTCTTGAACCCTTCTTCTCTAACAATGGTGTAAGCGGCATGTGGAGCGTTTCTGTATTTAGGCACGTCCAATGGGTCGGCCATGGAGTGATGCTGAGCTTGCAAACGGATCTTCACCACTTCCATAGGGTTGACCACTAACACGGCTTCGGTGATACCGGCACCAACACCAGCAATGAAGGTGTTACTGGTGGTGATGGAACCGTCTGGCTTGTACAACAAGGAACGGTAGAATTCGTAAGACGAGAATCTGATACCCATCTTGGGCACGATACCGATAACAACGGCACCAAGACCCTTGTAGAGGGACAAGAAGCCCTCTTTCTGGGCAATGGAGATACCAGTGCTGATAAATCCAGGAGGTTTCTTACCGGATTTACGGTATAATTGCATTCGAACCTTGACGGTGTCCAATGGATGACAACAAAGGGCCTCGAATAAACCAGCGGTACCACCAGCAATCAAGTCGGTAAGTCCCTTACCCTTGGTCTGCTTTTGAGGTTTGGATGCAGAAGACATTTGTAGAATATGTATCAGTGACAGACAATAGGGATCCAGCTATGGCTGTTTAGAAAATGTTTAGAATGTAAAAATTGAGCGAAAGGACCCCCAGCTTTATATAGGAGTCGATTTCTGTGGGGTATCCTTTTCTCCGGGGGTGAAATTTGACCGCGGCCCGGGGAAAATCTGGAGTCGGCAGGGAACCGCATCGGTAATAGAAGTGCGTGCAAGGAATTCTTGGTGAAGCAGTGACTTGCCGAATTCGGGATGACTCCTGGGTTACTCCGATTGGGCGTTCGGGATCATCCATGAGTCGAGGTCAGTTCCAGCGGAAGTTAGCCAGGCTCACACGACTGGAGTGGGCTGGACTGCTGGCACCACAACTGGAGAGGTGGGGGTCATATTGAGGTGATGGTCATGATTGTCTTTTGATTCGCTGCTGATATGGTTATTATATGCTGCTGATTGAGGTACTTCTATGGTTATCCATCGGCTATTTACCTAGCTGTTTATTTGGCTACTCTTCTCGTTACTCATTTCGGTACTTACTCACACTTGCTGCATGGAAATAATGGTGGAGAGCCAGGACAGTGCCGAAGAAATACTTGCTAGAGAGCGCCCTGAACTCGTGGTAGCTCGTGGAGCTCGTAGTATTTTGTGGAGCATGTACTTGAAGACGATTAGACGAGTGCTACGGCAGACGGGAGAATAGATAGTTAACGTATATAGCAATGCTCTGGAATTCTACAGATTAAAATGCAGACAGAAATGGGCCAATGATGACGCCAATGCAAGTATTGCAAGTATGGCTCGAGCAGTGTCCAGAAATCATAAAACCATTTAAAGTGAGCCAAGAATCAGCATCGGTAGGCAGAAAACCTGACTTCCAGGTTGCAATGTCGTTTGCAGAGCTCCAGTTTTATAATCCACATACTATTAGGGCGTTATCGTCTGTTCTCGTCTAAAAAAACAGCGATTAGGTGACTCAGCGCCATGACTCCGAGCCATTTTCTCCTAAATTCAGTCCGTCTTGCGGCAACAATGCAACAATGCAACAACCTGTACCTCTAAACCATGGCTATGAAAAAGCAGCTAATCAGTCCTCCTTCCCGATCAAGGAAAGCAAAGGCGTGGCAGGCACTGACAGGCCCATTCTTGCTTCCCCACATTTCGCATACACTCAAAAAGTCCTAACATGATAACTACCCTAATAGCACTATGAAAAGGTGAAAAGGTCCGCCGTTGCACAATAAATGTAGGCCCAACAAGGCTAGTGTCAACATTATGTAGTCCTATTAACACACTAGGCCATTTCATGAGCGATTGTCCACAACAAGTGTCCGTTTCTCCACAGCATAAGCACCTTCTCGAGCCCGCCAATCAAATGGTTCTTGACTCGCAATATCTGCACCGCTTCCACATCCGTGGGCCACGGTTGGTATTCCTTATCTAGCATAGTGGCTAAGCCGAGATTACGTAGACATTCAAGAAGCTGTCTGATCCCCAGCTCACGCATCTGGCTGAGGGTAGATTCTAGCACGCTTTCGTAGGAATCTGTTTCATGGAGGAGCTCTCTCAAATAGTCCTCTACAATTTCAAAGCTGCGTTAGTAAGAGCATCAGGTAGCATGACGGTCTGCAAATTCATTAGTTTCAGGCTCCGTGGAATAATTGGTTCTTTGTTTGAATATTTAGTGATCGAGTTGAAAGGTTTTATCCCCTCTGTTGTAATTGTGATACGTACATTGGCAAGAGCATCACTGCACCGCCGTTTCCTCTTCCATTTTGGAAATAGTCCCATAAAGTGTTCAATTCAATTAGCACGTTCGATACCTCCCTCTTGGTAAGATGTCCATTCTCTGGTTCAGAGTCCCGGTCCACATTGGCCTCAGAGAATGGCCTATACATGTGGCTTCTAAGCATAGGAAATTACCTTTGCGTCTGCTGCTAAGAAGTAGACACAAACGAACGGCTGCAACATAATTATCTTTTTCAGGGATCAAGGATAACTTGACTATTGGGGAGGGTATGATGTTCTATTGACAGAAGGAGATTAAAGATTCCCAATTGCTTTGAAGTATTCTTTACTGAGCCCTATCTCGAGCTTTCTTCCCCAGGGTACTCATGATTACTCTTAGGAGTGTCTACTTAATCTCACTCAATCCAATCGTTCCTCTGCCTCTTGAATAGTTCTTCTTTGAACTTCTTTTGACTCCTGTAAACTCCTTCTACACTCCTTCTACACTCCTTCTACAGCATTTCCTAAAGTACATTCATCCCTATTCATTATTTCTTCTCGTCCGCTGAAACAGCCTCCAATTTATCGGCAGAAGGAGCGGCGGCTGAACTACCTGCCGACGCAACGGCATCAGTAGATTCAGTAGCCCCAGATCCAGCTCTCTGGGCTTTCTTCAAATCAGCCAATCTTCTTGCCTCTTCGTGGACATCAACGGCGTCCTTAGCCAAACTCTTGTAGAAATTGTGAACCAGCTTCCCGTACGAGGAATTGGCTGCACTGGTGTAGTAATGGTCGAGCTTCTGCTTGTAAGAGGAGTTGTTGAAGGCATTCGACCACAGAGTGAGCTTGTCCGAAGCAGTTTGCACGGATTGGCTGGTAGTAGACTCAGGCTCCTTGCTGTGCACGTATTTAGTATCCAAATTTTCCAAGAATGACAAGAACCTGTTGGAGTAGCCCTTGTCCTTGTCGGTGGCAATGGCCTTGTCGATCAATTGATCTGATACCGCATACCCGGAGGCAAGAAGCTGGGCCATGATGGCATACTTGGGCTTCTCCTCCTGAGGAACATCGTCATACTCTCCGTCACCGGTGTGAGTGGCCTTTTCTGTGGTGTCAACCTCTTTAGAAGAGACCACGTCCTTGTACTCTGGCAAGCTATCTGAGGAGCTCTTTTCAACCGTGATGGGGTGGCCGTCCAATTCCGCTCCATTGAGCAAGAGAGCGGTTTGAAGGGCCTTTTCCGAGGCAAAAGCAATCTTGTAAGAGGGCAATTGACCAGAAGAACCAGAAATTGGAGTGACTGAGTCGATCTTACCAGCAAACGAGAAGAATTCACTCAATTTGTCCTTGCTAACAGTGGAAGGCACGTTGGAAGCGATGATTGTGGCCATTGTAGAGAAAATGAGTCTTGTAGAAAATATTTGTTCGAAACGGCTGATGAGGCCCTTTTAAGTTACTTGAGCCTCTCCGAGTCATCTTTTTACACACTATGCAACCAGACGGTTGCTACATGCAGCGAAAGACCTGCGCCTGCGTTGCAACCAGTGGTGGCAAGAGCACAGCCGCGGGTCGGGTGGCGTGTCTCAGTGGCGGAAGTGGTTAGGGCACCCATGGGCCACTCTTTGCGACATTTGGCCTGTCGCCACGAATATGGTGCCTAGGCCATTAAGCCTCGGACACGTGTCTACAAACAGACTGTCAGCCTGCCAGCTTATGGCAAGCTAATTCTGACCCCTATGTCTCTTGCCTCACATTGCGCTCGCCGCACCGATTTTGCTGCTGCCGGTTTATTTTTTTCCTGAGATGTGGAGCACGATGACATAAGCTGCATCGTCGGTCCTTTGCCCCACAAGCATATCGCCTGGTGGCATAGGAGAAGGCCTTTTCAACGAGCCGACTAGTTACCAAGTTGGAGGGAGAGCCACTGAATGCATTTGAAGAAGATGGGTGATCTACAGATACGTAACAATACTAATGTGTAATATGAAATATAATATGATCGCCCCTATGAGTACATGGAGTTCTAGCGGGTGCATTTTGCATATGTTGCACCATAACGGCTTAGCACTCGTTCTATTCTTTTAATTCTCCTTTCCTCTCCCGTAGTAGTCTCAGCTCTGGCTGCTGTCATACCTCTACCTCGAGCCATTGCTCTCTCTTCTTCTTCTTCATTTGCCCTCTTCGTCTACAATAAAGTCTGACCCAAGGCACATCTACCGATGGCGCAGGCAGCAGAAACAGTATCCAAGACATGGTCGTCGTTTTCTCCCAACAATGGGTTGGTTTCCACGATATCCAAGGACGACAACAATCCAGTCTCGGCGATGGCCTCAGCAATGTACAAACCCTCTCTCAAAGTCAAACCACCTTCGACTCTGGTACCAGTGGCAGGAACAAACAGTGGGTCAATGGCGTCCACGTCGTAGGACAAGTGGATGGGGAATTTTCTGTCAGGGTTGATCTTGTCAAGGGCCATCTCCACAACCTGTCCAATGCCGTATCTGTCGACGTGGTGCATGGAGAATGCAGCAATGTTGTTGTCCCGTAAGATCTTCTTCTCTCCTTTGTCCACGTCTCTTAAGCCAATGTAGGCGATACGGTTGGCCTTCAAGTTGTGGGGAATCCACTTCAATTCCTCCGGAGTGGCCTCTGGGTCGAGTCCCATCACGAAGGAGACCGGACATCCGTGCAAGTTTCCGGAGTCGGTGGTCTTGGGGGTGTTGATGTCAGCATGGGCATCGATCCACAAGATACAGGTGTTTGGGTCGTGTTCCAACATGGCACTGAGCGTGGCAGACCCAATTGAGTGGTCTCCTCCTATGGTGAGCGGCAATCTGCCGTTCCCAGCTGCGTTTTTCACCGCGTCGTGAATCTTCTTGCAAGCTTCACCAACGATACGGGCGTTCTTCACGCCGAACTCGTCCTTGGCGTCCTGGCTCTTTTCGTCTTCGTATGTAGATCCCCTCAAAGGCTCCTCGATTTCAACTTCCCAGCCTTCTTCTTCGATCTGCTGCTGGAATCCGTGCTTCAAGATGTACTCTGGGCCGAGCTCCACGCCTCCCTTGGGCTGTCCGCCGGAGAAGGGAGCGGTGATGATGGTGGCCTTTTTGTGTGGGTGGAACTTGTATTCGACTGTAGTTAGTAACGTTTCTGGCATTTGATGGTTTTATATGATCGATGTGCTTTTGCAGCTTTTATCTGATTTGATATGATGATATGATCATATGTTGGCATGATTTGATGGTTTGACCCCCGTTTTTTATGCTTGATACGCTCTGTTCATATCTGTGACTTGATAAATAATCACCAGCCGATGCCCATCTCATCGGAGGACGCGTCAGATACATACTGCTCATATTTGTGGTTTTTCTATGGGAAAATCTGTCGCCGGTTCGATATTCGTGATGTGACGAGCTCAGAATCACAACAAGGCACCTTCGGATGCTTATTTATACTATTGTCGTTCCTGGGCTGGGGTCTTGGTGGACGACATGCCCAAGGCCAGAGTCCGCGCTGTGAGCTGCCGTTTGCGAAGCGCTGCCGCAGCCACCGCACAATGAGGGGGGAAGACCCACCAAGACCGTTTTTGGGCGTGGCAAACCCCGGGAAACCCGTAGCGACGGCCGGCATCACCTATCCTTTGGGTAGAGAAGTAACCGTAAAGGTGCTGCAGAGTTGGAGATAGATTTGGAGATATACTGGCGTCGGATAATATGCTCTTTGGGCACAACTGGAGGAGGGAGGAAGAGGAAAGAGAGGAAGAGGAAGCGGAAGAGGCAGGAAGAGCGTCGGAGAAAAGAGTCGGACAGTTACTTATCTCTGGACTGCCAGCTAAACTCTGGAAACCACCGTCCAAATATTAAGAGACTGCATCTCTATGGACTCTTCTCAGTGGAGCTGTCTCGGAACTGCTTGGCTTAGCGGCATTTCGCTGTCGCTTGGGCTTAATGGCTGGTCCAGGTGCGCTAAAGTCCATGGTAAACTGCGCATTGTTGTGCAAGATTAGCGGGCTGTGAGTCCGACCGCCGTGGACGGCGCGGATGTAGCACGAGAGGGTCCCTACTGGCTGGATTCGGTGGAGCTGCTAGAGAGGGGTTACCAGGGTCATTCTACCAGGTCTACCAGGGGTCATCCCCAGAAAGCGATGAAGAAGAGAGCGAGAGGTGGCGATCAATGTGAAGGTTTGGTCTGGCTGGGTTAGGTAGAGGTGCAGAGCGCTTGGAGCGCAGTGGAGCGCCTTCAGAATTTGCCAGGGATCGTAGACTGTAGCAAGGGAAAGTAGCAAGAACCCGCAACTTCGAGCAATGTAGACTGCCACAAGGAACCACCAACAAGAGCTGTATTATGACGACATTACTCCACAGAAGATCTACGGGCTTGGAAGCTGCCGAGAGCTTCCGATGACACTGCGATGATCGACGCGCCCGCTAACAGCAGTAACAAGCGAGATGAGATATAACCGTGGAGCAGCACCTTTGGACGTGAGAGAAGCTGAGGCATTTAGACGTTTGCTGAGAGCAAAGTAGAGGCATTTCGACAACGTGATAGACTGGCGACAGATCTACGACTACAAGTAGATCCAGACTAGCTCAGACTAGATATAGACTAGATATAGGCTAGATGTAGGCTAGATATAGACCAGATACCGACTGAGAGACCGGAAAAATGTCACGATCAAAGCTGGGTGTGTATTCAAAGCGTCCCGACAGCGATGAACAGCGACCAAAAACGCCCAACCTAGGACACGTTAAGATGAACCTCCCCTGAAGACAGTATTGCGCTCCACACAAAGAAGCGCAAAACGTCATCCAGCGTAGATCGAGCTCGAGCTTGGAACTGCATCCTTCTCTAGACTCGGGCCGTCTATGTTTGCCGACTAGCAGCCCCGTGGCCGGCACACGTGCACTGTTTGCACCGTTGGCAGCGGCTAGAGCGATTAGGGGTACAGGCAGCGGGAATAAGTGACTTCTTAGACGGTCCTGGCCGCTGAGAGATCTCAACAGGATAATGTGGCCAGTCTAGCCAGTTTGGGCAGTTTGGCCCACTCAGTAGAACGAAACCTCCGTGTCGCCTTACCAACCCATCCCAGCTTTCCCGCCTGCTGTTGCTGATGGTGAAGCTTCTACGCGGCTAATTTTTCAGCTATTTTTCAGCTATTTTTCAGCTATTTTTGGATGGAACGGTTTCAGTGATGGAATCAGCACCAGAGAAAACAAGGAAACAAGACAAGCAAGGCGTAGGAATCTGGCCGACTGCTCAGTTAATTCATATATAGCCACTTAAATTCACACAGGACACACATACACCCCCACCTACTCTCCACCCCTCTCCACTTTCCTTTCTCTCCTCTCCTCTCTTTATCGCTCTGTCCGCTTCTTCGTGTGGAGCGCATCTCAGGCTGCCCGCTAAAAATACCCAATAAAACGCTGGAACACGTCAAAAGGCCCACGTTCCTGAGCTCTGGCACGGCCTGGCACGGCAGAGCACCAGATCTGCCACGTGTCCACGGACTCTGTACCAGCATGTAGAAGATCGAGTCACTAGCATCAAATGACCCTCCCTACAGCCCCCCCTACAGCCCCTTCCAGCCCTTTCCCGCCCCTCTCCAGCCTCTTTCGTCCCTCTCTGCTCTTCTTCCCTTCTCTCCTCCCTACATTCCCTATCACCCGGGAAAATAATTCCTTGTACGGTAATCGCTATCATCATTGTGCAGCACTCGGCATTTTCGCTTATACCGGACAGGTCATCTCAGATCCAATTTGTGCTACATATTCCCCTTCAAACACCTCCAGTACGCTCCAGCTTGAACACGTCTCCACTACTGCCGCCCACTGGTCATAACCCCAAACCATGAAGTTCGGCAAGACGTTTTTGACCCACCAGATCCCAGAATGGTCCATCTACTACATGAACTACAAGCATCTCAAAAAGAGAATCAAGACCGTCGATTTGGTTGTAAATCAGGACGAATTGCCCGCCACAGACATCCCAGAGCTCATAGGGTCCATCCTAGCTGACTTCTTCTTCGAACTCGACCGTGACATCGAAAAAGTGGACGGTTTCTACAACAATCAGTACAAAGACTACAGCCGAAGACTAGAGAAGGTCACTAAAGTGCTTGGGTACCTGGATCAAACGGAGCAAATCGACCACCACATCAAATCCTCTGACGAATTGGACGAGATAGTGTCGATATTGTTGGAATTGAGGACCTGCTACCGTAATTTGAAGTGGTTTGGCGAGTTGAACCACAAAGGGTTCACCAAAATCCTTAAGAAGTTGGACAAGAAATTGATCTACTTGAACACCCTTTCGAATGAACACAATCTTGATGGAGCTGAGCTGTTCGAAGACGAATCCCGCAGAATCAGCCTCCCGGTCAACCACAAGGACAACTATTTGGCCACCAGAGTCAATGCTTTGCCGTTCGCCAACGGTTCCGAGGTTCTGCAAGGGTTAGCTGTGATCAATTCACTCATGAACATGCTTGGGGCTGAAAAGTTGATCACCACGTCCCCTTACATTGCCCCATCAAGCACAGGAAAGGTATTGCTGCAAAGCTTGCTTTCTTCTTCCTCTGAAAACGTGGACCGGTCGGCTCTGCCTGGCTTGAATAGAAAGGATCCAGGGTATCTCAAGATTGGCGACTCCAGGTATGCCTTAGATCAGGAGTCTGTTGACAATCTCCAAGAGCTCATTGCCAAGGACGACGTTGTGGCCCTAGAGCAACGTTTGAAGGCGTTCCCACCCCAGAAGGGTAACATTCGCTTCTTCATAGCTCTTTTAAACCGTGCTACCCAACTCTGCTCATATAAGTCCATGGATTGTATCTTTTCAAGACTCCAACAAGCCACCAGCAGCCCTGAATACGAGTTGAGTAACGCTCTCTGTGACTTAGAGGACATCTCAGGACGTAACTTCTTTCACATGTATGCCATCCTGCTTGGGAAAAGGCAAAAGATCAACGAAATCCATAAATCACAAGCTGATCTTGAAAATTTCCAGAACAGAGAACGGGAATTACGAGACCAACGGGAAGGGGACATTGCTCCTGGTGAAACTGCCCATTTAAACCGAAGATTCGGCTCCTCTGGTGGTCCAGATGGTGTACAGCTTACCCAAGTAAATGTTGAAGGGCTAACGTATATCTTCGACAAGTTCGTCATGAAGGACCATGAATCTCGGGCTGCCTTCGGGAAGCTCTTTAACATGAGAGACAGCTACCTCAGAACACCTCTTCACTATGCTGCCCAATATGGATTAAAGTCGTTGAGTGCTCTTTTCATCGACTACTTGAACAAGCTCGGATTGATCCCAGAAAACACCTCTATCGATGATATTTCGTTCTGGGCTGACCAGGAGGGTCTTACACCTCTCCATTTGGCTATCATCGGGAAACACCCAAAGACAACTGCCAGCCTTATTACTCACTCAAAGACAACCAGACTCACTTGCAACAATTTGCTTCTTTTAGCGGTAAGAATTTCCTCTGTGGACTTGCTTGAAATTTTGATTGACCAAGGGGGGATCGATGTTAATTACTCGAACGAGGAAAACAACCATGAAACCTCTTTGTACATCGCTGCAAAGCTCAATTTGTTGAAGACCTGCGAGTTCTTGTTGAGCAGACATGCTGATCCCAACATCAGCGAGAGAATTTTCGGTTGGACTCCTCTCTTCATTGCTGCTTCTGAGGGATATATTGATATAGTTAAGCTTTTGCTTGAAAATGGAGCTATTTACGACAAGGCAGATGACTCAGGATGGCTTCCAGTAGAACACGCATCGTTCCGTGGCCATTTGGACGTTACAAACATCCTTATCCCTCCAGACCCAGCCATCTTACAGTACGATATTAAAGATGCATCCAAGAATGTCCCCAGACAAAAGCTTTGCGAATTAGGAGGAGAAAGCCCTTCTCCTACTCCTTCCATATCCTCTGATAACGGTGAATTGAACAGGTTGTATAAGGACAACTTATCAGCCCTGAGTATCCTGAAGCTTCCTGAACCCAATAAAAACGTAGTCAATGAAGTTTACAGACAACTCAAGAATTTAGACACGACTTTGGGGATCAACAGGGCCCCCACACCCACCAATACCACTGTTAGCACTAGCAGTGGCACCAGTACAAACACCGCTGGGAACAAGACCTTCCCTGGCAGTCAAACCGAACATGCGGGGACTACAATTTCGAGATCGAGATCGCCTTTCAACAAGCGTAAGATCAACCCGATCAAATCGTTTGGACATAAGTATTTGGGCCCTGGGGAGCTGCTCATGTTGATTACGTTGGGAACCACTGATGTTCGTGACAATTCTGAGCCTATTGAACTCAACAGAATTCTGATGGCCAAAAGTTTTTTCACTGAGCTCGATACAGCGTTATCCTTGGTAGTGACTTGTAGAGACAGTTCAGCTGTTTCGAACAACAGACCTCTTCAACCACCTATAATCATCGACTTGCCCCTTGAAGATCAACATGGAAGTGCTTCTGACCCCATTGCCTTCAAGCTTGGCGAAGGTGTCAACCCTCAAAACACAATAATCACATTCGATGTTGTTCCAACTTACCAATACTCTTCCTCTCAAGACTTGGATAATCCCATCCCACATTTAAAGAAGAAGATCCTTGGAAGAGCCGTGGCTATTATGAGAAACGCCTACACCTCTGTTGGTAAGAATTTGCGTTCGCTTAACAACAATATCACAGTTCCTATTATCGAATCCACTACTCTTGACGTCTTAGGGTCGATTCGTTTCGAGTACTTGTTGATCACATCTTTCCAACACCCAAAGATGAGCCTTAATAGAAGTGACACTTATTGGAAACAGTTGGTGTCCACTAGAGTCATTGGTCACAGAGGATTGGGCAAAAACGTCAATGACAAGAAATCATTGCAATTGGGAGAGAATACCGTAGAGCTGTTCATTGCCGCAGCTTCTTTAGGGGCTTCTTATGTGGAGTTTGACGTGCAATTGACCAAAGATCACGTCCCTGTTGTGTATCACGATTTCACGGTGGCAGAATCTGGGGTTGACATCCCAATGCATGCTCTTACAGCAGAACAGTTTTTGGGACTCAATGACAACTCTAGTGTGGAAAGCCTTCTCGGAAATCCTTTGAAAGAAAATGGTATTGGTGGTGGCAAAGAACCGACCAAGTTCAAGAAAAACTACTCTCTTGACGATGAGATGCTTTTCAAGATCAACAGACCACGAGCCATGGGGTCGAAGCCGGATCTCTCCAAGCCTCGAGAGACTATGTTTGAAGAACTCCAAGATGTAGGGACCGGAAGAGGAGATGACTTCTACCAGGAATATAAGGATCACATCCACGACCGGATGAGACTCACCAAGACCTGGAAGGAGAAAGGGTTCAAGGGGAATGCCAGGGGTCTGTCGATTGCCTCCAATTTTGTGACCTTCTCTGAGCTTTTCAAAAAGTTACCACCTAGCGTTGGCTTCAATATTGAGCTCAAGTACCCTATGTTGGACGAGGCAGAGATGGAGAGTATGGGAGAAGTGGCATACGACATGAATTTCTACGTGGATACGATTTTGAAGTGTATCTACGACAACAACGTCACTAATCGTGACTTGATGTTTTCTTCGTTCCATCCTGATATCTGCTTGTTGCTCTCGATGAAGCAACCCACAATTCCTATTTTGTTTTTGACAGAGGCTGGGACTGCCCCAATGGCCGATATCAGAGCTTCATCACTTCAAGCAGCCATCAGATTTGCTAAGAAGTGGAACTTGTTGGGCATAGTGAGTGCTGCACAGACCTTGGTAAAGACGCCACGGTTGGCACAAGTGGTCAAGAGTTCTGGGTTGGTTTGCGTTAGTTACGGAGTGGAAAACAATTCCTACGACTTGGCCAAGATCCAGATGAAAGCTGGGGTGGATGCAGTGATTGTCGATAGTGTTCTTGCAGTGAGAGAAGGGTTACGTAAGGACCAGGAGACGGAGAGTCAGGTAGAGTGATAGAGGTAACGTGAAGGGAAGAGAAGAGAAGAGAAGAGAAGAGAAGAGAAGAGAAGAGAAGAGAAGAGAAGAGAAGAGAAGAGAAGAGAAGAGAAGAGAAGAGAAGAGAAGAGAAGATTTNGAGAAGAGAAGAGAAGAGAAGAGAAGAGAAGAGAAGAGAAGAGAAGAGAAGAGAAGAGAAGAGAAGAGAAGAGAAGAGAAGATTTAGACGAATAGAAATAATGAGATATAAAGTGGGTAGGTATGATATAGTCATCGGTGTTCTGGGTGCATCTTCCGATGGTGTTTTGTTATAATAGACCATGTATACGCTAAGCTGGCTTGTGATCTTGTGCTGGGCTCTCGAAAATCAGAGGCACATGAAGGGTTGCAACAGAGGGCCTTCGGCACGCATACCAGGAACAGACGGCTTCTGAAATGGTTCTCTTCGACATATTCATTCTTTCCTTGTCTTGCTCTTGCTTTTGTTTCCAGACAGCATTGATCACACTCTACCTGAAGCCAGCTGAGTTCATTCAAGGTAGCCTAGTAAGGTCTAGTAAGGTCTAGTGAGGTTTAGTGAGGTCTAGCGCGCATTGGTCACTAAGGCGCTACCATCTTCCCTACTCCAGCACTAGACACAACACCGGCCATGTGCCACCATCGTTGCCACCAGCCATTGCCACCGCTAGTGCCAGCTATACAACCTCACCCAATCTCCGCATACACCTTCACATCAACCTCCCCATACCGTCCCCAGCCCCTCTCTAGATCTCCTCCCAGCCCGTCGCCGACTCGCACCGGCCAGCGCTAATCTCAGCGCTATTCTCGCCCCGCTACCGAGCACCCCGCTAGCGAGATTTTCACGCCGCCGTTTTCCAGCAGCACCCCAACCCTGTTCGAATGGCCGGCGAATCCAACACACCCAAGCCCTTTGGAGACACAGGCGCCCGCCCACACCAGCCTGGGCCAGAAAGGACCCCACTGGCCGGAATTCAGGCTGTCCACGTCAATTCCGCCCGTGAAATGGTCGCCCTCCACACCCGTGGCCGGTTTCCTGCCCCAGGCTCGCCAGCAGCCGCCGCCTTTACCACCACCAAGACCGCTTTCAGCGCCCCCAGCGCCCCCAAAAACCCGCCAATTGGTTCCGGTGAGTACAAAGTACCAAGATCAACAACTGTAGCCCACAAGATAGCCCCCAGCCCGGCTGCTGGGGGTGCTCCTGCCTCTTCAGTTGCACCCATCCCGTCCGGGTCGAGCTCCGTTTCTGTGCCCGCTGTCACCCACAAGGGAGCCTGTAAAAACCCCCAATGTGCCCATTGTGGAGGGGTGATCATCCCGGCACCCAAACTGTCGTTTCCAATCCACGAAAACCCGTCCATCACCGTCAACGACTGGAGTGTCTTCGTGACCAAGAAGCCCATCCTCAGCTCGGCAGAATTGGACCATCTAGCGGACACCAAGTTCGAATTCCCGTTGCCAGAGATGATTTTTGGGAACAACAGCATCCGCTTGGTCAACGAAAAGACCGGCACGGCCATAGAGTTCAACACCATCGAGGCCTTGGAGAGCCTTGAGGACAGCTGTGACTTCAAAGTGAGCTATCATAAGGAATGGCTCAAGAGCAGGAGGACAGAAGAAGACGAGCCCTCGGCGGCTAAACAGGCGACTCATTCCACAACTCCTGCCGGGCCGAATCACACCCCGTCTGTGTCGAAGGAAGAGCTCCATCGGTTGACGGATTTGGAGTCCTTGAAGCCCTACGACTGGACCTACTCCACCAACTACAAAGGCACGGTAAAACACGACGGAGAGCTCTTCAGACCGTCTCTGGATGCTAAAATACCGATTGAACGGCTCATGAGACCGGATCCGATCCTCTTCTTTGACGAAATGATGCTCTTTGAAGACGAATTGGGCGACAATGGGATCTCTATGCTTCTGGTGAAGATCAGAGTGATGCCCAAATGCTTGCTCTTGCTAGCCCGGTTCTTTCTTCGTATAGACAACGTGGCGTTCAGAGTACGGGACACCCGGGTGTTCATAGACTTGGAAACGCTGGAGATTATCAGGGAATACAAGGAACAGGAGAGTGACTACGACAGTGTTCTTAGGAAGGTGAGCGGCGGGAACGGCAAGGGCAAGACCATTGACCCTAAAGGGCTTCTAAGGGATACGAACTGGGTGGCACAGAATATACCGGTGCTAAAGACAGAGGTGGAGACGGCAGGATTATATAGATAGGAAGATGGACATAAATGAGTAGACATGAGCGTAGTAGTGAAGAGGAGGCAGAGAGAAGGAGGTGTATTGATGTAGAAGAAGAGTAGGAGACAAGAGAAAGAGACGGGGAGAAGGAGAGAAGGAGAGAAGGAGGACTAAAAGGGGACTGAAAGGAGACTGAAAGACTAGAGACTGAAGGAGAGAAAAAGACACTCCAAGTAACAGAGAAATTGGCCCTGTGACATAAGAAAAGACTTTGGTGGAGTAGTTTTGAGTTGTTCCTTCATAGTTCTAAGCCTGTCAATGCGTATCAATGCCTAATAATGATCCCCATACAAGAGAACCACCGCTACAAAGCATTCGAACCCACTCAAAGCCGGATTGCTACCAGATTTCTGCAAACAGACTCTTCCAAAATACTACTTCACCGAACCACCAGCAGCTACAGCCTTTTTCAGCACTCTGTCCTTCTCTTTTCCTTCTCTTCTCTTCCTTCTCTCTCCTTCCCCACCTTCTCTCTTTGCTTCTCTTAGCGCTTCTAGCACCAAAATCCTGCACTTTCAGCGACTGAAATTTTTCACCCACCACAAAGATGTTGCTTAGCAGAGGACTCCGTAGCGGCGCCAGCGTGTGGAAACGTGGCTCCAGGAGCATCCACACGGTGCCGAAGCTCACGAACGGCGCCTCCTTCGAAAAAAACGGCATCCAGGGCTTGTATTCGCCCGCCGGGTACGCCAAAGCCTGGGCCGAGTACCAGAACTACCTCACCATCAACCTCAGCTTGGCGACCAACGGCACCGAAAACGAGCTCAGAACTCCGTACCAGATATTGCTCCACACGGCCAAGCAAACCACCGAACAAAACACCTTCCACTATGCATCCCAGGCCCACAATAACCACTTTGTGTTCGAGCAGCTCGCCGACAAGGACTTTGCTTCGACCACGAGACCCTCGAGATATTTGATCGAACGCTTGACAGAGCAGGACTTCAACTCGTTGGACGACTTCCGGGAGGAGTTTCTTCTTTCTGCCGACCTGATGATGGGCCAGGGTTGGGTCTTTTTGGTGGAACGTGCCGACAAGTCGCTTCTGATTCTTCGTTGTGGCAACGACGGCACGCCCTACCACTTCACCAAGAACCAGTCCTTGGACCTTAACGGGTCCATTGACCACGCCAGCTTCAACTACTTCAGTCTTTTGAAGGAGCGGGCCGCAGAGGGCGCCAAGGACTTCACCTTGCCCATTTTGGGCATCAACTGCTGGGATTTCGCCTACTTGGAGGACTACGGCGTGGCAGGCAAGGCCGACTACTTGGCCAACTTCTGGGACTGTATCAACTGGAATGTGGTCAACAAGCGTATTTTCCAGATATAATGTACATAGATCATAGACGAAGAGAGAGGAAGAGAGGTAGAGTTGTAGAGTTGCAGAGATTAGGAGAGATTAGGAGAGATTAGGTATAGTAGGGTGTGGAGAGATGGAGACTATCAGATGGAGACTATCAGATGGAGACTATCAGATGGAGACTATCAGATGAAGACTATCAGATGGACAATATCAGGTCAGCAGTATGAGTAGATCCATGCTCTGTGTCTACATTTCTTGTTGTCCCTTGTATAATTGTACACCTGATTTGAAGAATACCGTGAAGGTCCAGTATTGATGTCACAATATTCATTCTTTATCATTCTCTATTCATTCTTTTCATTCTTAACTTCACCGTGATACGTTCCATATCACCATGAAGAGTAATTCAGGTCGTCACAAATCCCGTAAGTCTATAGCCAACAACTCAGCTACGGTAGCACGTTCAAGATTCTTGCTACAGAAGTCCCGAAACACCTGGAAAGTGTCGCTGATCTCGCTGCTCTGCGCTATGGCGTCCAACAAGACCTCGTTGTCAGCCCAATTCCCGCTGTACGAGCCCATAACTAGCCCCGGAATCAACTCGGCGTAGATCGAAATTCGTCTCATGAGCAGTTGGACGGTAAGAAGCTTCTTTCTGAGCTGTGCTATGCGTTTGTCGGTGGACTTCACCAGTGAAACCACCTTGTTCTGCTGCTCCTGGAGAGTCTTTTCCATCTCGGCTAGCCTGGCCTTGGCAGACAAGAGCTCCAGCACATCTTGCTCTACAAGGCTCTGGAAGTCTGCCTTTACCCGAGTATACGTGTGTGCCAGGCCCTCTACACTCAGTGCAGTGCTCTGCAATGCCCTGAGGAGAGTGTCCATGCCCACGGGACTATCTTCACCAAAAAGCCGGTCTAGGTTTCGGCTCATCTCTAGGTCAGAGCCCGTGTAAGAGGCACGGCGATGGACGGCCAACAACACCGGCCGTACCAAGGGCAAGTACGTGGAAAGAAGGGCGTCAGTCTTGACAGACTGTGTCTGGAGGAGTAGGAACTGCTTGAGAGCGTTCAAGGACGCCTCGTCGGAGTAATCACGCAGGGCATAGGCTGAGGGGAGGCTTTTGGTGTGGGAGAGGAGTTGTTGGTCCAATTGGCTGCCCAGAAGGGCCTGCTGGGCCTGGAGGGTCTTGAGGTAGACTAGTCGGTTCAATTTGGAGGCTAGCTCCCGGTGGGCGGCGGCGTATTCGTGTTCTAGACGGGCTGTGTCGGTCATTGTGTGGTGAAGATGTAAAAGGTGTTGTAAAATGTGCTGTAAAAGGTGCTGTAAAAAGGATGTGGGGTGGAATGGCGGTAAATGATGCAAAAAGGGTGAAAGAACCACGTGAATGGGCCAGCAAGGACTCAGCGGTGTCAGTATGGCTTCTCCGCCTTCAATTGCCTATTCAAAGACACAATCCAGCCGGAAGTGGCTAACTAATCAGTGTTGTTGCTAGGAGATCTTCTGCGAGAAAAGGAAGGGAAAAGGTACCCGGGAAAGGAGAGAAGGGGAGAAAATCGACACAACTCCTGATTGGATGGGGAAAATCAGAAGAAGAGCGGCAGGAGGATGTCTACTGACATGCAGAAGCCATTGACTACTAAACCGCATCTTTTATCACCCCCAGGGCCCATAAATTCGTTCCCTTCATCTACCATGTTCGATCCTCTCACCTCAAAATTTGGCCATTTACAAAATTTGGCCTTTCAAATTCTGGCCTTTTTCAATTCTGGCTTTCATCCTTTAACCCCCCCATATCGACCCAATGGCCGACCTACAGAAGACCAGGCTCCTCCGGATAGCACATGCCGGTGCCTATGCCCAGATGAGCCCGCTCGAACTTGACCAGTTGCATAAGGACGTGCTGTTGTTCCCCACAGAGACCCTCAAGGCACCCGACTTCTTTGCCCTCTTGGAGCTCCACTTCTACGTGTCGTTGCTTACCAACCGTGATGTAGCCGCCAAGGGCTCGTTGGACCGAATTGTTGACCAGTTTGGCCACGAGAAGTCCCAGCGGGTCAAGATCCTCCGCCTGCTCTACCTCGAGGCCGTGGGGGAAGAGGACAAGGCCGTGGCCCTCTTGAGTGGCAACACAGACGAGCTCGACTTGAGCCGAAGACTCATCACCTACAGCCGCAAACTGGCTGTTGACAGCTCCAATGCAGCATACATCAAGACGTTGCTCTTCTACCTCGACCTTAACCCGGCAGACATCAAGACCTGGGCTGAATTGGCCGGAGAGTACGCTAAGGCTGGCAACTACGACAAGGCGGTGTACTCCTACAAAGAGGTGTTGTTGCACGAGCCCTCTGCGTACAACATCTTCTACCAGGTGGGTTTGATGCACTACTACCGGTTTGTGCAGTCAGAGAACGCCACCAAGGACAAGAAGGACAAGGTATTGGAAGCGGTTTCGGATTTGAGTCAGGCCCGTGACAACTTCTTGCGGTCGATCGAGATCTGTGGGTCCTACAGCAAGAGCTGGGCTGGGGTGAGCCAGATTTTGGAATTGGAGTACAACCAGCACATTTCGGACAAGTTTGGCACCACCAAGGAGGTGAAGCAGTACTTGGAGGACAACGAGAAGTTGCGGAAGGTGGTCAGCAAGCGGGCGCAAGAAGGGAAGTAGAGGCTAATAGATACATGACGAATGCAGAAGAGTAGGCAGACGGAGATAGGCCTGGAAGCTATGATATAGAGGCTATGATAGAGCCTATAATATAGAGCCTGACGTATAGACGCTATTATAGAGCTCAAGTGAGTGATGCTGTGATACAGAGAAGAGAAAGAGAAGGTTATAGAGAGGATTAAAGAGTTTAATAAGATGATTAAAATGATGATGAAAGATAAGAGCATATGTAGAAGAGAAGAGAGTATCAATACGCAGAACAGCTAACCAGAGTAGATGAATAGACTGCTGCTTGAACAGCCATTTGACCAGTTACTTGACAGCCGTTTGGCCAGCTAGGAAGATAAATGCTTCTTTCTATGCCAGAGATGTCAGATCAGATCAGATCGGGCACATTGTGGGATCATAGCCAGATCACAAGAAGCAGCAGCGGCTCTTTCTGTGATCAGCGCCGCTATTGTGCTAGCATCTCTAGAGATACCTCCCAATACCAAATGTCCCCGTTTCTACGATTCTACTTTCCAATTTTTAGTTCTACATCCAGTCCTCCTTTCCCTCTGGTTAGTTCTCTGTTCTACAGCTTGTAGCATAAATCCTCTATATTCTCCCTATATTCCCCTCGTTAATTCGTCACACCGCTTGCTTACTTCTTGGAAGAACAACCGCAAGAGGAGGTACCACACTTGCAGTCGGAGCCACAGGTGCAGCCGGATTCTTCGCCTTGTCTGATGATTTGTTCGAACATTGTATGAGTTTTAGTGTTGATAGTGAGAAGAAATGCTGGCATTAGCCGCTTTTTATATTCCTTGCGAGATTATCGCCGCTATGATGAGATTTTTTCGCTGCTGTTCCCGAGCAGGCGCTCTATTCGCTGCGCGACTTGTGCCTGCTGCAGATTGATGACCATGCGCTGGACCAGGCTGGGCACATGCGCGCAGAGGTTGTGCATGTAAGGCTTTAGCGGGGATGTTGCAGGGAAGGATTCAAGTAGACCAGAGATTATCTACGAGGCTCATCGAGGCAAGGAAGTGCCATGGGAGTGACAGAGTCGTGAGAGGGCTTTGGTACGACGTATGAGCGATATATAAATGATCTAGTCTCAAAGCATGTCTTGGGAATCGTCCTGATGAATGTCTGGCTAAAGGAATGTCCAGGTTTGTCGTGACGTCATATGTGTGCCCTGTCCTACCCAGGCTGCTGAGTATAGGCGACATTTACACCTTTCACTGGTAATATGCTAAAATGGTGGGTCAACGAAGATCTGTGTCATGGCAATCTATCGTGGCCACTACTATTTGTCCGTTCCGCTCTCACAGCCTCCATCGAGTACAATAGCGTAATCTACATCGATATATTTGGTACCTATGTCATATATTTGCAAGTACTTTAGTAGTGCTGATAAAGAGGTGCCACGAGTTGCACTTACACTAGAAGCGACTAGAGACTTCCTACTCTGCTGTCGATTTGCTGCCGTTTGTCAAAACAAAACGCACGGCGTCTTTCTCCTTATATATTGAGGCCAATAGTGTGCTCCAGCCCATCCTCTCTTATCTTTCTTCCGTCTTTCTCTGCCATCTTTTAGCCGTTTCAGACTTCTTTCATCCTTTCAGCCTTTCAGCCTTTCTCTGCCCCAGATCCGAGAGAGCTTCCCCTTACTCTACAACTTCACTCTATTATCATTAATTTTATGTCTATATATGCAATCTGGTCAAGACTTCGTTCTAACTATCTAAATCTAGTTCAAAACTGGTTCTAGGTGGCTCCAATTGGCCCTTAAAACTCTCCCTTGTAGTTCAAGTCATCTCTGGCCAAAACGTCGTCCAAGATACCACTGGAGGCTGCAACCAAGCCCAAGAATGGACGAGATGGATCCAAAACCTTGGACAAGTATTCTGGGTGGTACTGGGTTCCACAGAAGAAAGGATGGTCGTCCAACTCCAACAACTCCATTCTGCTCTCGGATTCGTCTTTACCAATGAACTTCAAGCCCTTGGCTTCGATCTCGGGGATCAAAACCGGGTTGACTTCGTATCTGTGTCTGTGTCTCTCCAAGACAAAGTCGGATCCGCCGTAGATCTTTCTTAACTTGGCGTTCTCTGAACCCTTGCAGAAGACGGTCTTGTGGATACCCAAACGCATGGTACCACCCAACTTGACCTGGTCTACGTCGGGCATGTACACCACAGAGGCGGTTTTCTCGTCGGCTTCTGGGTCAAACTCCATGGAAGTGGACTTTTCGTAACCCAAAACGTTCCGGACAAACTCAATCACGGCAATTTGCAACCCAAGACACACTCCCAAGTATGGAACCTTGTTTTCACGGGCATACTTGGCGGCAGCGACCATTCCTTCGATACCACGCAGACCAAAGCCTCCAGGAACCAAGATACCGTCTGCCTGGCACACATGGTGCCATGCCTTGTGGTAGGACGACAAGTTCTCCACCTTGTTGCTCTCTTCAAGGTCGGTGGACTCCACCCACTCGATCTTCAATTTCCGGTTGCACTTCATCGAGGAGTGCTCCAAGGCCTTGATTACGGACAAGTACGAGTCCTTCAAGTGGGTGTATTTGCCGACCAAGGCAATGGTGACATGTTCAAAGGACTTGTCGTAGTTCAGGGTCAACAGCTTCCATCTTCCAAGCAACTGTTCACCCCGAGTGTGGGCCTCTCCGGTGACCGGGGAAAGGGCCAATCTCTTGGACAAGTACTTCATGAAGCGTTGCTCCATCAAGAGAAGAGGAACGTGGTAGGTCGAGTTGACGTCGTGGACGGCCACGACCTGTTCAGGGCCAACGTGACAGAACATACCGATCTTTTCTGTGGTGGCTACTTCCAACTCTTCCTGACACCGACAAGCGATCATATCCGGGGTCAAACCGAGGGATCTCAAGTCCTTGATGGCGGCCTGGGTGGGTTTGGTCTTCTGTTCACCGTGGATGACCGGGACGAGGGACACGTGGATCAAAGCGAAGTTCTCGATGCCCACTCTGAACTGGAACTGTCTTAATGCCTCGACAAAGGGGGCACTTTCGATGTCTCCAACGGTTCCTCCAAGCTCAATGATACAGATTTCCGGTTCTAATCCGGTATCATCAACCGGGATTCGTGAAACTCGCTCGATCCAGTCCTGGATGGCCCCGGTGATGTGAGGCACAACCTGCACGGTTTTACCCAAATAGTCACCCTTTCTTTCCCGCTCAATCACATGGCTGTAGATCTTACCGGTGGTGATGTTGTGGTCACGGGTCAAGGTGATGTTGAGGTATCTTTCGTAGTTTCCGAGATCCAAGTCGACTTCTCCACCGTCGTTAAGGACAAAGCACTCTCCGTGCTCCAATGGGGACATGGTACCGGCATCAATGTTCATGTATGGATCGATCTTGATGGAGGTTACTCGGAATCCGAGGGTCTTGAAGAGCAAACCGGTCAGCGAGGCCAAAACCCCCTTACCAATGCCTGAGATGACACCTCCAGAGACAACAACGTATTTCATGACGGGATTAATCGAATCGACTGCTTACAGCTACTATAGAACTCTCTCTAGTACAGAGTTTAGCCCACTTATATAGCTGATATAAGGGGGAGAGAAGAGAAAAGGAAAAATTGACGCGAAGAGTATAAATTTTTACGGAGGGCGACCTGCACACAGGGCCACAAGCGATGAGCTAGGGACCGGAGTGTAGACTGCCCGATTGGGCATTAATCTGGCCGGGACTGGCAGGGCCAGAGGTGGGTTGTTTGCACGGTTATACGCTTGATGGACCACATGGAGGACCCCAAGTACCAATCCTTGCGTGTTGATGTCTGCGTTGGCCTTGTAGAGCGCCTATAGGGCGGTGCAGAGGCGTGGCAGTGCTCTAGAGCATGTAGTTCTGAAAACGAATTTCGGTGAGAAAAAGACATTCGGTCGGTGGTTAACAGTGCTCCAAATAATCTTCAGTCCTTAAAATTGCTTCAAACGGTCTAAGGTCCTTGAAAGGGCCGAGACGTCGTCTGTGACACTCAATCTGCCTTCCTCTTCTTTTCGACTCTCCACCGAATTCTCTGACTTTCCTGACTTCTCTGTCACTTCCCTCTCCATTCTGCTTTGCTTATGCCCTTACCCCCGGATCTGCATGCGGCTACTACCCCTACACACCTTTGTCCTGTTTCTTCGTACCGGTTTCATTATCTAGTCTATGCTCTATCACTCCAATGCCTTCCCATACCCATACCCTACCTCTGTCTCCTCTCATCCTATACAATCTTCACCCCTCCGATCTGGTCCACCCCGTCCTCCATCAAAATCTGTGCCTTTCCTTGTTTCACCAAAAGTTTAAGAATCCGGACCAAAAGGTCGTATTCCAAGTTTTTCAACTCTTCCGGTACCCCCGACGACTCCAGCTTGGTCAACTCGTACACCGTCAAGATCGTGTTCAATTGGCCCGTCCTGTCGACGAAGTTGTAGAGAATCTGGGCCCATTCGGCGAGTGATCTCCAGTAGATCAACACGCCACTGTCGGCGGCTTTCTGGTTCTTGAGCTCTGCCTTGCCCTGCTTGATCAAGTACTTGAAGATCAACCCTCGGAATTCATCGTTCACTGTGCGATTTATGGCCTTGTTCTCGAACAACGCCGGGGCCTCTTCCTCTCTCAACCCGGTCTGAGACTCACCGACCCGGCCATTACTCGTAAGCGATGTCACCTTGTAGTGTTCACAGTAGTCCAATACTAACTCGGCCCAGGCGCCGATCTGGTTCTTGAAAACGGTCGAGTTGGGCTGTCTGGTGTAGAACGGCGGGAAGCCGTGTATTTTGGGAAAGTCGAAGGCCTCAGACATGTTGGTCGGTGGCTTTGGATGCAATGGACGGTAGTCGGTTTATGACCGTTTTGGGAGCAAGTTGTGAGATATCGAGAATTAGTGAGAAATAGTGAGTATTAGGGAGAAAAGTGAGAAGAATAGTGAGAAGTGCGCTAAAAATTTGAAATTAGTGAGAAATTGGCGGGAAGAATAGTGAGAATTTTGTGACAAGCTCGCTAAAAAATGGATACTGGTGAGAAATTAGTGAGAAAGTGGCGAAAATAGCAAGGATTTAGCGAGAAAACGCTAATGAAGGCTCTTGCTAGGAAGCACCTCAACCCAGCAATGAGACTATTGGTGAAAATGTACCGAAAGGGAGTAGCTCTTGATTCCAGTACACTCCAGCTCACTCCTTTTCCAACCAAACTCCTACATCTACGTCTCCTACATCTACTCTCTCTATTCGATGTTCTTTTATTAACCGTTATTTCCACGTAAAATACAGATGAAGAATTTAAGCCTCAGCCAATTCTCTCAAACGACGGATGGTGGATCTAACAGTGGCAGCAGCAGCAGTAGAAACAGTGTAAGCACCACCGGCGACGGTCTTCTTACAGGACTTACAGTTCCAGATACCAGCAGCACCTCTTTGAACGGTTCTCTTACCACAGAAGGAGCAGTCGTACTTAGCGTGCTGTTGAACTTCCAACTTCTTGGTTTGTCTTCTCAAGGAAGAACCGTATCTAACACCGAACTTACCGGTGATTCCGACCTTCTTAGTTCTCTTAGTCCTGTCTGTTAGTATGTTGTTGGAGTGTATTAGGAGGACAGCACGAAACACGAAACATGCTTCATGTCTTCATAGTGAGTTGGGCAGTAGGGCTGGCAGCCCTGGAAATGAGTCAATAATCGTCGAATGCTATTCGGAACCGGTCAACGTTCTCTTCTTTACGTTTGTTCCCTATAATATCAGCTCTTTTCGTGATATCTGTTGTGGTTCGTCAACTGGAGAGCCCTTTCGGTGGGCCATTATCGTTTTCGTCAGGCTGAAAACTTTTCAGCTCCAGCACCGATAGCTGTAGAGCGTCCGGAATAGCTCAACTTGCTCACGTTTCAAGCTCGTTTCCACGATGGAATCACATCACTCACATATACCCAACATCATCTATCTCGTCCATCCGTCATCGAATAACACTTACATCTTGATGTATCTGCTGTGTAAAAGAGATTCGAAAAGCGCTATAACTTTTTCACTAGTGCGCACATCGCTGGGCGTGTGGAAACCGAGGGCAGAAAACGGGTCAGTCACGGGACGCGGAGGGCCCAGCCCTGGCGCCGAAATCAGCAGGCACGTGCCGCTGGGTCAGATTTGCGGGAGGAAAACACTCGTTCCCACTTCGCTTGACCCGGCGGAGTTAATCGGCCCATACAAGTGCTATAGTAGCACGAAGAGATGATACCTGGTAGGCTATTCATAGACCTTCCAGAGACAAACTAGTTCTGAAAGTGGCAATGGATTCATATGAGACAAAAGTTTCTGCAGCTAACTTTGCCTCCGTGAACTCCACCTCTTTACAGCCCTCCTCTACAGCCCTTCTCTACAGCTCTGCCCACAACTTTTCTACACCTTCTCTACGCTCTCCTCCACCTCTTACCACTTCTCTCCCTCTACAGCATTCAACCAGTATTTTGTATTACTTCCTCATATCCTCTACCTCCTCCTAAACTCATTACGAATCGAATCGAGATGTATGTTCCTGACTGACACACCACCGAATGGCATTATTTCTGCCCATGACTCCTAGTATGCAGAAGGTGGATGCTGGGAGCCGGCTGATGGGTTCTCTTGGAACCCGTTGCCCAAATGCGCCTCACTCTCCATATCCACCTCACCAATGTAATCGTTTGTGTTGTTATTATTGTTATTATTCGTGGTCGTGGTCGTAGTTGTATTCGTATTCGTATTCATGTTCCTGTTCATGCTTTCGTTCCCGGGCATCCTGGCTCCAGTGCCATCGATCATTTGCCCTCTTACTCGATATATGGCGTTGTTGTTATTGTTGTTGGGGATCACCTGGTTTCCTTGAGTGATGGCCAACCCAGCAACCAGCTGGAATTGCCGCTCATTACCAAGCTGCTCGAGCTGCGATCTACGTTGCCGCTCTTGTTCCACCTGGAGTCTAAGTTGTCGTTCTTGCTCTTGCTGCAATTGCTGCCTTCGAATACGATTTTGATGGTGGTTTCGAATGAGCATTTGGAAGTGCTCTCTCATTTCATCTGGGGCTATATTGCCTATGTTCACAGTGGCCGTATTGACCTCCACTTCGGGGTTGTTATTGATGAATTCGTTCGGGAAAAAAGCATTGGGAAGTCCACGCTGTCCTATCCACCCATTGAAGTCGTCTTCGTTGACCTCCATGGCAGTAGCTTCATTTTCAGGCTCAAATTCAAGTTCATTGGTCCCCATTCCACCACCAAGGAAGATTCTTCTTCTTTCCATGGCAATCGCATGCATATCACTACTCTCCAAAATGTGAGCGGGATTTTCTTCTAATGCTTCAGTCAAGAAGTCCCTCAATTGATTGACACCATGGCCAGAGAACACACAGAAGGAGTTCCGTTGAGTAGCAGTGAAATCTGGTGGAGGCTCACGGCAGAATGCAGTGATGTCATTCCTCAAAAAGGCCACTATTCCAGTCAATGACAAATGAGTTAATTTGGGACAATTTTTCAACAACAAGTAAATAGGACCAATAGTTAAATTAGAACAATACGAGAGATGAACTCTTTCAAGACAATCTTGTTCACCCCTCCTTCTGACAAATTCCAAAATCCCGTTATCTGAGATCATATTACACTTCACTAGCCCAATTCGTCTGAGCTTGGCAAGATTTGAAAGCTCCACCAACGTCCAATCAGTCAATTGGGTGCAACAGGCGAGATCTATGTACTGTATCCTATGACAAGAACGAACCAAAGAGGATACCCCAAAATCGGTGATGAGACTACAATGGCCCAAATGAACATAATGCAAACTTCTTCCCAAGTGAGACAAGGCTCTGAGGGAAGCATCAGTCACTTGCATACATTTGGAGAGCACCACATTACGCAATTTTGGGGCTACTCTGACCAAATTTTCCACCAATTGATCGGTTATGGCATTACAGTCACTGATATCGATGATTCGAAGTTTTTCCATGTAGAAATCATCCGGGATAAGCTCCAATAGATTATCAGTGACCTTTGGGGCTTTGCTGATCCGGAATTCTCTCAATTGAGACATGTTTCGGAACACTAGCTTCAAGTATTTGTCTGTTACGTTGGGACACCCGTGCAAATCGATTTCGACCAACGATCTACAGTTTTCATGCATCGCTAAGATGGTCGCATCGGTTATATTTTCACTGTTGTTGAATTTGACCCGTTTCAACAAATGGCAGCTCTCCAACAATTTGATAATGGCCGATTCGCTGACATTCCCACATTTTGGGGCGTACAACCCTTGTAACCTGGTGCAGTTTTCAGCCAATTCAAGGAAAATGTCATCTTGGATATCGGAAACACCACTCAAATCAATCGATTGCAAGCGTTCACAACTCTTTAAGGTTGCAGTGATGGGGCCATGGGATAATTTGGTGCAATTAACAAGGGTTAAACGTTCCAACTTCGGACAGCCAATGAAGAGCGATAAGAGGTGGTCGTCAACCAATTTAGTCATGAATGATAAGTTCAACCGTTTGATGAAAGAACGGTAATCCCAAGTGGTTTCCAGGACGGGCAATTCCATGATTTTTTGAATGCGTTTGAACGAAGCATCGTTTTGCATATTGGGACGGAACCAGAGGATCTCTATGATAAGGTCAGCAAACTCTCGACACACCGTGAGCAATTGAAAGAGGTCCCTGCGGTCCAAATGATGGAAGATTTGGAGCAAGATCTCGGTGGGGAGATTGATCAACTCGTACTTTTGGAGGGAGTTTGCGTTGAAACTCTTTGGATTGTACGACTCCGAGGGTCTTCTCCTTGTGATTGTGTTGCGTAGGTACATGAAGTCGGCGTATCGATCGTAGTCCATGTCGAACTGGGAATCCGGGTCGATGTGGGCACCCTTGGTGGAGATCTTGGCGGAGTTGGGCATTGATCCACGGCCAATCTCAGACGACTCGTCAGTGCTGCTAGGGGAGCTCATTTGGAGATGGTTGTTGACGATTACGAACAGACGGATTAGAGATATGGACGTAGGTTTAGCTCAAGGAGACAGGGATCGACTCAAGGGACACAACGAACGTCAAGCGGCTGATTGAATATCCGTGAAGCCAGGGATATGCTGAGTAGATGCTGGAGTAAAGCAATGTGATTGACCTGTTATCCAACGGGTATTGTTGGAATTGTAGCACTCTTGCGGTCTTGATGGGGTCGTTTACGGTGTGTTGGAGATCGGGGGGCAAGAGGCGGATCTAGCGGGCTTCAAGACGGATAAAAAGGGGCTGGAAGTCCCAAAATAAAACCACAGGTACAGAGTTGACACGGAAGCAGCCAGGGCGCTAAAAAGAAGCAGTTTTGTGCAAGTAGATGGCCCCTGTTGCAGGCTGGTCAAGTAGTGAGTCTTATTTTTATGATTTGTGATTCCTGCAAAGTTGGACGCACGAAAAGGGAAGCGCGTAGAGGAGGGAAAGGTGGAGGGAGGCGAGGAAGAGGCGGAGAGGTGGAGAGGTGAAGAGGGAAGAAGAAGTGAAGAGGTGAAGAGGTGAAGAGGGAAGAAGGATGAAGAGGGAAGAAGGATGAAGAGGAAGGAGAGGTGAAGAAGAAGAGGAGGAGGGTAATGGAAACAGCAATCCAGTTCCCAAAATAATCTCAGGGGGCTCTATAATGCCGGGTGGAGACAATCAGCAGATGGTATTCATCGTTGAAGATGGCCGAGCCATATCAATAATTTCAATCGAGGGGTCATTTAAGACTTTCAAATACTTGGGGTTTTCCAAATTCTTCTTCAATGAAACATAAGCCAGTCTTATGGTATGCAGTGACAACTGCCTTCTCTTATACAGATCATCGTGTAGAAATTTTCCGGCTTCAAACCCGTATGAATCAGCAGTAAATCATGCAAAAATGTGATCAGTCCTATCAATTGTTTCAAAATTGCTTGAAAAAGCAGTCCAGGAAACAGAATGAATCTATTACGCTCCAAAAAGTCGTACAACGATATCTTCAACAAATCGGGGACGATACAAATATGGCCCATATAATCAAAGCATCCCTTCAAATGAATGCAATGATTTGTATTCAACTGATCGAATTTTTCAATGCCAGTAAGATTCGTAATTCAACCTTAGCGGCATCCCTATATTTGGGGATGTTTTTGATAATTTTGATCGGCACTCTTTCAGAGGTAAATCTATCCACACACTCGATCACTTTGCCGAATGTTCCTTGGCCCCATAGCCTTATTATACTGAATCTATCAGCGAATGTTTCTGTCCATCTTTATCGTCACAGGACTCTGCATCTGGACCAAAGGGGACCACGGCAGGCTTGATATTGCCCATTTTGGGCACCTGCATAATCACCTCGGGCAGAATTCGGTTGTAAAAGCACCGAACCTGGGGTAGTTGTGGAAGAAGCTTGTTCGCTTTTTTAATGGCCCAGTATTGTAGTTGAAGTTGGAAGTATTCACATTGAACATATTATACGTCGTTTCTACATCATTGTCAAGAAATGCCAACGCCAGGTCCAGATTAATTCTTGCCCTTTCCTCCAAGATGATAAAGTCATCGTGGTCGTCGTCATCGTCTTCGTCATCGTCGTCAGCATCTTCTTCATCCTGAAAGGGTGTCCTTACTAAAACACCATCGAACTCTTCGAATTCTTGGTCAAAATCATCGACATCTTCTTCACAGAACCTGCCGTTTTCAGAATCAGAACTATCAATGGAAATGATGTCCGCAAATTCCCTCTTTGCATCTTGATTATGATTCTGTTGTTGGTCAAACTCAAGACCGCCTAATATTGGTTCTTTGAACGATTCACTGAAGCCTCTGGGCCGTTTACGGTGGAAATTATCAGCAGCATTGTGGGACAGTTGTAATCTACTAACGGATTTGATGTACTGGGTCCTTAATGCCTAGCTGTGCTGTCGTTGGGTTTGTTCGGGCTTTGGGGTATAATTCGACAGACTTCCGGATTAGGACCGGTTAATTTTGGAGTATCTAAAAGCATAAAAAGGTGCATATCACACAAAAAATATGCGCAGTAGCTAAACAAGCTGCTTAATCAGATCAATCAAGGACCCATTTTGAGCTCCGACGAAGTGGATATTGGACGTTTGGATATTTCGAAATGCAAATGGTGAGATTGCAAGGGCCAATTCTTCACTGCAGAGCCACCTATCTGGCATCCATAGATGTTGCGTTCCAAAGAACGCACAACGCAGACCACCGAGATCGGCTCACCGCCGATATTTTAGTGAATGCACAGCGGCATGCAGACAGCATGCGCAGAAATTCATGCGGCGTTGTGATAGAGCCTCTGGTCTTAGCCAGTAGCCGATAAGGGGTAGCTTAATTGTGGTCTATGCGTACGGGCACTGCCCCAAATCTTTCAAAACCGCTCATCATCGATACCAATATATGATTCGTATCGCGGCTCGATCAACTTCATTTATTGGGGGCTCATCTGCAAATTTATCTTTTTCATCTTATCAATTTCATCTCTCACCCACCAAATACCTAAATGAGTGTTGAAGAACGATAGTACGATCTGGCAGCAGACGAACACGATGCTGCCGTGACAGGCCACGACAACCAGAAGTTTGACTCTTCTCCAAAGGAAACCGATGAAGTTGACATCCATGGACCTCTTCGCAGCACTGCCAAGTCAATCGGTGTCAGAAGATCTGAAGTCATCATCGCTGAAAACAGCAACTGGTTGACTCTCGGCTTACTCGCTTTCAGTGTCTTCGCCGTTGCATACTCTTACTCCTTGGACGCTACTTTGAGACACACTCTTCAGGGTTACGCCACAAGTTCTTACTCTAAGCATTCTTTGCTCGCTACTGTCAATGTTATCAAGAGTGTCATGGCTGCTGCTTGTCAGCCTACTTACGCTAGACTCTCTGACAGATTCGGCAGATTCGAGCTCTTCATCGTTGCTCTTGTCTTCTACGCTACTGGTACTGTGATCGAGTCTCAGGCTTGTGATGTCAACAGATTTGCCGGTGGTGCCGTGTTGTACCAACTTGGTTACTCTGGTGTTGTCGTCATGATCCAAATCATACTCTCTGATTTCTCCACCTTGAAATGGCGTCTTGTTGCTTATTTCATCCCAGCCCTTCCATACCTCATCAACACCTGGGTTTCTGCTAACATTCTTGCTTCCCTCAACCCAACTACCGACTGGAGTTGGGACATTGGTATGTGGGCATTCATCTTCCCATTGGCCTGTATCCCTTTCCTTGCTATTCTTCTCTTTATGACCTGGAGGGCCAGCAAGACGCCAGGGTGGAAGCAAATTAGCGAAGATGCAAAGGTTCAACACCCATTCTGGGTTGACAAAAGAAAGAACGTCTTCGTTGATGTCTTCTGGGAAATCGATGTCATTGGTATCCTTTTCATCATTTGCATTTTCGGTTTCATTTTGACCCCATTCACTATTGCTGGTGGTGTCAGTGAACAATGGAGCAGAGCTGCCATCATTGCTCCATTGGCGGCCGGTTTCTTCCTCATTCCATTCTTCGTCTATTGGGAAAAGAATTGGGCTTCTCACCCTATCGTTCCATTCCCATTATTGAAGGACCGTGGTGTTTGGGCTACTCTCATCATCGCTGTCTTCATCAACTGGACCTGGTACATGTCTAATGATTACATGTACACAGTTCTTGTTGTTGGAATGAGACAAACGATCAAGTCTGCTCTGAGAATCACCTCCCTTTACTCTTTCGTGTCTGTCATCAGCAGTCTAGTTTTGGGTCTTGTTGTCTTCAAGGTCAAGAAGACCAAGCCATTACTATTTTCGGTGTAAGTACCTGGATGGTCGCTTTGGGTTTGATGATCCAATACAGAGGTTCTAACGACGGTGTTGCTTCTGAAAAGTACGTCAAAGGTGTCATTGGTGCTCTTTGTTTGATGGGTTTCGGTGCTGGTTTCTACAGGTACACCACTCAAGTCTCCATTGCTACTTGTACCAACCACGAGCACATGGCTGTGATCATTTCTTTATACTTGGCCAGTTACAATATTGGTTCCGCTTTCGGTTCTGCCGTCTCTGGTTCTATCTGGAGTAACCTTATGTACAAGCGTATCGTGCTTGAGATGGGCAAGCAAGGAATCACTGATAGCTCCATCGCTACTCTTGCCTACGGTTCTCCATACTTCTTCATAGTTACCTACACTTGGGGAACTCCAGCTCGTACTGCTGTTGCTCTTGCCTACGCTCACGTACAAAAGATCTTGTGTACCGTTGGTGTTTGTCTCTGTATTCCATTGATTGGTGCTGCTTTGTGCCTCAGAGACCACAAGCTTGAGGCTGTTCAGTCCTTGGAGTCTAAGCACGTCGCTGAAGGTGTCAAGGAGAAAGGTGAAGTTGTGGTCAACAACTACGACAAAGACCCGATTGTGGACTTCTTCCTTAAGCACATCCCTGGAATGAAGAGACAATCTGCCTAAACCTGTTGTTCAGTTATAGATTAGGACTTTGATTTCAGATGACTGATAATGTTTACAATAATCAATGATATGCTATGTAATTCGAAACGATGTGTTGGTGTATTGGACCTTTTGATCTTTCATCAACAGTGCTTGTAGTAAATCTGAAACACAGTCATGATTCTATTATAAAAACGTCATATTGAAGATGAAATCCAATTATAGAATGGTTTTTGATGATAGAAACAGATTCTCTGCATCCACGATGTCAGAAGAACAAGCCACCATCTTGATGGTTAGATTTTAATTGTAGAATGGTATCTGAATATAGCGCCAGTTGTTGCATCTACAATTTTGGTAACCCTAAGCAACATGGTGTCATTGGTGGACAAAAATCACCACTCCACTCCAATGCCACACTGGGTGCTGGATGAGATGAGGAGCCTCGTATTAGCAAAATCTTCATTTCAACATCGAAGGGATGGACTCGACCTTCCATCTTCGGTCACTTCTTTTGATGGTGATATTTTCTGCCACATTGCATGTACAAGCAGCTGCCCAAGAATTATTCTGCTAGGTTGCAGCCATACAGGCATAGAAGCCAAGAGTCTTAAGACTCGTGTGACCTTAAGGTGTGGGCCATGGAGCCGTTTGAGCGACGTAAATCTTAATGCATTCAATCTCCCAATACATTTACCTTCTAGGTATCTTTACAAATTCTTCGTCGTTCTTGTTATCATTCTATGACATTGCCCCATTCCATCACATCTGCTCGATAAATATTAGAGAAGTCCCACTTTTCTGTACTTACTCGTATTAGTAAGGCCCGAAATCAGGCCAAAGAATCTTCTACTTCTTCCTTTCTCGTCAATGGTTTCAAGACTTCAAGATATCGTCAATACCACCTCTTGTTTCGCTTCTTCACCTCGTCTCCCAGTAACCGTGGTCGGCTCATCGTCACACCGCAACCTCTTCGTCGTTCACTTCTACATCTCTACACCTCTATTCTTGACTTCTACAGCCACCACCAAAGACTACGTAACCGACATTCGAAGCAACCCGTTTCCAATATCAAGTCGATCAACCGCATTTGAAGTCCCAATCACCACCCCTCATTTATCAGCCTCAAATGGCCCCACCATCATGCCAAGATTGCCACATGGTGCCATCTTCGAGTACGGAGTATCCAAGGCCGTAATTGACTGTGAATACCTCCACAATATCATAAACTGCCCTTTCCGGTGACATCTGACGTACCCACTACCGCTAGCCGTTCATATCAATTTGTCTACCTACTCCACTCGGACCAATCTTCTACCCATATCCTCGTTGACTCTCCGTCTCTACCTCTCTTCTATGGGTGGCTTTCATTAACTATTAATCTGTGTATGTATGTGTGAACTACCATATTCACTGACTGTCTTCTTTATCCGTTTTCTTTTATCGTGGTTATCGTAGCATCAATCTATATAAACTGAGTTTTTTGGCTGGATCTCAATGTAGGCGTTTGAGGGTTGGAATTGTAGCCCATGGCTGCAGAACTTAATGAGAGCTCTTCCAACTGTCTCATCACAAGCTGGTCTTGCTGCAACTGCTGCTCATGTTGTGACCGGAACGGCATGTATTGCCCATTACCGTTCCCCTTCCCATTCGCCTCATACTGAGCCTCATATTGCCCGGTCATCAGCGGAAACGTTTCGACTTCCAGACCAACCGGCTGTGACCTGGACATCATGCCAAAATCATCGCCAACTTGTCTGAAGATATCTCCACCGCCGTTCACTCCGCCGTTTTGCTGATTGAGCATCCCGGGATATTGGAACAGGTTTCCGTATTGCTGCTTGCCGTATTGGTTTGAATCTATCATGAAATTACCCATTTGGGTCCCATGGCTTCCGTTGTGGCCATGGTTGCCATGGTTGTGCTTATTTTGTCCAGGGACTCCATTTACCCCATGGACTCCATTAACTCCATTCTGGTGGCCACGTCCATTGCGGCCACCTCTTTTAGATCTCCTTCCTCCACTTCCTCCACCTCCTCCATTGCCGGTGGCGATCGAAACAGTATTCAATCTACTACTGGACAACCCTACTTCATCCATCAATTTTTTGTAAGGCTGAATATTACTGATATTCATCTCAAGGAGAATTCTCCGTACTTGCAGGAAAATGAAGTTCAGATATTTGGTGTTTTTGGTCTCCTTGTCTTCACCAAATGATAACAAAGCTGCATTTGATAATATCTTGAAGATAAATACTGGCCCTGAGGTGTTGTCGATCTTCTCGGATAAGATATTTTCAAGAAGAGCTGAAGGAACAGGAGATAACTCCTCATCAAATTCATCAAATTTACCAAATATTTCTTCCATTATTGACTCTTTAACACTAAGGTCGTTTCTGTTGTTTAAAATCTTTAGAATAGTCAAGTTAGCCAACTTGTGGCAACATAATTCACTCAAGTGTGGTAAGAATTTCCCAGCAATCAACTTATAGCGATCGTTCGCTCCTGAGTTGAATGAGTCCAAAAACCAAGTTATCAACAATGAACCATTGGAATTCACTACCAATTCATTGGCGAATTGAACAATAAGACCAGCAACCATAAGAAATTGCTCCTCCAGAATATAGAAAACTGAATCAGCATTCTCCAAAATAGTTCTAATTGATCTAGAGCCAAATCTTCCATAACTGATTTCCAAGAAATTGTCAAGAATAGCCTCGAAAATGAAATCGTTGAAAGGAGTTCCAAATTTAAGGCATCCTTGCAAGACATAGTTTCCAAACTGGTCATTGAAAAGCTTGACAGAATATGGCTTCAAGCTGGCACCAATCAAGTACATTTGTTGGAAATCATGATGGCACAAATTGATGATTTTTTGGATAGCCCATGTCCCATTTTTGTGAATACCCAATTGAGTCAAATATAAAGCTATTTCCTTGACCATCATCAATTTAATGAGCGGTGATTGAACTAATGTAAAGATTTTTTGAACAATGGTGTTACCCAAGTAATCATAGCATAATTCTGGCAATTCATCTAACATTACAAGACAGAGTTGCTCCAAATCAATTTGAGTGATGAAATGTTCTATGGTTTCGTCATTTTGATCCAATTGCTCCTCCTGTTCGAGCAACTTCCTCAAGTCTCTCAACTTGGGTGAATCAAATTCTCTGAGTGGGATTGGGTCTGGTAAGAGGCCAAAGTTGTCTTGATAGTTTGAGTTTTGATAGCTTGCACATTTGGACAACATCGATCCTATCTTCTTTATCTCAATGTTTCGGGTTTGCAAAGCAGTAACGATAGCGATCAAGCTATCCTTGATCGCTAAGATATCAGTAGGAGGCGGTTTCTCCTTCGCTGATATAGAATTAGACCGATTGTTCTTAGTGGAGTTGGGAATATTATTGTTGCTACCAGTGCTAGAAGAAGGGGTAGAGGTGGACTGGTTAGAGGTGGTTTGAGGTCCCTGGTTGACGTTTATTGAACCTGTCTGGACATCTGCAAATGTAGAAACGGCCCCGGTACTTACAGTTGGGTTTGAGGCTACAGAAGTGCCCTTCGGCGAAGTCTGTTTGTTATCCTCTACGAGAGCAAACGCCACGTACACAATTACACCGGGAACGATTTCCATGTGGTTGAAATTGGCCTTGATTTGCATAGCGGTTTCTGTGTTGATACATTCCATCATTGCAAGGTTCAGCTGGGTGGAAGAGGTACATTTAATGCTGACGATCCCGTTCAAGATGTTTCCCCTGTTAGAATGCAGATATTGGGTTACAAATTGCCACAAGTTGAACAGATTCATAAACTTGGGCAAGTTGTCGAAGAGAATGAACTTTGTGGGACCCAAATTAGGGTTTTCGAAGTTTGTGGTGATTTTCAACTTCGAAAAATCGAAGTCTTCTTGAAACAAAGGGATTTGCAGCTCTGGGACCAACCCTACCAGCAGGGCAAGGGAATTTGTACCGAAAAATGAGTACGCCGGGTTTGACCCAGGGAGTCCCTGGTTTATGCTTCCAGGCTGCACCGAGCCAACGGGGCCGACAGAACCCAAATTAGAGGAACCCAACCCTGATAAACCTACGTCTGGCATTGGCATGGAGTCTACTTCGGCGCCTGTAAGGGTTCTGGCACGGACTCGGGCCCCGTTCTGGACATACATTGGATCAAACATCATGCTGATGTCGTTGGTGATATAGGAGTTCTGAAGGACTCTGGTTGCGGCCAGATCCAAGTTGTAGAGCAGAGGAGTGGCCAACATGGTCCCTGACGTGGTGTATGATCGATTCCGAGGAGCCAGCGAGAGTTGTGGAGCGTTATGAGTACCGTTGGGGCCCTGTCCAGAGGACAGTGCTGGAAATTGCAGAACTTGAGCAAGAGATTGCTGGCCCAGTTGGGCTGATAACATTGGGCTGAGGAAGGAGCCCAGTGAAGCAGAATGGATGGAAGCATTGTCAACCAAATTGGGAGATCCGGAGACATTATCGTCGTTCCAGATCGAGTTCAGCAGGAAGAGGGACCCAGAACGCATTCTACGACCGGCACCAGCACTCCCCACGGCGGTTCCCACGGGCGGCACGGCACCCAGCAGCAGCGGCTGAGGGATGTCGACAGCGGAGTTGAGGTTTAGGTTGAGATTGTCCACTGGATGGAGTCCTAGAGGGTCGTTTTGCGTGTGGAGGGCGAGATGGTCGTTCGAGTTCATGGATGGCAGGAGGCCAGGAAAGGAGGCCAGATACGACGACGGGAGGGTGCCTGAGCGCAGGCGGTTCTGCAGAGCTGGAGTGAGAGAGATTGTCGGGGGCAGCGGGTTGCCCGAGCCCAAAATGTTCAGGTTTCGACTCATAATGGTGGATGTTGTGAGTTTTATTGTGAGTTTTGGGGTTTCAACGAAGCCGGATCAAACAGAATCGAAAAAGGCCGCAAATGAAGGGGACAATGCAAAGAATGGAGCGGGATATCGACAGGAGGCCTAGGTCAGCACGGTGGATGGGTCCTGGTCAGCTAGACAAAATTCTACGGCAAAGGAATCCAACAGTGGGGCGACGTGGATTGATATCGCCAGTGGGGTGGACCAGAATCGGATTGCGCGGGAGGCTTGCTGGCAAGTGAACGAGGAGAGCACCGGAAAGGGGCAGCGAAAAGTCCAGAGATAGGGCCGTTTGGGGACAGCGGAAGGGGCCTGGGTGAGGAGCAGTGCTGGCTGTGTAGGTCGGGGTGCCAATTCGTGCAGTGGAGGGCAGGACAGGGGTTATAACGTGGTGTGGCCTGGTCCCGAGTTGAAGGATTCTGATTTTTCAAGTCCAAAAATCGGCGGCTTGTTGGCAAAAAAGCGCGCAGTACGCAGGAAACGGCGGGTGGGGATATAGGGGGAGGAAGAAAGAAGTGGAGGAGGGAAGAAGGAAGAAGCAAAGGGGGAGAACTGATATAGAAGTGATATAGCAGTGATATAGCAGTGATCAAAGAAGTGATTTAGAGGTGATGAAGGAGTGACGTGGAAGTGATATAGAAGTGAAGTAAAGGAGAGAGGTAAATATAGCTGTGCCTGGCGGCTACGTCACCACGCCGGAACACCCATTGAGGTGGAGAGACTTTAGAGACTAGAGAGACTTCAAAGATCGGATAGATATAAAAGCAGGAAGATGATACAGAAACAAGACATAAGCACGATACGCCACACTACACAGTCGACAGCAGCCTTCTCTGGCGAATCAATGGAGAGCAGCGGCGATACCTTTGTTCTCTGTCCTTTGTTCTCTGCCCACTCATGACTTCATGGGACTGCATTTTTCCACACCCACAATAAACAGGCTCTCCGGGCCGAGCTGCGGGAAGTGCTGCCGTCTCTGCTGGACACAGTGTCGATAGGCCGGAACGCCCCTCTTCCTTACCTCCACCTCTTTACCTCCACCTCTTGAGATCTCCACCTCCTCAGCTCTCCACCTCCCCTCCACTGCCCTGCCCTGGCCGGAGATTTGTGCAACCCGCCGAGCGCTTCAGGCTCGCATCTTCCCCAGATTTGGCCACGACCCCTATCACTGATGTATCTCCTCTACGTCGTCCTGCCTCTTTCCACCTCCCTCTGCCTCATCCTACCTCTTACTGATGCTCCACATCATCCCACTTCCACGTCCACCTCCGCCCGGCCATAGCCTCGACCGCTTTCGGCGGTGTCCTTGCTAACCTTTCTGCAACACGCACCCACCCTTCGCTCAGGCACGCTAATAGACGTGCAGGTGGCCACAAACTCCATCTATGGAGCCGTCATTCCCACCTAGAATGTCCTCCTTCCCATCTACAATGCCCTAGTCCCACCTACAACGCTCTACCTCCACTCCTGTCTCAACAGTCCACCCCACCGGACCCCCATGCCCTCCTAACCTCCTATACTGGACCGCAACTGCCGGCTCTACTTACCCCTATTAGGCCCCGGGAAGTGCGCCGCCCAACGCCGACCGGTCCAGACTCGGCGGGAGACACCCGCAGACTTTCATCGGCCTCCCACTTTCGGCCAAAGGGTCCCTGCTCGGGCCGTTTTGGGTGCAAAATTTCTCCAAGCTAGGTTGCAACCTCTTGTATGGGAGGTGTATTGGAGCTGGAATCTGTAATAACAGGCCGGGCTGGCCGCTTGGTGTTTGGTGTATGCTCTAGAGGATTTCGAACTTGTTTGGAAACTTCTCCCACTAGGAATGAGCGACGGTTGCCAAGATCTATCTCTTATCAATCACAGCCACACTTCTTGAAGACGGTGTGGATCCCGCCAAATTCTTGTGGATCCTCCTGTGGATCATTGTAAATCCTTGTGGATAATTGTGAATCCTTGTGGAGAATTGTACACCTTTGTGGATACTTATACCAAAGGTCAATCAGGCCATGACCCGATTTTTCTTGTGATCTCCAACAATGTCCCCATCTTCTAAACAGTCAAAACAGCCAATAGATATCCTGGTCCAGGAGATCTCAACGCCTTCGATATCCTCTCAGGCATCCCAATCCAACAAGGGCCTCCACAAGGGCTTAAACTCACGCCATGTATCGATGATTGCATTGGCAGGCATCATGTACGTATCAAGGAATCATGGCACTCCGCCGTCTTCTAACATTTTAGTGGCCCCGGCCTTATTAGCGGTCTAGGGTTGTACGTACAAGCAGGTGGACAGGCAGCTCTCTTGATCGGCTACGCTGTGGTCGGAATCCTAGCGTTCAGCTGCATACAAGCTGTGGGTGAAATGTCTTCCTTGTACCCAGGCGGCGGCTTTGGTGAACATGCAAAGCGCTTCTGTAGTGACTCGTTTGCTGCAATCATCAATTTGAACTACTATCTTGCTTGGGTCTGTATTGTCGCCAGCGAATACAACAGTCTTTCATCGATCATGACCTTTTTCACAGAAAAAATACCCATCTACGGCTGGTTCCTTATTTTTTGGACCCTATTCATGTCGTTCCAGCTACTTGGAGTCACCTACTATGGGGAAGCGGAGTTTTGGCTAGCCTTACTAAAGATAGCAGGCTTAACTGCCTACTACCTATTCTCATTGGTTTACATTCTGGGTGGGGTCAAGGGAACCAAGGCTTTCGGGTTCCAGTACTGGAGAAATCCTGGTGCCATCACCCACGGCTTCAAAGGCATGGCTACCGTATTCATCATATGCTCATCTTCGTACGTCGGAATAGAGGCAATTGCAATCACAGCAGCTGAAACGGTGAACCCAGCCAAGGCTGTGCCTTCGGCTACTCGAAAGACCTTTATCAGGATCATCTATGTGTATTTCTTCTTGGCCTTTTTCTACGGCACCACCGTTTCTGGAGCAGACCCCAAACTCAACCTGAATACTAAAGCGTTGCGTTCGCCTATGGCCATAGCCATGATGAATGCCGGCTGGTCACAAGCAGGGTATTTGGTGAATACCTTCATTTTAGTAACAGCATTGTCTGCCATCAATAGCTCTATATATATAGGAAGCCGTACTCTTCTTTTCCTTGCCAACGATGGAATCGTCCCCAAGATCTTCGCAAAGACCAACAAGAGAGGGGTTCCAGTGAATGCCATTATTCTTACCAATTTGATTGGGTTTATTTCGTTGATGAACTTGTCACTTGGAGCCGCCACTGCTTACAGGTACATTATCAATCTATCTGGAGTGTCTACGTTTTTAGTGTGGGCTGGAATATCGGTCACTCATATTAGGTTTAGAAGAGCTTGGAAGAAGCAGGGGAAGAGCGAGGAAGAGTTGGTGTATCGGGACCGCTTCTATCCCGTGACTTCCTACGTGGGTCTCGTGGGGAACTTGTTTTTTGCTTTGGTCCAGGGGTGGTCAACCATCAAGCCGTTCGATGCTGGGGCTTTTGTTGATGCATATATCTTGCTTCCAGTGACTGCCATTGCCTATGTGGGGATCACATACTGGCGCGGTTCTAGATGGGTCAAGCTCGAAGAAATCGACTTTGAGCAGGGCCGGGCAGCTATTGAGGACAGGGAGGACAAGATTAACAGGGGAAGAGAGCCAGCTGATGTCGAAAGAGAGCCAAAAGCAAGCACAGAGGGGTGGTTTAGTAAGGCTTGGGCAGGCTTGGTGGTCTGAGCACGTGATGAGAACTAACAGGTACTGAAGCCTATGTAGGTATGTAGAGCTGGGGATGGTGTTCGCCTTCAATGGGCAAGTGGATACGATGGGAGTGATCAATAGAGATATAAGCCGGCGATAACTTTATAGTCCGGTCTTTTGGCAAGTAAATATTTGAACATATTCCTCTACTTTGGATATCACCACAAATGTTCCACACTCTATTAATGCATTCGAATGATTAGGTAACTGCTCTTGCTTCTAATATCCTTCACATGATCTTCTTCTTCATGGTCATCTCTTCTACTTCCCTTCTTCGCCTCTTTTTTTCCTTCTTCTCTGCCTCTTTTCTGCTCCTAATCTCTCTTCCTCTCCTCCTTCTCCTCCTCCTCTCTCTCTCTAAAGCGCACTTTAAGAATTCCTTCAGCTACCGACCCCAGACGATGGATTCAGGGCTAATAGCTTACATAGACCTGGTATGTCGTAGCATAGCAAACAAAGACGCCAAGACGCTCCGTGACAGCATATCCATCACCCCGGCGAACAACCAGGGTGTCGTCAGGGCCCGTTTCCCCACCCCACTGGAGTTCGACTTGTATCCGGTGCCTGACCGGTTCAGAGATGTGGTCAATTCGTACTTGAGGGTGATGAAATACGTCTATATTGACAACGACATAGAGCGTTCCTTCGACAGCATCAACGAGATGGTCAATGCCCTCTTACGAGCCGCCAACACCGAGACAAACTGGATCAACGGTGCCGTCATGAACTCATGCTCTGAGCTCATAAACATCTACAAAGTCAAGCAAAAGAGCAACCCAGAGCCCGAATTCTCCGAGGCTACCGATGATTCTGAGCTCACATCTACAGTAACTACCCTCCCCCTGATCGAGAAGCTCGTCAGAACCATCAACAAGGCGTTCACTATCTCTCTAAACGATAAGAACCTGGTGTTGAGCCAGTCCCGCCGAATCGACATCTACTTCTTTTTGAGCCATTTGATCAAGTTGTACTTTCGTATGGGCAAAATACAGCTCGCTAAGTCGGTGGAAAAGGCCCTTAAGGGCACAAGATCCGAGCTTCCTCCACTCAATTGGGGCACCACTTCGTTGCAGTACCTGATCACATACTTGTACTTCAGTGCCATGATTTCGCTAGACGACTCCGATTTCAGTGCTGCTGAGTCCAAATTGAACGAGGCCATGCTCTTGTGTGACCACTGTACGAACCAGAAGGCCATAACGAAGCAGCAGGAGAAAATCCTCTTGATTTTGATTCCATTGAAGCTCTTTACAAACAAGGGCACCCCCTCGAGAAATCACAAGATGTGGAAACGGTTTCCCAGTCTCAAGTACATCTACTGTGACAACGTGATCCCGGCACTACGAAAGGGGGACCTCAGAGCGTTCGAAAGGTGCCAAAAGAAGTACCAGATGGTGTTCCTCAAGTACCATTTGTACTTGATAATGGAGCACTTGAAGAAAACCTGTTACTTGAACTTGATCAAGAGAACAGTGAACGTCATCACCGCCGATTTAGGAGGAAACCACATTGTTCCAATCTCTGCATTTCAAGTTGCATTAGACTTTTCCATTCATCGAGCTGAGGCAGATCGGGTCCAGGACGGGAAGTGGTTTGGGACCCATCTGGATGAGGTTGAATGTATCCTAGCAAACTTGATTTATTCTGGAAAGATCAAGGGGTACTTGTCACATTCGAATCGGTGTATTGTGTTGTCCAAGGTGAATGCATTTCCATGAAAGAATAGGCTGGAGGTAGTAGAAGAAACTATGGGAATAGAGTTGGAATACAAATTCATTAATGCTTCAGATATGTAACGGCACACAGCGGTGTGAAATGGCGTAGAGAGAGGGAAAGAGGTGGTTGTGAAGACTATGTGCCAGTAGAGCTGGCGGTTAGAAGCAAGTATTCCGAGATGGAAGTCAAGCCTTCAAAATAAAGGCTATGAGTATAGACTCAAGTATGCTAAATAGTCTTTTTCTAGTCCAAAGATGGAAACATACTAGTCCATAGTTTCTATATCAATCCCACAGTCTTTATACTAGTCTATTCTGGCCTATTTGGTGTACTGGTCCATCGACCGACCTATATAGTCCATAGATGATCTATACTAATTCATAGACTCTAAAATAGTAGTTGGACGACCGAATTATGATAATACGCAGTCCACAGTAGTTTATAGCTTCTAGACCAGCCAAAGGATCTATACCAGCCATAAAGCTCTCAATACTCGACCTAGCCTCTACTAGGCTCTAGTAGGCTCTAGTTAGTTCCTGCACCCTTGGGCCACGTGAAAAATTCTACTAGTAGTAAAACAGGCTTGATCCAGCAAAGTTCCCACTTATAGAGGATCTACAATAGATAGAGCCCCAGCAAGCCCACCAACATTCTCGCTGGAACTCTCAAGAGACCGTCTAAATCCTCATGATACAGACTCTTGCACGTCCTGAAGCATCCATATAGCCTCCACTAATCCCCATTCACTCCTTTTTCTCCCCTTTATTGCCCCCCTTCGTCCCCCTCTTCCTAGTCCTTCCCGGCCCCTCCCCCATCCCTCCCACATTTCTGACTCATCTTCGATGATCCAAATTTACATCTCCAAAACGACACCTCCTAAAACTTTTTCAGTTACCGCCACCCACCATGTCCTTTGTCAATATTTGCCGTGAAAACACGGATCCGTTCTACCGTTACAAGATGCCCTTGATCCAGTCCAAGGTCGAGGGTAGAGGTAACGGTATCAAGACCGCTATTGTGAACATGGATGAGGTCGCCAGAGCCCTCAACAGACCTTCTTCGTATGTCATCAAGTACTTTGGTTACGAATTGGGGGCCCAAGTCCTGGACAAGGGTCGTTACATTGTGAACGGTGCCCATGATGCTAGTGAATTGCAAGACTGTTTGGACGGATTCATCAACAAGTTTGTCCTCTGTCCATCTTGTAAGAACCCGGAAACCGTGTTGGAGTTGAAGGACAAGGACGTTGTCCAGCGGGACTGTAAGGCCTGTGGTTCCATCACCTTCTTGGACCCGAGACATAAGTTGATCGCCTTCATTGTCAGAACCATCGGCAGTGGCAAGAAGGGTAAGAAGGCTGCCACCGCCTCCGCCATCGCTGGAGGCCAATCCATTTCTGAAATCGCCTCTGGCCATGCTGCTGCAGGTGACAACGGTGACGAAGCCGTTGATAACGACGATGACGACATGTTGATGAAGAAAATTAACGCCGAAGCCGCTGGTTTGAGCTTGAAAGAGATTCAGGAGGTTGCAGACGATGACTGGGCCGTTGACATGTCCAAGGAGGCCATCGAAGCCAGAGCCAGAGAGCTTGAGGGTGTCTCTATGGGGGAAAACAGCGAGCAGGCCAGATTCAACGAGTTCGGTGAGTGGTTGTTGGCCGAAGGTGGCGAAGACAAAGACCAGATACCGAATGATGTAGAAATTTTCAAGAAGATTGTCGAATTGGACATCGTTGACTCTCCAGAAACCGTGCAAGTGTTGGCCCAAGTGCTATTTGACGACGAGATCATCTCCCAGATCGATCTGCATCTGGGACTCTTGGCCAAGTTGATCGACGGCGACGAAGAGTTTGAAAACGCCTTCTTGGGTGGCTTGGAGCGATACTTGGGATTGGAAAACCAGAAGCTTATCGCTTCCGTGCCGAAGATTTTGATGACTCTTTACCAGAAAGACTTGATTTCCGAAGAGGTCATTATCAAGTGGGGATCCAAGGTGTCTAAGAAGTACGTTCCTAAGGATGTTTCCAAGAAGGTACGTAAGGCAGCCAAGCCATTTGTTGAGTGGTTGAAGAATGCAGAGGAGGACAGTGACGAGGAATAGGCAGGTAATACATAACCAAGATTTCAGTGAGTATGGTGTAGGGACGTAGAGAAGGGAGACGTGGAGAGATGGAGAGAGATGGAGAAGCATGTGAGCTTTGAGGGTTTCAAGAAATGAGTAGTTGAAGACATAAAAGGAGATATCTAGAGGAGATGCATTGATTAAAATGAATGAGGATCCCTGAGCTACATAGTAAAGGTATAGGTTTTTACGTAGTGAAGACATCGAATAGTCCTACTTTACATAGCAAAAGCGTACAATATTCTTGAGACGATTCCATTCATAGTCAAGTATACACTATTCACTATATAGCAGAGGCAAAGACTATCACTACATAGTAAAGTACACATTGGCTACACTTGGTAAGCAATTCTGTATTGATACACTATTAACTAGATAAGACCAGCGACAGCAAGGACAACAGCCAAGCCAGAGTACTGGTAGGTAGAAGCGGCAGCCTTGGAAGAAGAAGCAGCGCTGGAAGCAGCCAGAGAAGCAGCCAGAGAAGCTGGAGCACTGGAAGCAGCACTGGAGGAAGCCTTGGCAGAAGCATCAGAGGTAGCACTTCCAGCAGCAGAAGTAGCACTGGCAGCAGCAGAACCAGCAGCAGAGGTGACGCTGGCAGCAGCAGAAGAGCCACTAGCAGCAGCCAGGTGGGCCATCGACAGGTGGTCCATTCCGGACATGGTCATGTGGTCCATGCCAGACATAGCAGAAGAAGAGGCAGAGTCGCCGTGGTCGTGGCCCTCGTGTCTCTTAATCACATCGTTAGCTTCACCCACCGAGCCGGCGGCGGAGACTTGGACGCTCAAAGCAGCAGCAAGAACAACAAAGGACTTCAACATGGTTGTAAGATATAGATGTGTATTGGTTTAACTAAGGTGATCTCCGGTGCTATATATACCATTCCCACGGTCCAGCCCCCGCCCCGGGCCCCTGTCCGAGCTGCTAGCCGTGCAATATTATCCGCTAGTGGTAGCTAAATATGGAGTAAGTGAGCAAATTATCGCTATTTGGGTGCAAAAAGCATTGCCGAGGTGGAGATGGAAAGTGAACTGGGCGGCGATTGGACCAGCCGTGGGTGGTCTGGTCTGTGCTGGTCTGTATCTGAAAGCGGCTATGCTTTGATGTGATGCTGTTCTACTCCTATCCAATGCTGCATGCTTCTTGCTTCTTGCTTCATTCTTCATTAAAGACAGTTGAGCCTTTCTGGTCTCACCGCTGAAATAATGGGGAAAGACTTGGCACGTCCATGAGCAATTACTGGGCATAACTACTCCGGTGCTGGCCGGTCCAGGGCCGGTGCTGGCACGAGTGTCGGCTGGTGGCATGTGGGTTCAGTGTCAGGTCGTGTTATGTGTATATGTGCTGTTTTACGTAGGTATTTGCGCTTAGATTGGCTTTCTTGTGGTTCGCTTTGCATTGCTGCTCCATGAAATTTGCTCACTCGATCATATTGATAGAGCAACCTGCTTGGAACAGAACCTGGGGATGTTATAGAGTGGAAGTGTGTGTGTTAGGTGTGTTAGATGTTGTGTTAGATGTTGTGTTAGATGTTCATAGATTTCGATAGTACGCTTTGTGTTGTTGATTGTATCAAGTGTTGTGTATTCATTATTCGCTGTATTGTAGTGTGCTTAGTTAAGCTAGTTAAGCAATTGCCGCCGCTGAACATCGATTACAGCACCAAAAGCTGTGGAAGTGGCTTTGTGGACTAGTAGTCGATTCAAGTAACAGATATCACCCTGAATAAACGAATTGAGGAGTAGAACATCAGATTATTGGTGATATTGGTGACCTTACATTGATATGCTCCAGTGTGTGGTTTTTAGTGTGTGATCTTGTTTCTTGTTCCAGTGTCATCTTTTTATAGATGGTGTTCTGGCCTTTTCATGAATGTGATGATATCTAACCCTGATATTGCTGCTACTGGCTCAATTACTGCTTATATGACCTAAACCTACCACTCATACAGCTCTACTCTACGTCACCAGGACCACAGCCAGGTAACAGATCCACAGTACAGATAGATACACTAACAGTCAGGTAACAGATCCACTGCCTACAGCAGTAGATCTGTACTTTATTCTAATATACATCATCACTTCCTCGGGTTCATGAGTTTGGGGGGCATTTGCATCCCCGGCGGCATGGGTGGCATCATCATTGGTGGCATTCCTGGCATCATGGGCATGTTCGAGCCCCCCATGAGCTGTGCCATAATCTTCTGGGGGTTGAACTCGCCACGAAGCTTGTCCTGTTTGCAGCAGTACGCCGTCCAGGTGATTTCGTCGAAGCCGTAGTTGAAGTAGTCGGATATGTCGGCACCTGGCATTCTCCAGGGCTTGTCAGCAAGCAGCTCGAGGTCCACCTGGGTCAAGGGCTTGCCGTCGAGGGTGGCAACCCCGTTTACATCAAGACTGCTGCCTCCACTGCCCTCTTGGTCCTTGGAGACGATGGTGGTCGTGTCGGGCTTCTTCTCGCCAGCGGCGTCTTCTGTGTTGGTGGTGATGGTTGTGGTGGGTGCTGGAGCTGCTGCTGCTGTGTCGGCAGAAGCACCATCACCTATAACGAACTCGATGTCGGAGTCGGAGTCCAGGTCTGATCCTTCTTCTTCGTCGTTGTCGTCTGGGCCGTCGGGGCTATCTTCGTCGCCAGACCCCGGTTTGAGGTCGTTTTTTGTGTCCTTCGCTACCTCTGAGACGGTGGTCTTCTGTCGCTTGGCACTGGGCTCCTGGACGTCGTTGTCCGACCCGTAGAGGTACTCGTCTTCGTCTTCTATGTCAGCCATTGTGTGGTGAAAAGATTAGAAATGGCATGCATATAAGAGAGGAAGTGTAAAGGAGGGGAAGGAAGAGGCTAAGGGAAAGTGAAGAGGAAGTGAAAGTGAAGTGAAAGTGAAACGAGCGTAAAGAAGTCTTTAAGAGGGTTGGGATGGGTCACAGTGCATCTGGTTGTTCTTTGGCCCTTTTTTCTGGCCTCTTTGTGCTCTTAGTCTGCAGGGAAAATGTTGCTCTCTGTATCTACCGCTTCGAAAGGTATGGCACTGTCTGTAAAAGGTGTAATCTGCTTGATAGCTGCTGCTTCTTACCATCAATGTTTCTTTGCTGTCTTTCTGCTGTCTTCTCACTGCTTCTTATTAGCTTCTTACTGTCTTCTTACTGTCTTCTTACTGTCTTCTTCTCTCTTACTGTACTCCTCTCCTTACTGTCTTCTCTCTCTTCTTACTCCTGCTCTCTCCTAGTGTCTTCTTTCTTCTCCTTCTCTCTTCTCTCTTACTCTCATACTCTCTACTCTCTTCTCATACACTTCTTAGTCTCCTACTCTCTTACTCCCTACTCTCTTCTGATATTCTCTTACTCTGTCCTTGCGTTTCTTCACTCTTTTGGTATCTGTTTCTCTTTTCTCCTCTGGTATCCTTCTTCTCTCTCCTCCTCTCTCCTCCTCTCTCCTACCTTTACTACCTTTTTCATCTCCTTCCATATCATGCATTCTACCGTTTATATTCTTAAATTGTTTCCCCATCCTTGTATGCCTGTCCCTTGACAAACTCCAACCCCTCCCCATCGTAACTGCTCAAGCCCGTCACCTCCACAAAGGCTCCGTCCGCTACAATCCCGCCACTAGCCTTCACCCACTCTGTTCCCTTGGCAAGGTAGTCTCTTCTACACGTCGTAGGGGTGTCGTTGGCAGCTCCGTCGGCGTTCTTCAATGGAGAGAATTCCTGGCTTCTTTCCACTTCAAGACACCCAAACTTGGCCAATTCTACCGATGGAAACACGTCAAAGATAAACTGCTCTAATTTGATCCCGTTGGGCTCTGTGGGCTTCACTACTTGTCCCAGACCATCAAGATATGGGATCTTCTTCTTGGCAATGTGGAAGGGCAAGTACTCCTGGGAAGCAATCCACTTGGGCACCATTCTTTGGAGTAACTCGACCGAGTAGTAGTGGTTGACGATGTTAGCGGCCCTCAAGAACAACTTGGATGGGTCTTCTGGTTCGGTTTTGTTGGCCAACTCGCTGGAGATCTCCAGATATTCGATCACACAGGGCTTCTGAGTGGTGTTGTCCATGACGATCAACCCCACACTCTCCTTGGCGTCTCTCTTACGGACCACTTTGGTGGCCAATTCGAAGCCCTTGTCTATGGCGAACCCCAAGAACAACGGGTCGGCCACCTTCACCAAGGCGTTATCCACACAGTAGGCGTGGATGTGCTTGATTTGACGCTTGGTGAGGTCGTCCAAGATGCCGTGGTCGTAGAGAGCCTTGTACAAGCCTCCGTTTCCGTTTGGAGCCTGGTTGATCTCTGTTTTCAGCTTCAAGAGCATCGAAGTGCCGTCAAGGGAGAAGCAGGGCAAGGTTCCCTGGTCGAAGAAGGTGACCTGGGCCTGGTCCAAGCCAAACCACTTGTTCTGGCGGAAGAACGACTCGGTGGCGTCCCTGGTGGGTCCAGAGGTCATGATATACCAGGGAATCGTCACAGTATTGCCTGTTTGACCACCTTGGCCATATATCTCCTGGGCAAGCAGCTGGATCTTCAAGATCTTTTCAGCCTGGATCTGGAAGAGCGACAGCTGCGAGGGTAAGCCCACGTTGTAGCAGCCCTTGGGGTCAGAAGAGCCCAACCTAGTGCCCTGTCCTCCGGCCATAAGCAACACAGCCACTTCGTTGTCGTAGATGGCTTTCAAGCCCAAACTGGACCATTTTTGCTTGGAGGTTTCGTCTGTGTCCACGGTGCTGGCACACTGGGAGCTGGGGAGCTGGGTGAGGTCCCTGGACGAAGAAGACGCCAGAAACTTGATGGCTTCCACCACGGAGGAGATCAAGGCGGATGGATCGCCAAACGAGTGGAGCAGGCGGGCGATCTCGGAGGATTCGTGGGAATTAAGGGCCTCGGCGCCCTTGACGTAGAGTCCTATGTCCATGGTCATGTTTACAAGCACCAGAGATCAGTTTGCTTGTTTTTGCAGCAGATCAAGGAGAATGAAGCAGATATAATTTTCGGCGTGTGGGCCTGGAGCTTTTATAGGTGGCCGGAATAGGAAAATTAATTGCGGTGGATCAAAAAGGTAAACACTGGAAATAAAAATAGAAAGAGCTGAGGCATGCCAAAAAGATGGAGCGAAGGGGAGGAAGGGGAGGGAGAAGAGGGAAGAAGAAGGTGCAACGGCGAGGAGAGTAGTAGATTGGAGGTAATGTGTAGCAGGGAGTGCCACTGGACCGGGCGATTTTTGCTGGAAAGGCAGGTGTCTGAGTCACCAAAGAGCAACGCAGCTTGCAAAAGAAAGCAAGCTGCACGCCTGAGTGGAATGAAGAAGAGGAATGAAGAGTGGAGCTGGGGCGAGTAAGGCGTGGATCAGGTCAGCGGTATGGCATATCAGTGAAGAGACTCAGAATTGACGATGTCAGTATTGAAGATGTCACTTTTGAATGCTTCAGAACGAGGAGGCCCTGGGTGTGCTTGTAGCATTTCCTGGGCCTCTGGTGAGCCTATCTGCCTGCTTCTGTCCATCTGCCTCATCTCTTGTTGGGTCCGACAGCGCTGGTCTACTGCTCTCCTCTTGCTCTCCCTGATGAATCTTTCTATCAATCCCTCTACGTCTGTTTGATGCTCCCAATCTTCATCTGCCCCCACATCTCTTTTTTCCTCTATATCTCCTTTGCTCTACATCTTCTAGGCTCATCCTCATGGCCTTCTCTGACACCTCTCGCAATGATCTGGAATGTAAACTAATGGCTGGCTGCGTGCAGAAATCCATCCGTGGGTGCAAACTACGTCACCCGCAGCAAGTGACCAGTGACAGCCTACCAGCCTATTATTACCATCCATCCGTCAACAGCAATATAACATCGAGCTTCCAAGATCACTCTATGCTGCTTGATGCTGCTTGACGCTGCTTGATGCTGCTTGACGCTGCTCTCCAGAGCACTCGTCCTGCTTCTCTTCAACGTGGATTGTGCAGCGTCAGTCTCTTCGCCCGCGCTCCAACAACAAAAATGCCGAAAATGCCCCGCGAAACTGCTTCCGAAATTCTGATCCACCTGCTGCGTGCCTTGCAGGATGATCCGCGTGGACAACAATGCAGCAGCGAACAAAAATTGGCGATGATCTGTTGCTGGGTGCTGCTCCGGCGTGATGGGAATGCGTGTTCAGAATATGGAGGTGACACGGCTAGCATAACCGGCCGAGGTGAATAGATGCCGAGGGTCTTAAATGGAGACTTAACCTCCTATGATGGATAAAATGCTTTTTATAGTGGATAAGACCTTTAAGACGATTACTTTTTGTCAAGCTGAGACGGAAGACCCAGGATGGTTCTAGAAGTGACATTCCAGCATCCCGAGTTGTTCTATCTCTACAGCTTGTTAAAGTCCATCGTTTTATCATCTTCTTAACATCTACTTTAAATCTACCTGACATCTTCGTCAAATCTACTAAGCATCTGCTTTTTTGGCTCTATTCTATACTTCTATCTACTTCTATCCGTTTATATCTTCATCTACCTACTCATCTGCTTCTACACTATCTCCTTCAATCTACTTCCATCTACCGCTACAATAAATCATTAAACTTCTCATCGATTTGGGTATCTATTAATCAGAGGGCAACAACAACAATACTGAAGGCCAAAGCAGTGACCCCCAAGAAGTAGTTGACCATCTTGGTGCTGGCATCACTCTTCTTCGAGGAAGAAGAAGACGATGACGAGGATGAGGAGGAAGAGGAGGAGGAGGAAGAGCCGGAAGAACCGGTCTCCAGAGAGTTAGAACCAGTCTTGGAAGAGCTAGAAGAGCTCTTGGATGGGGCAGAACAAGTGTAGTTGTGTCCCTTGATCTTGGACAGAGAGTGCAACTTGTTGAAGTTAGAGCAGTCGAAGTCCTCGTCGGTGGAAACCACAGTGAAGTCACCATCCACTTCGGACAAGTGCTCGACGGAGAAGTTACCAAAGGCACCGTTTACGTTAACGGCACCCTTGACCTTCAGGAGCTCAGGGAACTCCAAGTTTTCAAGCACAGTGTTGTTGAAGAGACGGAATTCACCGTCAACCTCAGACAATTCTGGGAAGGAGATGTCGGTGACCTCGTCGTTGGCGTAGACCTGGAAAGCACCACCAACAATGGACAAAGATGGGAACTCGATGTCGGTGAAGGTGTTGTAGGCAATGTTGAAAGTACCGTTGACGTAGGTCAAGTTGTCGGCGTTCAAAGAACCGATATCCTGGATGGTCAAGTTGGAGGCACCGTGCAAGCTGGAGATGTCGATGGTGGCGTTGTCGGAGTTGAAGGACAAGATCAAGTTCTCGTTGACAGCGGACAAGTTGGGGAGGTCGATCTGGGTGACGTTCTTGTTGTTGTTGACGTTCAAGTAGTCAATGGTGTTGATTCCACCAAGCAAGCCGTTAACATCATGCAAGGCAGTGTCGGACAACTCCAAACGAGACACCTTGCCGAGGCCAGCGTTGAAGTTAAGGGTGGCAAGGGATGGCAACGAGATCAACGACAAGGAGCTGACGTTTTGAAGACTGGTGAAGTCAATGGTGAACAACTGGGTGTAGGCCTGGATGGCAAGGGAACCAGTGATAGCCTTCAACTGGTTCAAATTGATGGCTTGGGTACTGGACGAGTTGGTGAAGGTAAGGTCACCCTTGATCTCCTGGACTGAGCTCAACTCGATATTGGCAGCACTGTCACCCTGAACGGTGATGGAACCAGCCAAAGTAGGGCAGGCATTCAACTGGGAAATGCCGGCGGCAGCGGTGATTGTGGTGGAGAACGAACACGAGTCTGACGAAGACAGAGCAGCATCAACAAGACCAGCAGTCAAAGCGGCGGTACCAGCCAACAAGGTGGATGTGGAGAACTTCATTCTTGGAGTCTAAAACGATTGGAAGGCGAAGGAAGATGAAAAAAAATCCGGCGATGTAGAGATGGGGTGGTATATATTTTGCGGGAATATGCAGCGTAGCCGGATAATTGTGTACAATGAAATTTATCAAATATGTAGCGTGAAAAAAATATGTCTTCTGCTACCACCTGCTGATGCAAATTGAGCCCAATTCAGGTATGTCACCATGAGGGAACCTCTGGATGAAGCGGTGCTCCCGCGCTTTGGCTATTCTGCCGACTAAATCAAGTGTGTTTATTTACAGGTTTATGCACGGGCTTTTCGCGGTGCATATTCAAACTGTAATTTTTCCTAAACCAGTCGCATTTCTGCTTGGGGGGACTTTGTCACGCTAAGCCCCAGTTCCGTTGGCACTGGGCGTCCCGCTGGGGAGCGTCCGGCTAGGGAGGGCGTGGTGCCGTTTAATAGGGCGTTCAGCGGGTGATCAATGGTTGCTGCAAGGGTTGGGTGGTTATGTGGTCCTCCTGTGCTGCTTCTCTCTTGCTGCTGCTGCTCTGCTTCCTCCTTCTTCCTCCTTCCTGGTGCTGCTTCCTGCTTCCCGCTTCTGCTCCTGCCTTCTTCTCTTTGTCTCCTTGTATCCTGTCTTCTTCCTCGGTCCTGCTTCTCCTTCCTCATTAACTTGTCCTTCTACCCCTTCTATTCTTCTCCTTTCTTCATCCTCCTCCCCTTCTCTGCTTTGCTCTGCTAATCACCCCCACACCTTCCCACCTGTCGTCTCTGGAGTCGTCTGTTTTTAGCCCACAGCATAACCGCTGTTTCAATGATTGTTATCGCTGGGGCTGTGTGACTGTGTGGGCTTCCACAAAGGGCGTCTAGTCGGGGCGTCTAGTCTTTTTGGTGCTCATCGCTTCAGAACAGAGCACCACTGCCAAATTTAGAAGGAGCCGGAATGACATGGCACCCACATTCCCCGTCAGCCCCGTGTTCTCCTGGCAGGAACCACTCCCGCCATACATAGGCTCATAATTGTCCACAATCGTCCACAATTGTCCTATTATCCCTGGAGTTGTGAGCTTTGCGTGTGCTGTTTGTTTGGCTTTGACGCTACAAATACGCGTTTTCCTTTCTTTTTCATGCGGGCCACCAACCTCACACCCTTCACAGACGGCAGCGGCTGTCACTTGGAGCCCGTTGGGAGCCATAGCTAGGGCATTGTTGCACGCTTGTCTTCGTGCCCTAGTTTTCTGTCTCCAGCTTTCCTCTCTTTGTTCCTGCGTTCTTGCTTTGGCGTCCGACTCCTACAAGCATAGGTTGCTAGCCACTGGTCCAGCCATTGCTCTCGTGTGGCTCACTTTCCGCTTAAGCTCTACCTCCAGCCTCGTGGGGTTATTGTCATGTCAGCAACGATCCCTAACGGGCCATGTGGATGCTAAAACGGGATTCTACATCTCATGTCCAAATCTCATATCAACCTTACTCTCAGTCTCTACGGTATCTGCATTCTATCGTATCTAAGCGTTATTCAGCCCTGGAATATGAATTTAAGCCGTTTCAGCCACCAGCGCTTATCTATCACAACTCACCATTCCTGGAGCGGAGGTAAATCCAACTAAAATCCTATCATGCCTCCTTTGTACCCTCTACATCCCAACATCACTATGTAGTGCATCCTACGGGCTCGTCCCGTTTCAGAACGACTTGTAGCAGCCTCAGTGTGCTGCTCATTAGAGGATGTGTGCACTAATCTGGAACACTATAACGGTGTGGCAACCTCCAAGAGTGGGCCCATATCTCGGCTTCAGCCAATGGACTGCTTGGCTCACGACTGTACTGCTCTGTCCTCGTCTGTCCATCATAGAATGGACCCGGCTCGTCAAGTATGCCACTTCCGTGGCCGTTTCAAGTCGCTATTACACATGTGAAACATCCGCCAAACGGTGCCAAAGGCCATCGGGGAATGCTTCGAGTGGCTGCACTGGCATTTTGCCCTGGTATTGGCGTCGAAGCTGTGCATGATTTCCTCCGACCATGCTGATTGTAGCAGAAACACCTCTTAATTACCTTGTTCTCGTTCACTTGTCTCTTGTCTCTACATCACAGCCCATTGATCACAGCCTATTTGACACATCTTCAGTAAGCTGCAAACTGGTTCTGTCTCTCGCAGTGTCTCTGCTTCACATTCACGCCACACATTCTCTGCTGTTGCAGCCTTTTCTCAAACACTTCCTGGCCATTCCGGCCTTCCATGCATCTCCATGGAACATCCTCTTCTTCGTTCCCTCCTAGTGTGCCAATAGCGGTGTCCGTCTCCTCTAGTCCAGTCTGGGACCCTAGCCACCTGTCCCTGCATATCGGCCAGCCATCGAAGAACGCGCCTGCATACGACTAAAAGGAAGGACGGACCCGGCCATGATAACTGCCATCCGGCCCAAGTGGGGCCCAACTGGAGCTTCCTACAGAGTGAATAATTGAAGAGCTCCAGCCCATCCACGAGATCCATTATCAAAGCCATTCTCCGTGTGTCTATCACCCCAATCCCGTACTACACCCTGATTAATGCCCTCTGGCCCTCCAACTTCGTGTCCTGCATCTCTTCTATTCCTGTACATTGACCCATCCCACCTATAATATGTCCAAATCGGGACCAGTCCGAAACGGGAAATCAAAACAAACACTTCTCTTCAGCTAAACAGATTTGCCTATATCTTACCGCTTCTCTACGACTGCTGAGCTCAGACAACACATCCATCGTCTTGTGCACGTGTATCCTGCTGTCCTCTGTCCAGACAAGTCTTCTCCAGAACCCACTGGGCCCTCTCTGCCTCAAATACCCCCCGCCAAACAAGTGGGCCAAAAGAGCCAATAGAAGCCACCATCCCAACTAGTGGCCCAAATACACCTAAAAGAGGCCCAAACATACCAACTAGAGGCCCAAGATGTTGTCGAACTCGAGCAGCATCGACTTTAACGAGCCAAGGCGTCCCGTGCCGAACTCTGCTAGCACATACCCCATTTTGACCAGCCACGAAGAAGACGTGGGCTCCTTGCTAAGAGAAATCGACTCAGCTGCTGAACAGTACCTCCACCATCACCGTGACGTCTCCGTAGGAAGCGAGGCTGAACACTCAGCACTGCTCAACAATTCCCCCACAAAGCCTCTCCATTTCCCCAAGCAGCCCACTACCTTCAACTCCAGCTCCGATACCTACACCACTGACATCGAAAACGGAGAGGAGCAAGTTTTAACTGAAACTGGTCCTGAATTCGAAGTGGTGTCACACAAGGATCTGTTCGACCGCAACTTCAGTTTGGACGATTCTCAAGACATGTTATCTGGAGTGGTCAGCAAGCTCCCTCACGATATCTTGGACTCGCAACCCCACCAAGAGAGCTCTACCAACGAAGACGAAGCGAAATCTAAAGACCTTCCGTCCGATGACCATCAACCTGCGAAGACGGAATCTGTGGTTCTCAAATCCGTGGACCTCAAACCTGATAACAGTGAATCTGTACTCGAGGCACCCGAGAGACAATCCAACAATGCATCACCCAGTAAATCCATCATGAAAAAGGCAAATACCCCCCACGGTTCCCCGAAAAAGAAAGCGGTGGCCTTCACAAACCATACTCCAGACACCTTCCACTATGAAGTAGAAGACATAAGTGACGACGAGGAAATAGAGCCCAATTTATTCAATGAAAATTACTCGTGGCAATCTGTGCCACATGCTGAAATATCCTCCGAGGAAGAGCAACCTCCCAGTCCACCACCACATTTGGAGCATTTGGAAGCAATCAGTGACGAAGATGAAGTGGACATGGATGAAGATGAAATCAATAGACTCAAACAACAGAAGAAGTACAGCAATCTCTCCTTTAATGAAAAAATGGACATGTTTTTGTCCCATACAACTGACAATGTTAACGACATGGATGAACATCTCAATGAATTGGAAAATCAAAAGCACAACGTCACCGCCGCCAACATTCAAAACCTTTCGTTGAATCTTCGGTCAGAAAACATCGAAGCGATGGAAAATCCATTGAACTCACTCGGAAAGTCTGAAGATGTGGATTTGAACTCTGGTAATACGTCAAGATCGTCAATGCAATCGATCCAAGAAAGCGAAAGAAAATTGGTCTCCGAAAATGTAAACACCGTTTCTAAATCAGTGGAATTGAATGATGGTATCAAGGGTTTTTCTGATGCCACCATGGAAAGTCTTATCCCTGGCCAAGAAAAAACCTACGTAGCTCCTGGGCATATGACCGATTCTTCTACTGAAGAATTCCATGACTCCTTTGACCATTCATACAACAATACTGAGCAGTCGATAATGGACTTGCTTAAGAAGAAAAATCCAATGGTTCATTCTCACAGCGAGCCTAATATTTTAAGGCATAAACCATTATTATACCACGAAGAATATAGAGAACCTCAAATCAAACAAGAGCCGCTTGATGATCTGCTTGATGCTGGTGAACCAATTTTGGAGCCTGTAATCAAAACGGAGTACATCGAAGCGGTTATACCTCCACAGAACGGTCATATCAAAAGCGAGCCAAGAGAAGATGAGTATATAAATCAATTGGTAAAGGAGGAACCTTCGGATCCTACCTTGGACAATCCTGTGAGCAGAGCTGTGGATAATGAATCTCAGACCATTGCCAGCTTAGTAGAATCCGAGCCCATATCTACTAATAGAGCTCCTTCCGTGCCGCTGGTTACCAAGTCTGTCCTCATAAATCACGACACAGCAGCCTCAGAAAAAGTCATTGAACCAACTGGGCCATCTGAGCCAAATTCGAGATCGCTTGCACCTTTAAGAACCTCTGACGAAGTTGAAGAGTCCTTTGTTGAAGAAAGCTCTGCAAGATTCACACTTCGTGACCATGTAGATAGTGGCTGGAAGTTTGAAGACAGCAACGATGGAGACAGAGAAGACAATACAGAATACTCCATGGTTGAAGGAAAGGATCATACAAGCTTTATAAATGAATCCGGTGTTGTGCTTCAAGAGGACAGCCTTGCCAGTACTGACTCGCTGTCTCTTCCAGTTCTCGAAGTGAACTTGTCTCCAAACGTTTCCAACGAAAAGCTGGATGAGTTGTCACCCAATAATTCATCAGCTAATGTGTCCTTGGCACCTCCAAGACATCTGGAGCCATCTACACCAGTTCTTGACAAGCGCTTCATGGTAGCCCGCTCACCTTCTTTAGCACCCCCCAGATCAATACCAAACTCTCCAATTAAATCTAAATTTACCCCTTTCAATGGACAAGTTGAACCTACTGTTGAAGAAAAAAGTCCCTTGGAACCCAACTTTGAAAGCATTTCCAAAAGTCATACCCTCCAATCATCTTCTGATTCACAACAGGCTTCAGGGGAAGATTTGCCCCATGACTCTGCTAAGGATTCTAATCATTTGTCTACCGATCTGCAACAAGAGGCACTTGCAAATTCTTCAAATGTTGTTTTGAATGAAGACATAACGTTACCTCCGGTGGAGGCTAATGATTTTGAGTCTTTCGAAGATTTAACCAAGAATATCGAAAACTCCGTCAAATCATATGAAGAGTCATTTTCAGCTGAATTCGATCCAGTGGGACCACCAAAGAACTTCTTGAATATTTGGCATTCACAAGGAAAGTCCAGAACAAGTTCTTTGGCAAATCAGAATGGAACTACCCAGGTTCCTCTGTTGCCTCTGTACCGACAAATTCCCCAAACAATTCAACCAAAGAAGTTCAAGGAAGTTAATGTTATCAACAGAAGAGTTATAAGCTCAGGGTACGAAGATTTAGACGTCAGCGGATTTTTGCCTGAGTTGTCGCAAGATTCTGGAGGATTTGAAATGATCAAGGATAAGTATGAACAGCCAGGAGCTGAATTTAATGACTCAAAGAGTGCTTCTGTAAACACATTGGATACAGCACCAGAAGAGCTTCAATCAAGATTGAAACCTAGAATGTTGAACAAAAGAAAGTCACAATTTAGGGTATCATCTTTCGAAGTCAAAAATGCCCCCACTTGGAAATACTCTGCTCAAAACAAGTACAATGAAATATTTGCTGATACTGTGAAGGCTCCTACCATTAAAAGCAATGGAATGAAAACTTTGCCAAGTATGGATCGAGAAGATGTGCAAAAAATCCTTAATACTAAGCGCATGCTAAGCCAAGAAGAATATGCCAATTTCAAACTTGTTGGAAACACAAATAAAGAGGTCATAGAGGGGCCTGTCAAGCAGTTGCCCCAACTGGCAACTCTTCATGATGCTCGTGATATTGATGAAGACAGCTTTGCTTCCAGTGTAAGACATGAGCCTCTTAAAGAAAGGCTCTTACCCTATTTAGTCGATGAACTTCTGCGTTCTCCCCATGCATTACTTTCTAAAGATCAAGTATTCAAAGAGGACGAGTTTACCAGTCCAATCCGAAGTCTTGGTGCTGATGCCAGCTCGGATGGTTCAGTTTCTTCTATGATTAAGACCAAAAAGGCTCCTACATTAGAACCCAAGGTTTCACAAGGCTTCCCGGAACCAGATCCAGAATTTGTAATTTCACCTAGAGACGAGATTTTCAAAACTCCTCCAAAAGAGCCAACAGAATGGATCACAAATAAGGGACACCTAGTTGATGAGCTTACTGGGATTGATGATGCTGATGACGAGGAGATCAGGGAAAGGCTTTTGAACTACAACCCCAATGCTCCGAAGTCCCCAAGGAAGGCTCCTCCTGCCCTTGTTATCAACCTGGCGAAAAAATCTCCGATTAAGATAGGAAGTCCACTTCACATCGTCCGGAACCAGAATGGAGTTAGACTTGAGCAATCTCCGAAAAAATCGTTCAACGATATTTCTCCTCTGGATGAAGTACTGCCTACACAACTCAACTACGGAAAAGTTAGAGAATCCCATAATGCCCCTGAGGCTTTGCAGGGAGTTGCCAATGTACATGCAGCCCCTGACTTAGCTGAGACCATAGATTGTAAGACAGAGGTGGGAAGCTCGTCCTCAACAATGATGGAAAGCCGAGCAAAGTCGTTGGATATGGAGGATGTGCAATCTACCGTTATCAGGGCGCCAATCAGATCCAAGTCTCATGCTAGAGGTCGGTTGTTTTTGAGGATAGTGGGCCTCAAAAATCTTGATTTGCCAGCTTTGCAAAGCAAGAATGCTAATTTCTCAATATCGTTAGACAATGGTGTTCATTGCATAAAAACCCCTAGTTATCCATTGAATGACAATCATGTTCAGATTGGAAAGGAATTCGAATTGACTGTCGGGGATTCTTTAGAATTCATCTTAACCTTGAAAGCCAGCTACAAAAAGCCCAAGGGTAGATTGGTTGAAGTCAAGGAGCGTAAGATACTCAAGCTGAAATCCAAGATCGGACGTCTCTTTGGTGGAAAGGAGATTGTCACTGAGACAAGATTTGTGCCTGTTGATGTGAAAGATACCTGGGAGAACAAGCTTGCTCAAGATGGATCGTTTGCCCGCTGTTACGTTGACTTCGAGCAATATGAAGGGAAGACTACAGGTAAGGTTTGCAACTTTGATATCACTTGCTTCAATGAATGGGAAACCATTGTCGATAAGACAGGTAATATTATGAAGTGCAAGCCTTACCGTATTGGACAATTAGAGGTGAAGATGTTGTATATTCCAAAGACTTTGGACAATGAAATTCTCCCGTCCAGCATCAAATCAGCTTACGAGGGTATCAATGCTTTGAAAGGGGAAGCTAAGTTCTTCAAAGAGGGATATATGTATCAGGAAGGTGGAGACTGTGAATTCTGGAAAAGACGTTACTTCAAATTGCAAGGAACTTCTTTGATAGCTCACAGCGAGTACTCCCATAAGACCCGGGCCAAGATCAATTTGGCCAAGGTTGCAGAAGTGCTATATGTGGATAGTGATTCGGCAATTCCAAATGCCTCTTACCGTAATTTCAGTGAGGTTCTTCTACTCGAGAATTCTTTCAAAGTCAAATTTGGGAATGGAGAAATAATTGACTTTGGGGCACCTACCAAGCAGGAAAAGAAGGAATGGATTTCGATAATTGAGGAGATAATTCAGAGAAACAAGTTCAGGGTTCAACCGTGGGTCAAAATTATGGTTGACAGTAATAATCTTTTGAACGACAAATATTGATATGTATTTATGATTCAAAAAATGTAAATAAAGACAAATGTAGATGGTTAAAGGTAGACAGTATTCACTTGTGAAGAGATCTAATATGTAGCTGAGGTCTTTAAGTGTGTTAGCGCATGGCCTTGCTAGGCAGGGATGTGATTCTCTAAAGATAGAAATCGAAACTCTCCAGAAGAGCCAATACTTGGGCCATGTGATAGTCCTCGTCACTACACCGATCCATAGTAAGTATCTAACACGAACGTGCATTAATTCTATCCTTATACACATAAATAACTGGGCTTTCAAATGCTGACTACTCAGCATCTTCATCAAGCCAGCCTTTGGCTCTCTCTATGGCCCTCTCCCATCTCTTCCATTGCTTTCTTCTCTCCTCGTCTGACAACTCTGCCTCGAAAATATCGTCTTGAGTGCTCTTGATTTTTGCCTTCACGTCATCAAGGTCCTTCCAGACTCTCTGGCTTTCGTCCTCAAAGGCAAGCCCTGCTGCAATAGCTGCACCAAGGGCAGTACATTCCAAGATAGGTGCTCTTTTCACTTTCACACAAGGTCCTAAAATATCTGCTTGGATCTGCAAAACCTCGTCTGCTTTAGACATACCTCCGTCTACAGCCAATGTGGAAAGAGGGGATTTTTCGTTTTGATTCTGCAAAGCCGACTCCAAAAAGTCCTTACTTCCGCCAGCGTCTTCGGCCATGGCCCTCAAAATGGCTCTGACTTGGTAGCAAACCCCCTCTAACGCAGCTCTAGCTATATGACTACTTGTGGTGTACTGGGACATGCCGAAGATGGTACCTCTGGCACCGCCGTCCCAATATGGGGCGTATAAGCCGGAAAAGGCTGGAATAAATACGACACCTCCGGAGTTTGGTACTTGGGAGGCCAACGGGCCCACGTCACGGGCGTCTGCAATCAACTTCAAGTTGTCTCTGAGCCATTGGATGATGGATCCCGCCACTGCAATGGAACCTTCCAAGGCATAATGAGGCTCGGCGTCCTGGCCCTTCAAAGCAGGAAACCAGTACCCATAGGTGGTCAACGCTCCTCGGTTGGAGATGAGCTTTCTGGATCCAGTGTTGTACAAAAGGAAACAACCGGTACCGTAGGTACACTTGGCAGAACCAGATCTCAAAGCCAATTGGCCCACAAGGGACGCCGACTGGTCACCCAAGCAACCACAGATGGGGATTCCGGCGATGGTTTTCAAGGTTTCGTAGGCCTCGGGGGTCATTCTGTCATGGAAGCCCAAATTGGCCAAGTTGGGGGCTGCAAAGGACCCATAATGTTCGGACGAGGAGCAGATTTTGGGCAATCCAATCCGGGTGGGGTCAATGCCCCAGAAGTCGAGGAGTTCGTCATCGTAGTCCTTGGTTTCCAAGTCCATAAAGTACGTTCTGGAGGCGTTGGTGATGTCGGTGACATAGGACTTCTCTCTGGTCAAATGGTAGATCAACCAGGTGTCTACTGTACCGAACATAAGGTCCCGGGAACCCTTTTCGTACTCCTCCTTGATGGTGTCGTCGTTATCCAAGAGCCAGCGCAACTTTGCAGCCGAGAAGTACGTGGACAAGGGCAAGCCGGTCTTCTCTCTCAACAGTTCCTTCTGGTCGTCGTCGAGCATCTTCTCCAAATGTTGGACAATCTCCTTGGTTCTGGTGTCGGTCCAGGTGATACCGTTACTCAAGGGCTTACCGGTCTTTCTCGACCACACGAGGGTGGTTTCTCTCATGTTGGCGATCCCCAAGCACTTGATCTTGTACTTGATTTTGAGGTCGGGGTGTTCGTTGACCTTCTTGAGGGTAAGAAGACAGGCCACGAGGCACGAGAGGGCGTTGGCCAAGATGTGGACGGGCATACACTCGGACCAGCCAGGTTGGGGGAACCGCAAGGTGGGACCAGCAGAGGAGGCGTTGTTTTCGATAGCCACATCGTCGGTGATGGTGATGGCAATACCCTCGGCCGAGTAGATGGGCTCGTTGTGTCTCATGAGCGAGGACCTTCTACGGAAGTGGTCGGTGTTTTTGGACTCAGCTGGTCTCTCGGAGGCCGAAGTGGAGTATTCGATCTGGTGTTTGGCGATTTCGGTCCCATCATCGCGGAACAAGATGGCTCTGGCCGAGGTGGTGCCGATGTCGATGGTGGCGATCAACGGGATCGTGGGTGCTTTGGACTGGCGACGTGGCATGGGCTGGAGGGCTGGAGGGGCTGGAGTGGCTGTCAAAATTTAAAGTGCTGGAAATTTGGGGCCGGTTGAAATCGGCGGGGTAGGACTCGGGCGTGCAGAGAAGCTGAATGGGGAGATGAAGAGGGAAGAGGCAAAGATCAGAGGTCAAAAGTCAGAGATTGTTCGAAGATGTTCAATAATCGGTCAGAAGAGGTCAGAAGAGGTCAGCAAACGTTCAGAAGAGGTCAGTGGTTGTCAGTAGACGTTCAGAGACGTTCAGAGTTGGTCAGAGTTGGTCAGAAGAGTCAGAGATGCCAGCTGGGTCAAAGAGAGCAATCGCGAAAAGCAATCGTACCGGCAGAGATCCGGTGTCTGTAGGCCCCTGGTGCGTATTGTGCTGCAGCCCGGAGGCGGGAGTGGCCAAATTTAGCGATGGCAGGCGTTGGCGGTGGGAGCTGAAACGGGGCAGCGAGTTGGCCGTGGGGCGGTGCAGCAAGCGCTGGTCGGTCCAGTAGCGACAGGCATGTGGCCCGGTGATGGTGAAGCGGGCTCGAGCACTGCCACTGCTCTGTCCGCTGCTCTGCCCTTGGCTCATGGCCACGGATCTCCGCCACGGCGTCTGCTTAGATTTGCTGCTTCTCCATTATTTTCCCCACGGCTCGCCTGCCGGCCAAGTCGATGAGGCAGGGGCATGGCCATTTACGGCGGGGCGCGGAGTTTGCCGCCGGTTTCGAATGGCGTGGGCGGCCGGCTCTTGCATTAGGGTGCCGAGGTGTTGCATTCCGGTGGGGCTAGCACCTGAGCATAAACACTTTAAACGTAGGTAGAGTATATAAACTGCTGGAGTACACTGTCCACAGTATCTATGCTGTCTAGAGTTCTACGCTGTCTAGAAGTATCTACACTGTCGAGAGTATCTGCACTGTCTAGAGCGTTCTAACGATATGTCAAAGCGATTTAGATCAACTTGGCCGTGTTTCCTAAATACTCTTTCTCCCAGATGATCTGCTATTTTAATTTTCAGTTCAATAATTATCTATATGCTTCTACCTGGTTAATCACACTTCACGCTCTTACCACCTCTTACTTCCTTCCAAATACCGTCTCTTCGTCCCTCAACGCCACCCCGAACGAGTCGTCGTTGCCCTCGTTGTCGCTCTCATAGTCGTCGATGTCTATGAACGATCCCCCGTGGATTACCGTGGACTGGCTGATGTCGCTCGCCTCGGGCCCACGGCTACAGTCTCCGTCCTCGGATATCAACACGCTCATCTCTGCCTCTCTCCGTAACATGTTCACAACCTCAAACGAGGTATCAACCGCCGTAGGTGGAGCCTTCTCCGACGGCCCAAGATTCTGTATCAACCCAGTAAAGAGCCTCGAGGTCTTGGTTGAAAGCTCAGAGTTGTGAGTCTCGAGCATTTTTTTGATTTTGGCGTTGTTATCGTCTATGTTCTTGCCCACTTCGTTGACGATGTCCATAAGACTCTTGGATGCCACCGTTTGGTTGAGTTGATTCAGGAACCGGCTGAACATGCCTTGGATGTTGGTGGATCCAGAATTCTGCCCACTGCCATCGTTGCTGAGTCCTGTTTTTCTGCTCGAGGGCCGCTCTAGTTTCCCTTCCATGAACGATTTTTGCGTCACCAACAAGGCGCTAGAAGCCCTTTTCTTAAGGGCAGCAGCAAACCCTTGAGGGTTCGTTTTCCTGGTGGGACTCTGGTCCCTCTGGTCCATCTCTTGGATAGCTGCTATCTGAGCCTCCAATTCGGCCATCTCGAATTTGGCGATCTCCGCCTGTTTCTGGAGCCGGGTTAGCTCGGCCTGCTTTTTCGCATGGGCACTCAACAAGTCTTGGATGTCCCGGGGGGGCTGTTTGTGGTCTCCAGAGACCAGAAACTGGTGAGTTGGGGTCGACTTTGTATGGTCTACGGGCACATAGACTGGCAACCCGTTCTTTCTACTGGGCGAAGCGTGGTCGATCCGGCTGGGCGAGAGAGAAAACTTTGCAAGCCCGGTTGTCTCGCTGAGGAGCCTTTTTTCGGATTTCTCGAGGGTTGGAGCTTCGTTAATGGAGACTGCTGGGCCTAGTATGGATCTCTTGATCTTCAATCTGGGAGTAGACGGCGGGTCTACTGTAGAGAAGGCTACTGTCGCCATGGCTGGGGATTGGAAACACAATAGAAGGGGAGATAATTAATAGAAGAACAAAGGCAGAACAAATGTGATCGATGCAGCTTATTATTGATCCTGATTGGGAAAATGGATGCAACTCATCTGGCTTGATCGAGGGTATTAATCCGGTCGGAGTGGAAGTGTTGGGGTTGTTTTTTTTTTTTTGCGGCAGATCGAAATCAGAGGAATAGACGAGCGAACACATGTCAAGAGGAGAGAGAGGACGAGGAATGGCGGAGAGATTGTGGGAGAGAAGGACAGCAGGACAGCAGGAACATAACAAGAACATAACGAAGAGCTCTATTTCACCGCCCACCCCCTCCTCCGCCGCTCTTCTTCTGTCCTTGACCTCATCCATATTATTATTCCACAGTTGCTCCTTTCGGCAGAAAGTAAACACAAATCACATGGCCACCGGTTCCATGACGTTGGTCCCTGGTTTTCCCCCCGGTAAAGTCGCAATTTGGCAGCTGTGTGCAAAAGTTCCGGCCCAAATCGTGCCCAAATTAGTTGCGCATGGAAGAGCAAACAAATTTTTTTGACTTCTACTACCTTCAACCACAGCAAACTAACCCATTACGATGTCCTTTTCCTCCAAGATCAAGTTCCTCTTCGTGAGCACGGTTGTGTTCTACCTCACCTACTTGTACGCTTTCAAATGCCCCAAGTTGGTAGCCCCAATTGACTCCGCTGTCGAGGGAACCGCTTTCGAACCGTTGGCCCTGGCCCACATCCAAGCCTGTGACGCTTTGCAAAAGGGGGTGCTGTTTGTCCACCCATACGTGGCCAAAGTCCAGGCCGCCGTCACCTCCCACAGCTTGTACGAGCTCCACGCTGCCCACCACGTCAACGCCATCCAGTCCCACTACTACAAGTCGGTCCACCCGGTTGTGGTCAAGGTCCACGAACACGTACACCCTTTTCTCGTGAAGGCCTACGAGTACGTTGAAACCTACGAACAGATCTTGTACGCTTACATTTTGGAGTTCGTTGGAAAGGCCAAGGTGTTTTACGCTAAGGAAGTTGCTCCGAAATTTGCTTAGTTACGATATCACGCTTAATATATATCCTTGAAGAAGGTGTAGAGAAGAGAGAGATCTAAGTCAAGATTTGTTTCAGATATGATGTAGGAGGTTATAGTAACTAATTGACGTAAAAGGCGTTAATTTAGAGAAGATGGTGCTACTTCAAATAGTGGCACCAGTTGGATTGTGGGGATAGTAGGCATTATAAGATATAAGACAGTAGGAGACATTAAAACAGCCAGATGAAGAGCACGTTTTAGAGAAGAATTCGCAGTTTCAAGTCTATACTAAGCAATTGGTTGCAATGGCTTTGGATGGCAAAGAACTGATCTGTTGGAATGTTTCCGTAGACTCTGACATTGGCTGAATGTGGATTTGCTCTGGACGTTATGAGCCAACAACCGCTTCACACATCATTGCTGCTGCTGAACACACTGCAACAAATCGATGACCCGAATCTGTGTAGGTGCTCCTGGTATTGGCTGTGACATTCCTACTTCACCTGTTTGCAATGACAGCTCATGTACTTGCCTCTGTCGTCATTCACTATCCCCATCCATCTACATTCCTTTCTATCTACGACTTGATCTACCTCTTCATCTACGTCTCTTTCTTATAATGTATATTATTATGGGACATTCGTACATGTCTATAAACTCGCCATTATCTGACCTGGTGAACCATTGTTGCACCCAAGGCACTCACAAAGTCGATAGAGAAATCGATCTCATTCACTTCTCCAATTCATCCTTCTCAGTCTCTTCTTCTTCAACTGCTTCCTCGATTTCTTCATCAACTTCTTCATCAACTTCTTCATCAACCTCCTCTTCGATGACCTCTTCAATGACATCCTCTTCATAATCGTCATCATTTTCATCTCCGATCTCCTCCTCAAATTCAACCTCCTCCACAATTACCTCTTCGATATCACCCTCAGAAGAGTACACAATCTTCACATTCTCCTGGTTTTGCAAATATTCCCTCGTTTGCTCTCTAACTTCATCTGCATTCTCCACCAATTCTTCAAGTATTTCGTCAACAGTCCGCTCCACCACCTTCTCCTCGTCCAACTTGTCACCTCCTTCTGTTCCATTTCCCTCATGTACAATCGTCACCTCGATGGGTTCCTCATTCTCATTCTCATTCTCATTCTCGTATTCTTCAGCTTCGAGCTTCTTCTTCTCCTCATATCTACGAATAAACATCTCTCTCTCTTGGAAAGCAAGGTTGGCTCTAGCTCTCACAATTTGCAAGAAATCGGCATTGTCCAGAATCAAGAAGTTGGTATGGAACACAACTTGCTTGAGATATTCTTCCCATTTCGTGAAGCCTTCAGGGACATTGCTAACCTCGATATCATCAGATATAAATCGAGATTGGTATTTGTTGGCTTCGTCAAAGACCAGATCCCTGGTTTGAAAAATCTGCTCTTTTATTTGATGGAATTGCTTCCAAGCATTCCAGCTGATGGTCTCCTCTTCCGCCTGCCCTTCTTCTTGTTCGACGACGGACAACAACATGTGCAATCTCATGGTGAATTCTTGCATAGTCAAACCGGCGAATGAGTCCAAGACATCAATCACTTCTTGTGACAAATGCATGTACTTCTCTACGACCTTGGTGTTGAGTCCGGTCAAGACTGCTCTTATGTCATCGATCTCTTCCTCTACAAATTTGGAGCTCTTGCTGATATCATCACGAATATCTTGTCGAGAGACGTAAACATTACCCTCAAATTCATCTTCTGGCCCCAAGATAAGCACATCGTGCTCAAGCATGTAAGAAGCGTCTTTGCTGACTGATTCGATGTGAGAGTTGATGTCCCTGTAGTTTTTGTAGTTCTGGGTCTGGATTTTCGTCAATTTGTCACCAATAATGGGCTTGACTTCCTCTTGAATATAAGTGTCCACAAACTTATCCAAATCAAGTTGCAAATTCTTAATAGCAGAGACGCAAGTCTTGTTAATCTTTTGACGCCAGTATTCAATTTCACTGTTCACTCTATCGATTGCTGACATGCTTACATCTTGTCTATCTCTCAAAGTCTCTACGTTTGCATCAGAGTCGTCCTCGACTGGTGAGTCAGTATTTTGACCGTTTTGCATGACAGTGACCGTCTGAGTGATTTGGATGGTCAAAGGTTCTTCATCAGAGAATTCTTCATCTTCTTGCGAAGAAGTGCTCTCGATTTTCTCCTCATTCAGGTCGTTATTCTCGATTTCAATCGATTCCGAGTGGAACTGTTCAATGATGGGGTCTTCATTTTCGGTGTTTTCACTGGATTTCTGAGCAGTACGATCGAATTGCTCCTTAATGGCATTGTAAGCATGGTTCAATGTAGCCTTGGCTTTTCCAGGATTCGGACGCTTGATTAAATTGTACAATTCCTCTTTCAAAAAGAGGTCTTGGGTGGTCAATTTTTGTTGGAAAGCAGATCCTTTGGAGCGAATGGCATCATAAAATTTGACAAAGTAGTCTACAATAGCGTTAGCACCTGAAATGTAGTAGTACTCTCTTAACTTCACAAAGGCTGGTTGGGTATAAATTGCATGTTTCAAGCTCAAATAATGGGTTAAAACATACTTGTTATGAAAGACTTGAATGCTTGTTTTCGTTCGAGACAGCGCAATGTTGAGTTTGACTTTCAAATAGTCCAGAATGATGTAATAATACCTACTGGATGCCAAAGAAGTCTTGATATATGCCCTGTGGAGAGCAGGATAGAGCACATTGTTGTACAATTTGACAGCTTCAGCAACAACTCTGTTGACCTTGACCGCTGTCAAGGCGATTGAGTCCCTAACGAAAGATCTGATGACGAATGATATACTATATCTGTCGTCGATCTCGATGATCTTTGCTTTGAGGTCGGTAAGGGCAGTTACTACGATTCCCAGCTTTCCGGAGAGATCGAAGCGGGCATCTACCTGACTCACAATAGGAGACACGTGCTTTTCGTAGTGGGGAACCACATACTCGTGTAAAAGGTAACAATTTGCCTCGTTAATCGAAGGATAGCTCGAAGCCTTATCATAATGGAACTGATGTGGCACGAAGATCACGTCACTCTTCAGGGGACACACGGTCGTAAGAAGATTACTGACGTACCAGGCCTGAAAGGAGGTCAAGAGGGCCCCAATAGTGAGGAGGAGCTTGACCAGGCAAGTCATTTCGGGCTGATTAGAGGTTGTTACAGCCGTGGCGTGGACACAAACAAATCAATGACTAAAAACATAAAAGGGCCGTTAAATGTCGGAGCGATGTCGCGAGAAATTGGCGACTTTGCGACTTTTTAGATACAGTGGAAGGGAGGTATTGGAAGTAGGCATTACTCCGTAGCATAGCCTTAGAGCTGGGTACTGAAGCAGGCTTTAGATACTTTAGATAGTTGTTAGCCATTCAGCCGTTCTTACTGTAGTCACCAGTTCATCTCTGACCATGTCTCTCCAGGGTTGGTTCATGGCTCAGACAGAATCACATGACTCGTCACCTGTCTAACTTCAACAAAATCCGTGATAGTTTAGTGGCTAGAATTACCGCTTGTCGCGTGGTAGACCGGGGTTCAATTCCCCGTCGCGGAGTTTTTTTTTTGGACCCATTTCTATTCCAAAGAAGCAGCACTCTACGTGGCATTGCACCCTTTCAGGTGATCTACATACATCTGATTCAGTGTCTACATCTAGTACAAAACAAAAGTTTATTGGTCGTAACAAATCAGAATTGAATGGTCTATTTTTTTCATGCAGAGCACTGGGATGGCCAGCAGTAGTTAGGCATTTCATTGGTATAAGCGACCCAGTTGTTCAACAGACTGAGGTCGAATTCGCTGTTGGAGTCGTGCTCGAAGAATTGCTCGAAAGATCTCTTGTGATTCTTGTCGAACTCCTGAGACAAGGTGTACTCGTACTTCTTGTCGAAATGCTCGGTCCAAACAGTCTCCAAGACGGAGTTTGGCTTTGCAGACCAGTCGAATTCCAAAGCAAAGTTGTCTGGCATGCAGTAGTAGTTGTTGTGTTTAGAGGCCTTGACCAAAACGGTGGATGACCATTTGGCAAAGTTGTCGACCTTGGACCGGTCGCTGCCATCCCAGAGCAATTCCTCGGATTGGAATGGACCTACTCCTCTGATCTTAAGGGATCTTAAGTTGTCTTGGAAGTTCTCGAAGATGGTGGAGGCAGCAATGGTCTCGTAGTTAATAGTGACCTTGTAGAAGTCTTCGTTGACATATTCGACGTTAGAAACCGTGAAGAAAGAGCTTGGGACTCTGGCAGATTCCATGACAGCTCTCTTGGATAAAGAAGCGGTTTCTTCGTCGTGCATTTGCTTGAGCTGGAACAAGTCTCTGCTGATCTTGGTGGCAATCGAGGTCATCAATTCTCTCTTGTCCATGCCGAGGTCAGAGTCGTCGTTGCGGACAGCGATAAGGCCAATCAAGTTGGAAGCGATGCTGCCCATCTTCTGGGCCTCGATGTCTCTCTTGTCAGCTTGTTGGTCTCTCTTCCAGCCCCAGGAGAAGCCACCCTTGGTGGAAGCACTGAAGTTGAAGAGACATCCGATCTGGTTAAAGATGTTACCGAGCCAGTTGAAAGCAAAGCCTCTCTTCTCGACATCAATGTCATCTCTGGTGACGTGAACGTTGGTGTTGATCATTTCACGGATATCGGCCTCGAGAACCTCTCTCTTGATCTTAGCAGCGTCACCCTTTGGCATCTTGCTACCGAGCTCGGCAATCATTCTGGCGACAATGTCAACAGTGACGTCGTCCAATTCACGCTTGCTGATGGTACCATCAGCCAGAGCTCCCAACAAACCAACAAGGTTACCAAAGAATTCACCGTACCATTCGTCGTCAAATTCCCTGGCAGCAAGCTCTCTCTTCCAGCCCCAAGAGAAGCCACCCTTGGAGGAAGCGCTGAAGTTGAAGAGACATCCGATCTGGTTGAAGATACTTCCAAGCCAGTTAAAAGCAAAGCCTCTCTTTTCCATGTCAACCTCGGGGGTGATATCGGAGTCCAAGATCTCTCTGACCTTGTTTTCAAAGTCGTTCAAGTCTTGTCTCTTGGCCATTTCCTTTTGCACAACGGCATCACCGTGCATGTCGACAGCATCGTTGTAAAGTCTGGCCACAAGGTCAGCGGTGAAGTCTTCCTTCCACACTTCACGCTTAGCGACGCTGTCTTCGACATTCATCTTGTAGAGACCAAGGATGTTGGCAGCGAGTTCCAGGTACCATTCGGCGGAGAGGTCTCTTTGCTCGAGATCTCTCTTCCAGCCCCAAGAGAAGCCACCCTTAGTGGAAGCGCCAAAGTTGAAAAGACATCCGAACAGCTGGAAGATGCTTCCAAGCCAGTTCAAGGTGAACGATCTCTTTTCAACGTCAATGTCCTCATGTCTGAGGTTAAGAGTGTTTGCAATATGACGGACTTCGTCTTCGAGGACTTCTCTCTTCAATTTTTGGTGGTCCTCTACTGGGGCAAGTTCCAAGATGTCAGTGACGATTCTGACAACCAAATCCTGTTGGTCATCTCTCTTGACCTTAGCAGCATCGATGCCAAAGACATCGGTCAACCTGGCAAGAAACTCGTCGAAGGAATCTGGAGCAGCTTCTCTCTTGTAAGCGGCATTGAAAAGAGAGTCGTGCTTTTTTATTGGGATGGTGTTGGTACCGATCTGAACGAAGTTCGAACCACATGAGCCAGAAGAAACACTTCCAGCTGCCAAATCGGCGTAATCATGGTGAACAGCGCCGTTGGCAGACACTAGAGAGGAAAATGCAACCGCAAGTACTGATAATTTCGAGTAGCCTACCATCTTGTGCCAGTTATGATTCACTCTTGTTCAATATTTCAAATAGCTTTAACACACGAAGACAACAGTTGGTGAAAATTGGAGCAAGTTGATGAAGTTCACCTTTCGATCGTGGTAGCGAGGCTGGAGCGTTTATATATAACCCGTACAATACTCCACCCTTCTATAGGTGTCTCAGTTAATTTTAATAAATTCTCCTCCACCGCTTCGTTAAAAGCTTAACTGCTGCTGTTATCCTGATCAGGAAGAATCCTTGATCAGACATCAAAGGGTTCTCTATGTTAGTAAGGCGGTTGCGAAAAAATACCTTCCCCTTCTTCCAGCAAAAACGGTAATTTGTGCAGCACATGCGAGGGAAATGGGTTGTGTGCAGGCATGGGGTACTTTGGTTTCCCAAACAGGAAGTTTTGTGAAGGTAATATGTCCAGGCAGAAGCCCGGGAAGGACTTGCCAGGGCCATGCCAGGCGAACCCCTTATTGTGCATAAGTGACAGGAGTGATTGAATGCGTTTACGTGGAGCGTTGTCACTCAAATTTGAATCCACACGGGCGCCTAACTTGTGTCAAGGTTGCCTGGTCAGAGAAACAGAAAAGAGGATCCGTAATGGTTCGTGTGCCGCTTCGTATAGCCATCTACGATGGTGACTACGCTTGGCATCTAGATCGCCATCAACGATGGTAAATACAGCAGTGACTCACTATGTTGCTACATTCTGAAGACCAACAAGTTTAGGGAAACTACCTGTTTGGGGTTGTTGGAACTGTCTTTCTCCTCACGAATTACGGGCATGGTGGGTTGCGCATGCACGACAACTTTAAAACCAGCTGAATTCACGTGCCAATGGTGATGGAGTCTGAGTCACGTGATGTGGGGGTCCTCCTCGGATCTCGATTCAATATGCAGTATGTAATTGGCACTTCCGGGTCATTAGGAAAAAGTAAAGTCAAGATAGAGTCAAAACCTAATTAAAGGTAATATATTGATGCTGGACCGAGCAGGGTTGAGGACCAAGGCAAGAAAGCACCCAGGATTATAAAGGAGTTGTAAAGTAGAAGAAATGGTTCAAATGTAGCGTACAAAAAGGGGTAAATGCTTGACGTTAAACTCCGAGCTCGTCGTCGATCGGGTAGGGAAAAGGGCGGGGGCTCTCCGAAGATAATGATACGACTGATAAGAAAGATATCGTCAAGTCAAATGTGTTCAAATACAACCTACGAACCAGGGTGGGTCTTTTGGAACAATTTACAGCAATTGGCCCGTATATCAGGATGCCAAAACAAAACTAGGAAGCAATTGAATAGAAAGCAGAGCAAGAGGTATTTAGTAGGTGATTCCAGTGACAGCAGATCAAACTAGTGAACAATTACGGTCAAACGAGTATTGTGATCCGCTGGTGCGGCTAACACGATAGACTTGGATTTAATGAACCTGCTCTAATAGGCTACCACCCTGTTAAGTGGAGGCGGCCATTGCATGGACGAATACGTGCACCAACCGCGGTAGCGCTAATGTCATATGAACGGGCGTGACGCTTATTGGTCGATAAGAAATAAAAGAAATAGTTTTATTTTAAGAGGGTGGGAAAGACTTGCAACACCAAACCCAACCAAAACGAACTCACTTCAGGCGTGCTGTTCACATTGGCATTAATTAGCTCAATTCATAGGCAGCAATTGCAATCCTCTGACACGTTGTTAATTCTCGTGAAGGTCATGTTTTGCGAGATTTTTCCCCTAGTAAAAATCGCTATAAAGGACTTGAATGTCCATTGGAGCGGGAATTCCTGTAATCCGGATTCTTCAGTAAAAAAAGAGAAGCCAAGGATTTTTTTTTTGGATTTGAAAAAAGGAGGCAGTGAAAGCTTTCACAGCGTTGGGTAAAGTGGGAGAGGCGTGAGTAATAGGTAAAAAACTCACCAAACCAGGATCAAAAGCAAGCAAATCATCCGACCCATCTGAGTCATTGGTTGGGAGGAAATAAAAAGCAACCACGAAGTTCTGCCCCTCCCAGCACGCCCTAGTAAAGCAGAATGAAAAATGGAATATACCGAAGAAATGGTCTTATTCTTAACTCTCTCTTATCTAGTAGATCCCCCCTCTCTTGTCTATAATCCCCACATATTCATCTAGTCGTTATCTATGTTTTTGACTGCTCTCGTAAGATAGAGTAGGTAACACCGGAATAATTTTTTTTAATTTTGTTCCATGCGTGTATTTGACCTAAATTAAGAATCTGGTAGGCCCATAGAGCCCTACAGTTGCGGGTTCATGGTACCGCATCAAAGGAAAAAGGCGACAATATTAGCTCCGTTAACCGAATACCGAAACCCAATCCCTCGAGGTGACCTCCCTCGCTCATAACCTGTACCTCTGTTATCGGGATATCTCGGCTTGATTGGTCCCTTTCACGTTTATCTATTTCCCGAAATCACTACTCATGTACCTTAGCCTCTCTTACTCGAACATCTGGGCAAATTATGACATGCGGTAAAAAAACCACTCAGGCTTGATATATAAGTATCAAATTTGCAGTCGATTTTGTTTTCTTTGTTATCTCTTTTCGAGTTCCAAACACCACCCTTACATATAATAAGCATAACCAATTAAAATGGTTTCTATTACCGAACAAACCGCTATCTTGGCCAAGTATCTTGATCTCGATCAACGTGGAAAGATTCTCGCCGAATACGTCTGGATTGACGCTGAAGGTAACACCAGATCCAAGTGCAGAACCTTGACCAAGAAGCCAACCTCGGTTGAAGACTTGCCAGAATGGAACTTTGACGGTTCTTCCACTGGTCAAGCTCCAGGTCACGACTCTGATGTCTACCTCAGACCTGCTGCCTTCTACCCAGACCCTTTCAGAAAGGGTGACAACATCATCGTTTTGACTGAATGTTGGAACAACGACGGTACTCCAAACAAGTTCAACCACAGACACGAATGTGCTAAGTTGATGAAGGCCCACGAACAAGAAGAAATCTGGTTCGGTTTGGAACAAGAATACACCCTTTTCGACCAATTCGACAACCCTTACGCTTGGCCAAAGGGTGGTTTCCCAGCCCCACAAGGTCCTTACTACTGTGGTGTTGGTACTGGTAAGGTTTACGCCAGAGACGTCATTGAGGCCCACTACAGAGCTTGTTTGTTCGCCGGTGTCAACATCTCTGGTATTAACGCTGAAGTCATGCCTTCCCAATGGGAGTTCCAAGTCGGTCCATGTACCGGTATCGAAATGGGTGATGAATTGTGGATCGCCAGATACCTCTTGCAAAGAGTTGCCGAAGAATTTGGTGTCAAGATCTCTTTCCACCCTAAGCCATTGAAGGGTGACTGGAACGGTGCTGGTTGTCACACTAACGTTTCCACCAAGGCTATGAGAGTTCCAGGTGGTATGAAGGTTATCGAAGCCGCTTTGGAAAAGTTGGCCAAGAGACACAAGGAACACTTATTGTTGTACGGAGCTGACAACGAGCAAAGATTGACTGGTCGTCACGAAACTGCTTCCATGGAAGCCTTCTCTTCTGGTGTTGCCAACAGAGGTGCTTCTGTTAGAATCCCAAGATCCGTTGCTAAGGAAGGATACGGCTACTTTGAAGACAGAAGACCTGCTTCTAACATTGACCCATACTTGGTCACTGGTATCATGGTTGAAACCATTTGTGGTTCCATTCCAGATGCTGACATGGCTAAGGAATTTGCCAGGGAAACTTCTGATTAAACGAATGGGTCCCATGTAGTTTAATTGGAGTATTTTCAGGTTTATCGTGTATTATACAATATGCAAGGACTTCGTCACTCTATTCTGGTAATAATGAAAAGTACGTCTAATAGGAGAAAATGAAACTGATATAGTACAAACTGTAGTGTAGAATACGAAACCGAAGAGAGCGATGGGGGATTGAGGTGAGCTACACATTTGTCGGTTAGAGTCTGAGTGAAAGGATATTGAGATGAAATGATAAGGCCAGGTTTAGCTACGCTGCCACGAGAGTTACAAGGGAGCAAGTCATGGGGTCAATGAATGCTGTCCCAAATATGAACAACAACTGCTCCAAGTAGGAAGAAAAGTAAGGATATGAAGTGCATGCGTGGAAAGTTGCTGAAGTGACTAACAGACAATGATTCAGTTGTCGGTAGAGTAACACAATGTATGTGATTCAAGAGTCATCGAGTTAGTAAGTTACATGGAATAATGACTGCTCTTCCAAGCTAGTCTAGCTTCTTTCTGTGACAGCCCAAATACCTCCTGTCAGCAGTCCGTAACATCAAAGATTAGCTGAAACTGATTTGATGGTCTCTTCACGAGTCATATTGAAGAACCCTAATTGAGTGATCTCCTAATCTTCGCCGGACATGGACATGCTTGTGACTTTCATAACCAAAAAGCTTTCCATTGGAGAGGTGTTGACGTAGTTGCGTGCTGATGATTCTACTGTCTCTAGTCTAAACCTAGTATATTTCTGCCTACAATACCCTTCACTCCAGGACAAAACTTCTTGACTATAGCTCAGAAAGCTTCAACTTTTATGAAACGCCAGAATAACCAAGCACGTTTACTCTGATGCAATTCAATCCAATCAAATTCACTATGACCAACTGACCTCGCCTCTTAGCTTCTTCTATGGTTGATCTACTACATTCTACTTTCATCATCATGAATTTTAGGCTTTTATTCGAAACATAATTTAACGAGAGAAATCAAAAGGATATCAACCACTAAGCGTTGATCAAAGTGGCATTGTACTTTGTAGTCTTGTAATCCCAGTAGAAGCTAACTTCGTGAGAAACATTGTTGAACACTTTACACTGCTCAACAACCTTAACATCGCTCAATCTGTTGCTAAGGTACTTCTCGTAGTCGCTGAACTCACATGAGAAACCTGGACCGGAAGAGCAGCCCTTGATTGGGTAAACAGCATCATTAAGGAGCCATCTGATGTAAGTAGAGCCACCACACAGCAACTTCTCGGCAACAAGACGAGCACCTTGTGGAACGATTTGGGAGTGAACGTATGGGTTAGGGAACAAGATCTGGTCAGTTGGCAAGTTCTTCTCTGGTTCAACAATACCAAGGGCAACGTGCATGATTTCCCAGTCGGTATCATGGGAGAAGGAGAGCCAGATCTTGTTTTTGGCATCTTCCTCCTTCAAAAGAGTAAGAGAAGCGTTCAACAAGGTGGAACCAATTTGTTTGGTAAAGTTGGCACCAGCACCGAAGGAGTAGTACGTGTTAAGAGAGTCGAGGTATTGGTATCTGACGTATTCTTCATTGGTAAAGATGTTAGCGAATGGAGAGTAACCCCTGACACTGATTTCAAAGGCAATATATGTGAAGAGGTTCTTCACGTCAGTGGTGGACAAGTTAAGACCTGGGTTGGATTCCTTAAGACGGTGGAGAGCACCATCGAGGAAAGAAGTGTTGTACTTGGCAACAAGGTCTCTATTGGCAGATTCGTTGTAAGCGTTACAAGCGGCTCTTGGGGTCAAAGAGTTGAGACCCATCTTGGGACTTTCATCAACGATGACATATTCAACATTCTTACCTTCTTCGTAAGTGTCACCGAGAAAACCTCTAGCAAAGTAGTTGGAGGTTTGGTAGCATCTTCCGGAGTTGGAAGAGAACACTGGCAAGGTGTTGTTGGCGTTGTACAAGGAATTGTACTTGGCTCTGAAAGTAGCACCGTGTTTAAGGGCATCAGAGGAACCAGCGAAGTAGCCCTCCGAGTTTGCAGGAGTGGTTTCCTTTTCGTACCAGTAAGTGTCCTTAACGAAGTAGTCGTAGTCGTTCAAGAAGGCCAAATCACCCTTGAAGGTGCCGTTGTAAGTCTTGAGCTTGTCAATGATGGCCTTGTAAGTCTTACCAACACCAGTGGACGGGTAACGTGCACCGTGTCTGGAGAACAATTGGACCTGTTCAATGGTACATTGTTCGGGGATATCGTTGGAGATACCAAACCCTGGGTGTTGAATGTATGGACCCTGTCCTCCCAAGAATTTAAGCACATTGAATTGTTCAACTGCTGCTTGTTCAGGGCTCTCCACATCAGAGTAGACTTGCTGAGAAGCAAGAAACAATCCACCACCGAGCAACTTTGGAATGGCGACCATGGTAAAGAAGATAGGTTGTTGATGACACAAGAACCTGCTGAATCCAGGTCCTTATATACTGGCCCAACTCTGTGGTATTGTCTGGAGCCCTTTGCAACCCAGAGCTTAGTCCCAATTCTATGCATACCTTAACCTCGTTAGCATGCAGTTACGGCGGCTTCGTGCAGCACGTGGGCCCCATTCTCGAGCCAGGCAACGGTGAACCGACGGCGGAAAACGATGTATGCGGTCGGCAATATGCAATTGGCTACTGCAGCCTAGTGTAGAGGTTCGAGTTGCAGACATTCTGGAAGCCCTTGGCCTGGATCTTCCCCTAGGCACTAATCAGATGGCTACTCGGCTCGGCTAGAAAATAATTTTGACATATGCTTGATGCCGAGTAGACAAGAAAAATGTGTCAAGACATCCAACAAGTGGAGGTCCAAAGTGAGCTAGAGGCCACCCGGGTGCAAAATCCCGAATGTAGCTGTCCCTTTTTTGCAACCTGACGACTATGTGGTAGCTAATATGTTCCTACTACCCGAAAGGTTGTAATTCAATGCGCCACAGGGCCGTGTAAAGGCTTTGGGCTCTAATTTGCAAGTACATGCACATGCCCTGAATTTACGAAAGGAGTTGAAGCGGAACCAAATCCCTATTTGGGAGCATTAATCATACATGGAAGCCAAACATGGAAAGTCTGTGGTAATTTGGTACCACGGGTTCTACATGAGCGGTACCGGTCAAAATTTTCCAATTATGGCAAAATACGACCACACATCGAGCATGATTGACTCAATTCATAGGCTATTCTGAGAAAGGTCGTAATGACAAACTGCTGCTGAAGCCACGAGTTGGATCTACCGACCCCTTATGAATTTCTGAATTTATTGGACCGACTGTTGCAAATTAATTGAAAGGCTTTGTAAAATCTCTGGTACCATACGAAGTGTTACTCCAAACCGTTGCATAATTTCCGGAGTACATCGAACTGGGCCGATCATATTTTCAGATACATCTAGTCGGATGGAACATATGTGCTGTGTTTCGTCTCTTACTAGCCAATTCCTGCCTCTCTTAGATATCAATACTGCAACACCACCAATACTAATTGAGCATTGTCCAGAACAAGCCACTTATTTCCTACGGCGTTTTTAAGAATACCGCTGGTCATTTACTGGCATCTGCAGCAGGACACACAAGATAAAACCACATGATTCCAAGAAAGCTACCCAACGAATTCGGTGTATGAATCTATTTGGTTGGGTGGCCCTTAGTGTCTACTTTGTAGGAGGGGATCTGCGGACTTGAGGTGGTAATTGCTGCAGATTTAGTATGCTTTGGAGCATCTTGAGAAGCTGATGTAGAGTGGATGGAGCGGGCTCTGGATCTATACTATCATATCAGTTCTACTATATAGTCCACATTTCTGCTATATAATGGCGAGGCTGTCCCATTGATCTGGTGGCTATGGAAGGACCTTGAGAGGAACGTCACAGAAGGATGCTTGGAGAGGCGCTACAGAGAAAAGCAACAGAGGGCAGAGGGAAGCAACAGAGGGCAGAGGGAAGATACAAAACAGTATAGTGCAGTCTAATTGAAGAAAGTCACAGTGAAACTGTCAACAATGTCACTCTACACTGGTAAAGTATAGAGTAACAAAGAACAGTGTTGATAAAACACTCTACTCCTAATCACTGATACCTCTTTCTCAAGACTTAGTAACCCTCCACCTCTAATCAAATTAGCTGCAAGGAACACACATCCAAAGCTGGTCTCGTATAGTGGTTAGTACAGTTCGTTGTGGCCGAACAAACCCAGGTTCGATTCCTGGGACCAGCATTTTTTTTGCGAACGGAGCTCATAGAGGCGCTAGATGGAAATCCACAAGGGGCTAACAGAGGGCTAATAGACACACATGAACGGTCTGTGTGGCATTTCGTGTACATATACATACAGACCCACGAGCTCTCTGCTACTGACCCGCTACTGACCCGCTCCGCCCCCGTAACCGTCCACCAGCCCGCTGTGACCCCCTCCAACCCACCCTGTCCCCGTGATTCTTTATCGCAGTCGTGCCCGTCTCAAGACGATATCGAGTCAAATTAACCTAGCCGTCTCCGAACCTCGACCACCTGCCTTAAGATGACGGTTGAAGTGGTATGTATATGCTAATATGGCCCGCGCGGGCCACAGAGACAACGGCGGATACGTCAATGGGTTGCTGTGCCTCTCTGGGTACCCAGAAGCACAGGGAATACGCCCCTCCAGCAGAATATTCCCCCCAATTTGGCCATTCCCCCATTCTCGCTCTTACCCGTGCCCTACTAACATCACCAGAAACCCCTCCAGGTCGACAGCGTTTACTTGAATGACCGCAAGAAGGATATCAGAGAGAAAATCATCCCTTGGGAAGGGTTAGCTCGAGCTGGAGTCATTTCCGAAGACGATGCCAACCATATCAAGATCTTGGAGAAGCAATCCCCGGAGAACAAAAACTCCACCATTCTTTCCGAGTTGGAGCTCTACACCAACACCATCTTGAACCTCTTGAACAAGTTGGGCGTCAACTCCAGAGACGAGTTATTGAAAAACCTCTTGGTTCTTATCAACGACTTCCTTTTGGAGTTGCCCAACGAGGAGTTTGCCGAACTGCTCTTGAAATTGTCCAAATTGGACGATTCGTTGCCATTTCTGCCATTAATCAAGCATTTGGAGAACTCCAACATCGATATAAAGGTCTTGAGTTTGTACAACTTAACCATTTTGTTGTCCAAGGCTGCCAAATCCGATGTCTACGCCTCTTTGGTTAACCCTGAGGTAGTTATTCAAGTCTTCAAGCTTTTATCTTCTGATCTGCTTTTGGGCGAGTCCAAGGATGCCAATTTGCAATACATTGCCATCCAGTTGTTACAGGAGCTTGTCATTCACAAAAAGTATAAGCAAATCTACCAGGAAAACAGCTTGGTGGCCAACTTCAAGCCTATCAACCAACTCATCACCTCTCTGTCCAAGCTGCCCAATTCTTCGGGTTTGCAGTTGCTTTACAACGTGTTGTTGACCACTTGGGTCCTCTCTTTCAACGGCTCCATCAATAAGACCTTGGTTCATCACTTCCCAGAAATAATTGGCAACTTATTGACCATTTCCAAGGAATCAATCAAGTTGAAGGTCGTCCGGATGTCGATTTCGATCTTGAAGAACTTCATTTCTGTGTCTGTTTCCTCCAATGAAAGGTTTAAGACCATCAAGCTTGTGTTGTTCCACGATGGTTTGAACTCTATCAAGGTTTTGCAGGACCGTAAATTTGCTCTGAACAGTAGTGACGAGGAATTGTCAAATGATTTGGCATACTTGAACGAGAGTTTGACTGACGTGGTTCAAAACAAGCTCACCTCGTTGGATGAATACTTGACTGAGTTGGAAAACCCCAATTTGTTGTCTTGGGCATCGCCAACTCACAAATCCAGTGAGTTCTGGTTCGAAAACTCGGGCAAATTCAAGGATTCCAACTACAAGTTGGTCAAAAAGTTATTGGAGGTGTTGTCAGCTTCTCTGCTGGGAAATGGTGCTAAGATCATCTTGTTGAACGACTTGCAATTTTTGATTCAGAACTTGGGGGCCGATTTGGTCAACTTTATCAACCAAGAAAAGGATGGTAAGTACAGGCTTTTGATTATGAGTCTTTTGGAGAACGACGAGGGAGACAGTGAGCTCAAATACCAAGCCTTGAAGACGATTCAGTTGTTGGTTGGTCACAATTATTAGAGCTAGAGTTAGATAAATACTGATATACTGATTGTGGACATGTACCAAAGCTACTGATAGATTGTGTGTATTTGCTAGCTGAAGACGCATACATATTTGACAGGGTGAGGTGTAGAATGAAGAAACTCTTGTACATAAATGAAGTATCTCTAGTAGATTGTGGAAGTGTTATGGGCGGACACTATACTAAGCTCGTATTCTTCAGACCAACGTCTTAGGCATTTTGCCTACTACTTTCACCGGAGCTTGTTTAGTTTCGTTAAATACTGGAATAGTCGGTGGGTGTACTGGTAATAGCTTAATCCGTTTAGCATGATTTCACCTTGAAGAAGCTATATGGTATGGGTTTTTTGTGCCTATCGTTTATATTACAAAGAGCTAGGACTTGAGTAGGATACACCAAAGAAGCAGTCAATTATCCACAAAAGACGTACTATATTCAAGCAACTATACCATGGATGTCAGAAGAAGGACTTAATCAGGCTATATGTGTAATAACCCGTAATTTACGGTGCTGGTAGAATGGCGTTATTGGTGGTTCACCTCACACAGAACACATCGGTGCACCCACAATACAAAAGCACACCTTAACAACACCACTAGAAAGATGAATCAATGCTATATTCAGTGTTTGGCTGGCAACGGGTCCCAGATCATCAGAGTGGTATTCTGCAACGCCTTTCTTATAGTTGCCGATTTCTCTGCGTTAGTATCTTCTCTTCCAGTCCCTTTTCCTTCTCTACGGCCTCTCATCTGCTTCTTCTCTCATGCTTCCTGCTTCTCTCATGCTCCGTGCTTCATCATCTTGTCTCCTTCTTCCTGCTTATTCTCTCCTTCTTGTCTCGTTTCAACTGTCCCGTCTCTCCTTCTACTATCCTCCATCCATCTCTCTTCTATCGATTACCCCTCCCCTTCACCTTCCCTTCCCTCCTCTTCCTCTACCTCATCGTCTCTACGCGTGAAATTTCGTGTTTATTTACACCATAAATAGCAGCACCCTCAGGCTAACCAGCCAAAATGCCACCAAAGATAGCCGAAACTATGCAGTTTCGTGACAACAGACTACTTACCTTCGCAGAAGGTGCCTACCAGGGAAAATCCAAGCAGAAAAGATACTGGACCCATCAAAAACCTGACCAAAATGTGCTTGCAGATCACGGCTTCTATTTCACCCCATCAAAGTTGAATATCGACCAAGTCACCTGTTGTGTATGCCACAAGAAGGAAACCAACGTCGGTGGCGTTGAAAACATGGCTGCCTACCACTTGGAAAACCATCCAGACTGTCCCCTAGCCGCCATCTTATCCCAACAAATCATCCATCTTCTGTCAGAGGATCTGCGTCACTTCTGGAGCGAAGAAGCACTCGAAGTGCTCAGGTATCCCTCCTCATCCGAGGCCAGAGAGATAAGGAGAAAGACCTTTGCATCCTACTGGAAATTCGACAAGAAAAGACCCAAAACCGGTTCTGAAAGGCCCAAAAGATCCATAAGGGCTACAAGCAAAGCATTGGCCGACGCAGGTTTCTACTACTGTCCCTTGAAACAGGGGAATGATCGGGTTCAATGTGTGTATTGCACATGTGCCCTAGACTCGTGGCTGGAGTTTGACGACCCATTGAAGGAACACAGAACCAATTCGAGTGAATACTGTTATCTTCTCGATTGTATAGATAACGGAGAGCCCAAGCGGCTCAAGTCGGTGAAAAACACCTTGAAGAATCTCTACAAAGACCTAGACATGCAATTGCTGGACGAAGACATGCTGGACTCCTTTGAAGAGGCTAACCAGACCCAGTCTGAGATATCAGTGACCATGGGAGGGATTCTGGGCGAGGTGGACGATGAGGAAAAGCTACTGGATAGTCACGATGAAGGAGAAGTGATAGAAAGAGACAGTACGGAAGAGGATGATCACTTTGACCAGTTTGATGATGAGCCAGACTACAGTGATTATTTCGCTGGGAAGACAGGCGAGAAGGAAAGACTAGAGGAACGTGCCTCCTCTGACAACGCATCCTCCAATTCTCCTGAAGTGAGTGCCCAGGGACACACAGAATCGCAGCCAAACCGTTTCCAGAAACGGGCACTGGATGATGAAGCAGATATAGGAGAAGGAGAAGAAGAAGAAGGAGAGAGGGTGGAGGAAGTGATAGAGGAAAATGACGTAAGCGGATCTCAACAAAGCGTTTACAATTCACACCTGGACTCCAACGTGTCTCTCTCAGAATCAGATGACTCCCACTCGGACTTCAAACTGGCGGAATCCACCCAAAGCTCCGATGATATTGCCCTGGATTCTGACTCTCTGTACAATGACAGCAGCTTCAAAGATTCACATACAAAGTCCAAAGAGTCTATTACTGATACATCAAGCAACGGAAAAAGGAAGATAGAAGAAGAGGAAGTTCTGCTGAAATTGCCCAAAAAAATGAAGCAGGCAAATACCAAACTGCTCAGGGTCAATCAACAACCAAAGATCAAGCCTGCGGAACCCTCATTCGACGAGGAAAGATTCCAACAGGTTCTTTTATCTCCTAAAAAGTCCAAGAAAATCAAATTACAAGGGTCTAAATCACCTGAAGTCTACGATGAATCAAACCAAGATATAGGAGATTACGGAGAGAATAATTTGGAGTTTATGGAGGCTCATGTCAAAATCGAAGCAATAAAGAGCACCCTGTCACCGGAAAAGGAGGAGCCTCGGAAATTCAGCATCAAAGACAAGGAGCTCAATTTGATGAATGTTGTATTGGAACCTAAACCCATTACTAGCTCACCTAATTCTAGGTCATTTGTAAAGCTCACAACCCCGTCCTTGTTTGACATATCGTTTGAAGATGAATTATTGGAGAGTCACGCAAGGGTGGATATGGTGAAAGAGGAAAAGGCAACAAAAGCCAAGCAAGAAACAGAAGCAAAGGCTGTGGCTATGGATGAAGAAAACGAAGACAAAGAAGAAAAAGAAGAAGAAGAAAAAGAAGAAGAAGAAGAAGAAGAAGAAGAAGAGGAAGACAAAAAAGAAGAAGAAGAAAAAGAAGAAGATGAAAGAGTGAAAGTAGAAGAGAGTCAGTTACCTTTAGCCGAAGCCACTGACGATGAACTGTTCGAACAAAGAGAAATCGAAGTCGATATAGAAAGAGAAGAAGTGGTGGATGGAGTCAAGAGCGATCACAATGGGACGGAGGAAGAAGTCGTTAAAGCAGAAGCAGAGGCAGAAGCAGAAGCAGAAGCAGAAGCAGAAGCAGAAGCAGAAGGGGAGCTCAGCGTAAAACAAGAGAGCATAGAAAAATCCTCTGATAGCTGTCCAGAAATTAAAGAGAAATTAGAACATATACGGGAGCAAGAAGTGGAGATGGTTGAGCTGGAGAAAGAGGATGAAAGAGGAGAAGAAAGTGACGTCGAAGTAGGTATAGCACCAGGAGAAGCACTCGAAGAAAAAATTCAACATGAAAAGACCGAGACAGACAAATTGTTTAAATCCAAATTTGATGATTCAATTTCCGACATCGAAGTCCAAGATCGAACAACATCACTCGAAATTTCCACCAGAGGCAAGGATCAGCATTTAAGCGAATCAAATGATGTAACCTCTAAATTAGTTGAGGATAGCATGGAAACCGATGAGCAAGCCATCATGAAGAGGACACCATTTGACCACGGTTCCCCTGATCATAATGACTCAAGCAAGCTAAACTCAAATGATTTGAGGGTGCAGCAGGACTTAAAACTGGGGATTCCCTCACCTCAAAACGAATTGGTCAAACGAACATCCACGAGGCCACATGTGAAAGAAAATAAGTCTAAGGAAATTGACAGAGAAAGCAATTTGTATTCTAATGATTTGGAAGTAGATACTCCATCAAAACAGCTGACAAGAATCAAGGACATGATACAAATAGGAAGGTCATCGGAGATGAACTCCAGCAAGCGGTCAGAGCTTGAAATTCCTAATACATCTCCAATTGGCCAAAATTCGAGTTACATAAAGACACCGGAACAGCAAGAGAATGAGGCAAACGGGGTTTCGAAGAGTAATGAAAGCAAAGAATATGGAACCTTTCTCGAATTCAGTACTCCGCTCAAACTCGGAGAGTTGGAACAAAGCAAAAGGGCAGTCATTGATACATATGTCGATCACACAGGAGAAGCACGCAATTATGAAAGCATAGCTGATGACGCCGAGGAAGGGGAAGAAGAGAGAGGATCAAAAAGGTCTACAGAAGAAGACTCTGGTGAAAAGAGAAACGAGAAGAGTTCTGCTGACATTGGATGGGAGGAAGCCCAGTTCGGAAGATTAGTGGACGGATTGGCCACGATGGAGGCTACCGCCAAATACTTAAATGCCGTGGCCTCGTCCAAGTATGATTTAAATGACGACTATGACGGGGAAATCACCTCATTCATAGCCAACATGCCAGAAGAGGAGGAGGAGATGACAATCCAACAATGGATACGTTCGTATGCAGTGAATAGCCGCAAGTTGTTGGAGGAAGAGTGTATGAAGATGGTGGAGAAATACCGAGATGAGAGCAAACGGGCGATGCAGTATCTAGAGAAGTTACCTACGATAGATTAATGAATGATGACAGAAGGGCTGAGTAGAAAGTGGGACAAAGAAAAGGGTAAGGAGACAGCAGCAGGTACACTAACTGCACCTTCCTATGTGGGCTGCACTATATAACAAATGCCCGCAACTAACGAAGTGAAATGGTTGATGTCCTCGATGTAAACACAGAGGGAAAATCGCCAACTCCAAGACGTAGAGCAGCTACATTCCCACTCTTCCTCCTCATTGTCATTGCTCCTCATTCCTCATTCCTCTTCCTCTTCTTCTTCCTTCACCTTCTTTCCTCTGGCCATTTCTCCCACTTGGGTGCCCTATTGGTGGACGTCAGCTCACACTGTCCCACATTCGCTGGCTATCTGCCACGGCTGTTAGTGGCTACAATGGATACATCATCTAGACACCCACCTACAGGACTTGTGGGAAATCCACCGTTATAAAGGAATCACACCACGAATTTACCCACATCATCCACCCACGACCTCCCCCTCCGACACAGCCCTCCCCAATTTCATCTCCCCTGGACCTACTTTTATCGTCCTGCACACAGGTCGTTCATTTTCCCTTTCATGTGGCCCTTGGTGATTTCGTTTCCAATCAGAGAGATTTGGAGCTTCAGACCTGATTTAGCAGGGTTTTCAGCGGGTTACATCCATCCAGAACCTCCAGAAGTTACCCAATCATTTCGGGAACTCACTACGCTGTGCAGATTTGCCTAAAGCCTTGAAACTCTCGCTGAATTGTCTGTAAAGGAGCCAACGCCAGATCTATCCATTATCGTGCAAAGAGCGACAATTCGTCCTCCCTGCACCATTTTCCTGAATTAAACCAGCTTTGAAGGCCCAATTCATTGCCAGCATTGCTAAAACTGGATAAAGAGCACCAAACCTCCTCTGAGCTTCTTAAAGATCATCAAAGCGCCACGGGACCCCGTCAACTCCACCCTTACACCAGCTCACCGTTTCTGCTGTAAACCACCCCAAAATGTCCTTCTGGCCCTTTTCAAACTCGGCAAATAACACCAAACTCCGCAAGTTCTTGGACTCCGTACAAGATCCACTGTTGGTATCCACACAAGACTTACTAGAGGACAGAGAACTCCAGCAGGAGTTGGTCAGTGAACTCCACAACATCAAGGGCAGTTACAACAAGAATGCCAATAATTTCACCCTTCTGCTGCAGTTCCAACTCTCGTCCAACGATGAATCCTCCAATCTGTCCACAGATGGGGCACCCAATGCTCTGGGGAATGGAAACAGCTCAAACAATTCCCTAGGCGGCACCATGGGGTCCACAAATGCAGACACAGCAAGTGTGTCGTCGTTCAACGATTCTAGCCTGACTACCAACATCAAAGGTGCTAAAATGATCGAAATACTAACACAGGCACATATCTTGAGTGGCCTTTTGGACTATATTATCAAGAGTGTGCTGTTTTTCGAAGAATTGGCAATTGAGGAAGACAAAAAATTGCAAGAATTGATCCATGATTCTAAAGATGCAGATGCCGATAAGGATACTGATATGGGCGAGGAAATGGAAGTCAGCGATTCTACGAGCTCTGATGCTGGCAAGGATGCTGCTGAGAATGGCATAGAAGAAGCAGATGAAGAGGCCGATGATGATGAACAGGAGGAACTGAGCCAAGAAAAGTCGAAACGGTGCATCCAAGCCGCCGCTGATATTCTATCCATGGACCTTTGGATTATTCTGAACCGAATTATCGAAACCCCGCATATTCTTTCGAAATTATGGAACATTCTAAGTCTTGAACACCTATCTGAAAGCACCCCTCCAGTGACGTATTTGATCCGAATTTTGGATCAATTGATGGATACGAATAGCATTGAGCTTCTCAATTTCATCCGTAATCAACCAAACCTCGTCGAAACATTCATCAACAAGATAGAAGTACCCGTTCTCATGGATTTCCTTCTTCGGGTGATTCAAACTGACAAATTCGATAATCCCACGGGGATTGTAGAAACCTTACACGAGCAGGGTTTGGTTGAAAAAATGATAGAGATTTTAAAACCACATCCATCACAGTTTGTTAAGAACCCGTCCGGAATTCCAAACCCGGAGCTCTTTTTTAAGCAAACGGCAGCTACGGATTTCATCAAAGCGTTGATCACCATATCTTCCAATTCCGCTCTAGCCATGAATATTGAAACCAATATTGGTCCCAACGAGCTCACTAGAGAGCTTTCATCTGTAAAGGTTATTCAGGTCATGATAGATGAGATTATTTTGTATGTTCCAGACCCAAAAACAGGCCAGACTTCCAACAAACATGGCATAAATAATTGTGTGGGAATAGTCATTGAGTTGATTCGCAAAAATAATTCCGATTACGATGTTAATTGTGGAGCCTATGGGGTACATCTGGATCCCAATATGATGTCAAGCACCCCAGGAGATAACCTTGAGGTCAATTCCCAATCCATGCTCGAATGGCTCAAAGATTTTGATCAAAATCCTCCAGGACCTAGGGATCCTTTATTTTTGGGGCCGATGTTGGAGACGTTTCTGAAGAGATTGGGGAAGTTACTGGAATTGTTAGAGCGAACAGAGACTCCAAATAATAAAGATTTAGGATTCACCAACTTTAAAATTTCAGAGCTTATTGCAGAACTCCTCCATTGCTCCAACATGATTCTTCTTAATTCGAAGAAGGTATGCAAGGTAGTTCAAGTGAGAGAGAATTCCAGGACGAAAAGAAGTCAACGTATACGCAAGGCTTTAAACGAAAAGCTTTTCAAAGGTGATGATATAGTACACAAGGGAGGAATCAGACCGTCGATAAAGTTGGAATCCTCAGAAGAAGTCAATAATGTTACTCTGGGATTGGATGACGTATCTCTTGATAACGTAAGTATCAGTAGCGGCAGAAGGGAGATTTCCAACCCTGCGATTGATATGGAATTGTCCGACGACGAAGCAGAAATCCTTCAATCTATAGACATCGATGAGATGGATTCGGAAGATGAAGAACCCAACATTTCTCCAGACAACCCCTTTGTGGATGAGGAAAGAGATGCTCACATACGATTGAACCCTTGCTTGGGCGATTTCTTCAAGATCCAAATGGTGGACCTGGGCATTCTTCAATGCATAATCAGCAAGCTTATCCGATTTCCCTGGCACAATTTTTTCCACAACGTCGTTTTCGATTTAGTTCAGCAAATTTTCAACGGTAAACTCAATTCCTACAACTCGTTCCTTATCGTGGAGTTGATCAAGAAGTCGCAATGCGATCTCACCGGGATCATCGTTCACGAGCATCAAGAGAACTTCAAAGAACCAGAACTGCCCAGTAGGCCAGGCTACATGGGTCACTTGATCCTTATCAGTGAAGAGATTGTGAAATTCACGTCGTTATACAAACCAGACTTGATTTCACCCTTCATTGTGGAAGCCATTGCCTCGGAAGCGTGGGAGTGGTTCATCAATGATATTCTCTTGAAGACAAGAGAAGTTTACAATGCAGTTTTGGGTGCAGACAACGAGAGTGTACTTGAGGCAGACCGAGAAGATGACCAATCTGTTAAAGATGACGATGAAGATCCAGAGTTAGATTTTGAGTCTGGAGGTAAAAATGTAATTGTTCTTGGGGACCAAAACAACCACTCAACCTTCATCAATGAATCGCCGAGCGATTATAAGCGGTTGAAAGCCGGTGACTTTGGCAAGACCGAGTCTAATTTCGACGAAGATGATTCAGAGATGCCCGAGGTTCCTATCCAAAGCACTCTTGATACCATTTCGCCTTCACACGAGTTCCCCGAGGTAGTATTTGAGGACCAGGATGGGGAATACTTGGCACAACTTTCAGGCTCGAGTTCTTCGAGCGATGAGGACGAACATCACAGCGATGACGAAACCCCCGATGATAACGAGTTACGAAGAGTACCAAAGCACAATAATTAGATACGGTAGCAGATACACGGTAGCTACAGTAATTTACACATAGAATATATAATTAGAGTAGCAGTTTGATGTAGACTTACGCAGGAGAAGCTCACCTGAAGAGGCACAGATGAATACCTGTGAAGCTCACTCCTTTACCGTCGTTGAGTAGCATTACAGATCTGGCAACGTCCTATCTATTCTTTCATCATTTTAAAGCAGTCACCGTTTTCGTTTTATTTCATTGTACCATCAATATCTCTATTGAATACACATTCTATAATTTATTTGCTCTATGTTGGTCTTTGGTAGATCACTTTCCCGTTTGGAAGCGTCACCTTCTTTCCCTTGGGCTGCTTCTTCTTCTTCTTCTTCTCCTCAGCGCCAGCCGGTGCTGGTTTCTCCTTTCTAGGAGCCTCATAGGCACTGATCCTCGATCCGGTGATTCTGGCAACACTTTGGTTATACAAAAAGACCGGGAAAGTGTATAAAAACAACTCTTTCCAATGAGGAGACACCGAGACGTCGTTTTCGTCTACCAAGGCTGGAGCTTCTCCGTTTTGCTCCAAGTAGACGTTCCCGTCGGCCTCGACCAAGAACAGTTTTCCAGAACCATCCTGGCCAACTCTACGAGAGGAACCATCGCTTGGAGAAACAAGGGAACCGCCCCAAGCCTGGTACTTGACTTGATCTTTCAAGTCTTTGACTCTCTGGTAGTCCTGGCTTCTGCTGATACGGAGGGCAAAATACTGCAACACAGAGACAATTACCGATAAAAGAGCCAACGTAAGGACAAATCCAGGACGGAACCGAGAGAAGAGGTACCCAGAGCCCTGTTTCCACTTCGGAAACCCGTTGGAGTGGAAGTAGTCGTATCTTTTCCGCAAGCCGTGGTCTCTAAGGATGTTCCCCACTGCCGAAAGACGCTGGTATCTCTCCTCGGCCCGTCGTTTCACAGCCTGACCGGCTGTGGAGAACTTGTCGGGATGGATCTTCTTGGAAAGACGACGGTATGCCTTTTGGATCTCTTCTCGGGTCGCCTTGGGGCTGACCTTGAGCCACTGGTAGAAGGACACGTCCAGGCCCAAATCGGCTCTCACTTGGTCGTTGAGCTTGAAGATCTCGTAGTCTTCAGGCAGCCACGAGGAGGCAGCGACAAACACCGCCAAGAGGGAGAAGAATATCCAGGAGTGGAGCTTCATGATGATGGATCGAACAGGCGGTAAGGTTTAGACCTGCAACACAACCAAACCAAAGAGAAGCAACAAAGAGAAGCAACAAGCAATGGATGTGCCCTGTGAAATGGAAGACGTGTCACTGAATCGACCTGAAAATTTCAGAAATGTGCTGTAAAATTCACCTAAAATTCACGCTAAAATTCACGCTAAAATTGTGCTAAAATTGGTGCTAAAACTCACACTAAAATGGCACTAAACAGGCAGAAAAATAGGCTCGATAGTCCACGCTAGAGAGGGCTACGACAGGAAAGACCAGGACAAACTGCTTCATAAGGGGGTCTTCTGGGCCTAAACTGCTCTATTCATCCCCCCCACTAGCCAACCTGCCTCGTCGTCTACCCATTGGCCCTCTGCTACCACAACCCACCCATTAACCCTCTAAGTCTCTTCCTGCCACGTCTCTTCCTGCCCACTACTGCCTCCCACTTTACCGTGTTGATCTCCGCCGCCAGAAGAAAAGCGCACACCGCCACGCTAGCGAAACCACTCCAATTCTTCAACTCCACTTTGCTTGATGTCGGTGCTCTACCCTCTAACCCGCCGAGGAAAGGCCAAGTTCTTCTACAATGTGGTCATGGCGACGCTATGGACCTGCTGCTTCGGCCGGTTCCTCGTTCTTCTCCCTCTCGTGGGGAAACGGTTCCTTCCTGGCGGCATCGCCGATTTTTTCCACACCGTTGCCGCCCTTTCAGCGTTGGGCGTGGTTGCTGTGCCCTCCTGGAACACCAAGAGGCTCTGGTTGGTGTTCAATGCCTTCAGAATGATCTGGGTGTGCTATGGAGTCATCTTCCCACACCCCAGGATCGCCAAGCACACCTCTTACTCGTTCTTGATCGTCTCGTGGTGCTTGGATAACCTCATCAGCAGTCTCTACTACGCATTCAAGGCCAAAACCAGGACCTCGCCACACTGGTTATTCTGGCTCAAATACCACAAGTTCTGGCTGTTTTTCCCCTTGACGATGGTGACCGAGATGGTGTTGGTGTTCCTCAGCTTGCACTACGCCCAGGGCCTCTACGAAGTGGTGCTCCAAGCAGCGCTTCTAGCATACATCCCAGTGGGGTACTTCCAGTGGGGCTACGCCAGACAGCGGAAAGTGGACAAATACGACGCTATTATGGCCAGGTTGAAGTACAGACAGCAAGCGGTAGCCATGAAGCCAATTCAGAAGAGGCAGGATCAGGAGAATGATAGCTAGGAGATATAGCTAGGAGAAGAGATGGCTAGGAAAAGGATAGCTAGGAAAAGGATAGCTACAAGAGATTGATATCTAGGATAAGAGAGTACACCTAGGACAAGGATAGCTAGGACATAAGGATAAATATATATTGATAGACTTAACCGATCAAGGACGGGATCCTGTGCTGATCCAGCAATCCCAGTAGCCACATCCCAGCGTTCAGGTTACGACTTGCAGTTGTGCAGTGTTCAACAGAACCATTCTGTAAAAGAGTCAGTAAGTGTATCGTCAGTAAAAGTACCGTGCGTAAAAGTACCGAATAGTCCATGTCATCCACCTGCCTATGTATGTTGCTTCATATGTTCATATGCACCCACATCTCCACATCCCCATATCCCAAGATATTCACACCTTCACGTTCAACCTCAATCCCACGATATACCACCTGGACACCGTCCAGAGCGTGGTGCCCACAGCAGCAAGAATGCCCACAAGCATAGCAAACATGTCGTAGTCATGCTTACTGTTGTCACCAATGATTGCTGCACCAATAGGAACACCGACCAAATTACCGATGGAGAGAAAGGCCAGAAGAATCCCGTACCTGCCCCCAAAGTCTCTGACGGGACTGATCTGAGCCAAGCACAGCGGCACCATCAGCAACACCAGACCCAGGAAAAAGCCGCCAATGGCAGCAAACAGGAACAAAACCTTCTTACTGGCACCAAATGGGAGCCAAAGTGCAAGGATCAGGAGAGTGTACCCTAGAAGCATGAGCACATTAACGTTGAACCGGCCCAAATGGTCTGAGACGTACCCCGGCAACCACCTGCCCAAAATCCCCGTGGCGTTCCACACTACAAGGAGAAGATACGAGTCGGACTCGGACATGCCGTGAGCAATGGCGTAGGTGGCAAAGTATGTAACTAGCAAGATGAGCGAGAGCTCTGTGGCAAAGGCTCCAGCGATCAAGTAGGCAAACTTGAGGTCCCGGAGTGCCTTGAAGTCAAGCGACTTGAAAGTGCCTACAATGGGTGAAAGGAGCTTGTCCTTTCGAGAACGGGACACCTGTGACGTCCCAGGGAGCTTCTGGACCCTGGAACGGACCAAAAGAACGGAGCAGCCCATACAGAATAGGCAGAGGAAGGCCAATATACGCATGGCCCAGGCGTAGCCGACCTTGGTGTACAACAGACGGAGCATCAAAGGGATGACCAAGCCGCCAATGGAGCCACCAGAGGTGGCAAACCCCGTGGCATTACCTCTCTTGACGAAAAACCAATGGTTGACCACTCCAACTAGCGGCGTGGTGGCTATTCCGTTACCTACTCCCACACAGATGGAGAGAGAGAGAATGAAGTGCCACACGGTGGTGCTGTTGGCACAGGCCATGAAGCCACCAGAGATCAACAACGTGGCAGCAGCGAGGAGGGCAGTGGGCCCGTGGCGGTCGAAAACAGGCCCTATGAAGAGCCCGACCCCGTAGGCCAAGGAGAAGTAGATGGAGAAGACCCACGACACGGTGGAGGTCTTGACCCCCAGCAACTGGTTCGCCGATACGTAGGTCTGGACGGCACCGATGGCGTTGATGAGGCCCAAGTTGCTGATCAACCCGAGGAAACTGCCCACAAGGACCAGATACGCCTTGGTCCCGCCGTCAGGGTACTGGTCTGAGTCCTCCTGGGAGTCATTAGAGGGGGAGTCATCCGGAGAGGCTACAGAGAACTGGGTGATTTGGGAGGTGCCAGAGCGGGACAGGACGGGGATCGTCTCCACGGATATCGACGACGACAGCGTGGTGCTTGGCATCTGATACGATGGGTCTGTGTGAGATGGGTCTCTTGAAAGGAAGGAGTCCTTGAAATGACTCAGATAAGTGCTGCAAAATATTTGTGGGGGTCGTGTGCTGAGAGAGAGATTGGGGGGGAGTGGGGGAGACGGAAAAGAAGGAAGAGGTAAGAGAATAGAGCTTTGAGTGGTATTGGAGTTGCAGACAGAAGGCGAGTGTGGATTGGGGAGCGTTGTGTATGAAACCGATTCGGGCTCTGTAAGGCCAGATCGGTGTGTTTAGTGGTGGTGTATAAGTGTTGTCTCATGAAGAGCCATCCACGAGTGCTGTTCTCTCTGTTCTCTCTTTATCCTCGCTATTTTGCTATCTTTCTCGCTATTCCCTCACTATACTCACTATTTTCTCCTTATTTTCTCACTATTCTCACTATTTTTTCCAATTCCCTCCAGATGTCTCACTATTTCCTCCCTATTCTCACTATTTTCTTACGATTTCCTCCCTATTCTCACTACTCCCTCACTACTTCCTGCCCATTCTCACTATTTTCTTCTCTCTTTTCCCTCTTTTCCCACCTCTCAACCTCCTCTTCTCACTTCGTTCTCCAAATTTTTCACCTCCAGCCATGATCACCAAGTACTTCACCAAGGTGACGGTGAGGTTTGACCCCTTCTCTGCGGGCGCCAAGCCAGCCAGAAACTTTCTCACCAGAATACCGCCCGCCATGAAGGGCCAGTGCATCATCAACCACAAGGTCTTGACCTCCGCCTCCCCCGACCAGCCCGTCATAGAAGTCACCTACAAGGACAAGTTTGTGACCCAGGTGGACCCCAACAAGTTGACTTTCAAGGAAGTTGCTGCCCACTTTGACGCCCACTCGCGGAAGTTGGCTCTCCAGGACGCCATTTCTGGTTAATGTATATATAATGGACGCAGAGAAGAACCCTTGTAGAACCCTAATGAACTGTATATCGAGGTGTCTAGAACGCCATATCTAAATCACCATATCTAGATCACCATATCTAAATCAACATACCTAGGCCACGGTATCCAAATCACCGCATCTAAATCACAACACCTGAATCACAATATCTGAATCACCATATCTGAATCACCGTATCTAATCAACGTACCTAAATCACCACACTAAATCACACCTCTTTTGACGGGTATCACCTCCTTGTACTTTCTATGGAGCAATGCATTTGCCCTTGAATCTCTCAACTCCCTACAGAATGGCTCTTTGTCGATGTTGATTATTATTACTTAGCTCAATCGTGCTACCTAATTAAAGCTCCATTGTGCTACCTTATTAAAGCTCCATTCGGCCAGCTATTAAGGCTCCCTCGTGCCACCTTATTAAAGCTTCATTGTCCTACCTCAAGGCTCCATTGTGCTCTTTAGGCTCATCACTATAATGTTTCTCTCTCCACTTCCGATTCATTTGCTCCAGAATCAACCCTATGCTTTGTTTGTTCGAATGTCCTGTTCAGGCCACCTTCTTCTATGTATAACCTCCAATTTACTACCCTACTCTCGGCTACAGATCCTCTTTCTGTTTGTTTCGGCTCCTTCAGCTCTTCAAACTCTCCATCGCGTCTCTGATCAAGTAGTTACCCTTGGGGTCTAACAACAACGCAATGGTGAATTCCCTGATGGCCTTGAACTTATCGTTCTGTATCTTGTAGAGCTGCCCAAGCAAAAAGTGGACCAGCGCTTCCTCTGGGGCCAACTCTTTCAACTGTTCAAAGTATTCAAGCGCTGGCGAAAATTCTTGCATCGTGAATAGCAATTGAGCCTTCTTGAAGATAGGTAATGGGTTGAGCGGTTGCAATTTGTTCGCCAAATCGTATTGCTTGAGTGCCAACTGTCTCTTGCCTGTCTTCTCAAGCACCATCCCCACACAACATATAAGAATAACGTTGATAGGGTTGATCAGAACCGCTTTCCGGAAGTGGAAATCAGCTTTTTGATAGTCTCCCAAGTTAATATACACCATGCCGATCCCGTACAACGCATTGTAATGACGAGGATCGATCAAAAGCAGGGTTCTGAAGTTTTCAAGGGCCATTTCGTAGTTGTCGTTGCTGAAGAACTCGTGTCCTTTCAAAGTGTATGCATAGGTAAACTTGGGGTCCAATTTGGCTGCTCTATTGAAACACTTGACTGCTTCATCGGGCTCTCGTGCTAGCGAGAACAAGTTCCCAATAACACTCCATGTAATGGCCAGATGTGGGTCCAAGTCGTATAATTCATTCGCTAAAAAGGTAAGCTCTACCTTTTTATGGAGATGCCACAAGAGAGTCAGGTAATATTCCATATCTTCGAGTCTAGTACGGTCCAACTGACGCAATTTTACAAAGAAGTACTCCAGCTTCTTGTAGTTGACGATCTCGTAGTGAAGTCGGCCTAGTTTTGCAAGTACCCAGGGAGTGTTCTTCTCATGCTCTGGCAACAGTTCCAAGATCCTAATGGCCTTGTAACAGTCGTATTTACATAAGCATTTGAAGCCCTTGGCAAAGACATGGTAGAGAGAGAGGAGGTACGATTCGCCATGAGCCACTCCGTATTCTAGAGGCAGGGTCAATTGAGCCGGAAGGAAGTTTGTATCGTCGTCTGGTCCATTCCCATGGGAAACTGAGCTATTTCTCTTGAGATTCAGCCTTTCCTTGGACCCTGTGAGCCGCAGAGTGAATTTGGAGTACGATTTAAGAATCTTTTTGGATTCTGGCTCTGGAAATGTCGGCTTGGGGAAGTTGTCCTGGGATTGGCCCTGTTGCAGAGTGGAATTGCCATTATATATATTGCTGCTGTTGTTGAGATAGCTGCCTCTACGGATGGCCTTTGTTCTTGGGGTGATGTTGCCGAAAGTGTCGTCTTCATGGATATGGCTCTGATTGATTTGATTGCTTTGGTTCATCAGGTTCATTTGTCCTATCAGATTAATGACCAACTGGCCCTCGGCCATTGGGCTAGCGGCAAACGGGTTGAAAGTATCCTCCTTGTTAGCAGTAGAGGTGTAGATCCGTTTCACCCGGACATCGACCCCCAAGCGGGCCAACTTCTGGAACGCTTCAAAGTCGAATTGGTTGTCTCGAAGAGCTTGAGTATATGCAAAGGCAGCGGCCTTGGTATCACCCAGGGCCGAATGGAGGTCTCCCAAAAGATGGTATATCGCCAGCAGATCGGGCATCAGATCTCTTTTCTTCTCGTAGTTGAGTCTCTGGCTCGAGGTGTGGAACCACAGAGCGCTTTGTGTAGTCTCGTTGTACAAATGGTCGATTTGAAGAAGGGAATAGATGCCTTCCTTGTACTTTTCAAGGGATAGGCACGAACGGGCATACAAGTAGGCACAACCCAAGTGATCTAGATGCTCAGAAGCAACGTTAAACACCCTTTTGTACCGGTGTTGATGGTAGAAGGTGAGGCATTGGAGGTAGATGGAGTCGAGGTTGGACGTGTCCAAAGCGAGCAATCTCTCGCAGGCAAACTCGGCATTTTTGTAGTTGAATGAGTCCAACAGGTGTAGGATAACCAGTCGGAGCTGCTGTGTGATGTAGACCTGGTCGGGGGCCATCTTAGGGCCTGTTTCTCTCGAGAGGGAGGAGCAACAACACGAGATGGAATCAACAACTCGAGTGCGAAATGTGGAGAGAATAAATGAGAGAGATATGAAGAGATGTAGAAAGGAGATGATGAAGATGATGAAGGATATGAAGGATATGAAGGATATGAAGTGGATATGAAGTGGATCTGAAGGAAATATGAAGTGGATCTAGCTGTAAAGCAGAATATAGATCTCCAGTGGCTCTTGGCTATTAAGATATGCATCAAGCAAAAGCGACCTTTCCACAGATCTATGCTATTATCCCAAACATGTAGAACACAGTTTACATACCACCCAATATCTCAATTAACTCGCTATTGCTCTTCCACATTTGCTGTAACCCGTTCTCAGTGATAGCTCCACAGAAATCAGTAAAAGACCAGCATTCACTCCTTCTACATGGATGTACTCTAGAGGAGCATTGTGATGTTCATTGTAGAAATGCCTTTTCCAGATCACACCCTTCCATAGCTTCCATACTAGTCAGTACTTCTCCTACTCAACACATAATTCACTACATTGCTAGCCTAGTATGTTACATTAATTCTTCTTGGGCTTAATAACAAATGAATGATTGCCAGAACCATCATTGCTATAAGCAACCATCTTCTCCAGCTTACGACTGCTTCCGCTGACAACTCTTCCAGCAGAGCTCAGGAATATCAGCTTAGGAGTACCCTCTCCATTCACTGAATTGTGGCCCGAATTGCTGAAGTAGTCCAATTTGGTTTGCAGCCCATTGACTCCTCCAACTACGGGTGACCCAGTACCTACACTCGACGTGCTGAGATGGCCCAGTTTCGGTGACAAAAGTCCCAGAGCAAGCAAGTAAGGTGAAGCAAACCCTCCATTCTGCAGAATCAGAGGTGTGGTTGGGGTCTTACTCTGTACACTGGGGTTCCGTGCTAGGGTATCCAACAGCAAGTGTGGCCTGGGGGTCCCGTTCAGAATACGTGGCAGGTTTTCCTCAGACAGAAACACATCCTCAAGGTTGGTGACTTCCTTGACGGTTCCTTCAGTGACGTCGTCCAGGTTGTTGGTCACATTTCCGTTTTGGCCTGGGGTGGCCAACCCGAGCGCCACGAGCTCTGTCTGGTAATCGTAGCCGTCTCGAAGGTATCCTTGTGCCCGTAACTCTTCATCTCTGAGCTTAGTTTCCTCTCTGGCCTTTGCTAAAAGTTCCTGGGCCCGACCGAGCGAAACCGTCGGGGTTTGACAACTCAGGACAACTGGAACTGTGTCGTCAATATCGATAGTTGCTGTCATCAACGCCTTCAACCAACCTCTCATTTCTTCCTGAGTTTCCACCGCAAAATAATGGGTCTTTGGCTGGGTGAACGTAAGTCCCTTTTTGAATCCAGGAGCCGGAGGAACCACTTTGAAACAATACAGCCCGTAACCAGTACTCAGAGCGTACATAGCAATATACTTATCATTACTATTCGGGTTTTCGTCACTGGTCACCGGCAAAACTTTGTGAGCGGTGATATCAATGAGTCCACGTTCACGCTTATCCTTCAAAGAGGTAAAGTAGGAAAGTCTGGTGCCATGGAGAGTGAAGTATCTCAGACGCCAGCCGATATTCAGCAGCAGCTTTTTCAGCATCCAACCGCTATAAGATGCAGTCTTGATAGCTTCACCAGGAGTGATTTGACGGATTCCTTCTTGGAAGGCCAGGGTTTTCAGCTTCTTCAGTGAAGTTAAATTACGGAAATTTTGAGTGGAAGTGCTTCTCAAAGTCTTCAATCGGGAAACCGTTGGGCCATTGTCAGATATGGACCGTTTGTCTTCAAGAAGCATTGTCTTTGGGAGCTTTTGCGAGACCAGTTTCAGCTTTTTGGGTGAGAGAACGGTCGAATCTATATCTACAACCTCTGCATCATTGTCCCCTGGGGTAGAAACCTCCTTCTTCGACTTGTATGACTGTGGAGTACCGGACTGCTTTGATAATTTAGAGGGTGCTTTTGGCGTTTCTAATTGAGCAGGCTCTTGCATAGGCAAGTCCTCCGCCGTCAGAAGAAACAGGAAAAGAGACGAATGTCTACGGTGCAGCCCCACAGCCGAATTCAGTACTGTCAGAGAGTTTCTCCTGTGATGACCCTTGCTAGAGATCAGATTATCATATATCAGGGATGTGGGACGTTCCAAGATCCCCAAACCAGTAGGAAATTTCTCATTTTGAATGTGGTTGAGATTGTGAGCTTTCTCCAAGGGACTGGGAACTGCTGGAGGTTCTGGGGCCTTTCTGGGGGACATAAACAGCTGCAGGGGCGTGGAAATAATCATACTCTTACGGCGGTCCTCGACAGGGGTACTGAAGGCACTGAGGTTGTCAAGGGATTGCAGATGTTTCCTCTGGTGGGTGAAATTGGGAGACTTGGGCGATTTTGCCTGCTCCAAGGTAGCAGAGGGCATGAGCATTGTTGAAGTTCTAGAATAACCCTGAGAGTCGTTTTTGTAAGGGGTGTGTTCTTGTTCCCCGTGGGCGTGGGATGCAATCTCTGATGCTGAAGTTGTTGCAGTGGAATTAGCCACTGGGGTATCCATAGAGTCCAGGCTTCCGAGGTGAGAGATGGATTTTTTAGCAGAATCTTTGTGCTGCAGACCTGATTCCGACAACTTCTTTAACTTTTCAATCTCCTTTTGCACCTGGAATCTTGTACCAAACAGATCAATATCTATTTCCTTCAAGTAGTTCAAAGTCATCTGGAAAAGGATTTCGCCGGAGATTTTGTGGCGGGCAAAATTGCCTGCGACATCCAAATCGAAGCCCAAATTGACGGCAAAGTACTGGGTGACTTGCTTAGGGGTCCAACTGGCAGCTTCGGTGGGGTTGAGGTCGTCTGTGAGCAGGTTAATGGAGACGCCTCTTTGGTGGGAGGATTTCAGGAGCAGGTTGTCGTACTTGGTCAGCAGTTGACGGCTGGGCTCATAGGGCAGCAGCAGCTTCATTTGCTCGTGTTTGGGGTAGTAAGACTGCAAAACCAGTCTTTCAGCCTTGAGTTCCTCAAGGGCCCTGTCGATGTCGGACATGGTGCTGGAAACACCATTTGCACTGCTGCCGGACTTGAAATCGGAGTATACCTTGTCTTTCTGTGGGGGAGTAGGCGGGATGTCATCGTAAGGGTTGTTGTTGTCGTCTGCGCTGTCCAAGTTGGGGTTGGGCAGAGACACGGAGATGCTGGCAACGCCGTCGGTGACCTTGTTTAGGGAGGTAGTCAGGGCCACACGACGCAGACGCAGACGCAACAAGGTCGTTTTCGGAGCATGGAGAAGCTGGGTGAAGGTCTTTGGGTATAGACCGACCTCCGAGGTAAGGAGGTTTCTTCCCATGTACCAGCCGTCGTTGTACTCAGAATCGTCAGCTAGAACCTCTACTTTGTCGCCGATTTTCAACAGGAGCTCGTCGCCCAACCGTGCATTGAACTGCTTGACGCAGAGATACACAGAGCCGCTGGGGGTGGACATTGGACGGGCTTGACTGGGTGTTTATTACGGTGATTGGAAAGTAGAAAAGTAAAACCAGAAACAGAAAAAAGAAAAAGGCAGGCGAAAAAGCAGAACAGAATAGAAGTGGCAGTGGCAGGAATGGAGCAGCAAGAGCAGAATGTCACGTGTGGGTGTAGGGAGGGAGTAAGGTAGATAGGGAGGTGGCCGTGTAGGACGGATGATGGATGATGGATGATGGATGATGATGATGGATGATGCTGATGGATGATGGATACGTATGTTGGAGGAGGGGAGATGGATAGTACGATGGAAGATACATGAGTGGGGAAGATGAGGTGGAGAATCGCCAGCAAATTGTGTGGCAGAAGCACAGTAGGAAGAGAGGTAGAGACCACGCTACACCAGTTCTACGGTAGTAACCCTGACCCAGCTCGAGCCCACTATTGTCATGTAGTGTAGGACAGAACACCAGACACAGTTGCCATGGCTTGTGGCCAACGGCATGAGACGGTATTTACGACGTGTATTTTGTATTCGTATCTAGCATCGATGTGGCATATTTTGTTATGCTTGGCCCGTCTAGACGGATGGCTGTGGTCAGTACAGCACACTCCTGTCAGACCTGTCAGGCCTGTAGGACCTGCCAGACCAGTCCAGAACTCCAAAGCTACAATTCTGCCTCGTCAACGCCCGCCACCTCTCCGCCACCTCTCCGTCTTCGTCTCTCTCTCCTCTCTCGCGATGAGCTGTCCATTCGGTCCATGCCGACCTGCTAGACACCTGCACAGCACAATGCAGTTGTGTTGCAGTAGCTACATGAAATTCACTGCATGTCAGCCAGAGAAGGAAAGACATCTGCAGTGGGAAGCCAAACAGGTGACGAGACCCAGAGACAACTAGGGCGACTAGACAAGATCAGCATCGTATTGGTGGTCTCCCAAGTTCCTGTACTGCTTTTGTACTGCTTCTGTCCTATGCCATTCCCCGTCCACACCCGAAGCCTGGAACGGTCCCTGCTTGCCTCATCATCTCGTGCGGCGCAGCGATGTATCTGAGTTGCAGATTTGCTACCCATGAGGGAGCTAGATGTGGAGGCTGGAGTATCTATATGGACCTTGTCTACATACAGTGGCACCGTTACACACCACCTCCAACAAAGCAACAAGACCCTTGTATAACTTCGAGCCACCGTAGCCTTCTTACCCCAAGCACAGCAGTTGGTATTTTATATTGAGCTGCAGAAATTGCTGGTGAAATCACTTCCGAAATTGGAAATTGGCCATCTATGGTGCTCTTTTGCCCGCTGACCAACACCCACACTAGACTCCTTTGTGTCCCTGTGTCCCTTGTGTGGATCAGCACGACCCTGGAATGCTCTCTGGTTTCACCTGGATGTGATTACATAAACATTTTAACCTAATGCTGCTTACATAATGCCGTCCTGTTTTAATGCCTTGTGCCTATTTTCAAGACATAGACAATAGCCAAGAGACAGGAATAATGTAACCAAACACACCAATGTAGGTTTGCGGTAGTGACATCTGGGGCACACAGAGAGGAAAGACCAAGCAACTACCGCTTGCAACCATCGCTTGGTCCCTTGACTGCATAATCCTTGATTGGACTTGTAGATACCCGATCTCCCTTCGTCTAGGCTAGCCTTGAGACAATGGACGGACCTGGCAAGCCTTGGCCTCACACGCCACAAAGGTTGCATCGGTATGTCTGACAATCTCAACAATGGGTGCATCCACCCTTGTGGGCCCGGGATCTGTGGGTTTGTAATCTGTAGTTATGTGATTATGTAGGTACTATGCAACAACCGTAGATCCATGTCCCGCTTAGCGAAGTTATACAAGTAAGTCCACTGTAACGGATGCGTCTGCTTCGCTTACAAAGTGCAACCATTTCTAGCTCTTGTTCAGTAGATATGAGCAACGGCTATTCGTTTATTGAGCCGCAGGGGGATCCAGAGTATACGACATGTGTTTCAGTTCTCTGGTTTGAGCATTTTTCCATCTGGATATGGACTAGAACATATGAGTAAAATGGCTTATAGAGAGCAGCTTAGTAAGAGAGAGCTGAGAGCAGTCTGGTATGAATAGAGAGCCGAGAGCCGAGAGCAGATAAGTAGAGCAGCTGGGCAGAGTGGAGATAAGTAGAGCAGCGGGTAGAAAGCAGATAAGTAGAGCCGAGAGCCGAGAGCAGATAAGTAGAGCAGCTGGGTAGAAAGCACTATCCGGAGTGACCTGGTTGTCACTAAAATTCTAGCCAACACCACTACTGCTTAACTTGTCATCAATAGCGCCTCGACCCCGCACATACTACTTTTGACGTCTAATGTTTAGGCTACACAACTATGCTGTATCGACGTGATTGGGTCTTTTGATCCTCTTTCCATCTTCTATAGGTCCCTTCCATCGCCCAAGCCTCCGCTATGTAACCGTCCATCCTGTACGTATCTGGCTATCCACTTCTCTACTAAATACAACCTTTTACACATGTTGCATTCCAACCGTTGGTCGTGTTCGGGGTCTACAAGCTGCAGCACAACTTGTAGCTTTAACAGGTACTTGCAGCTCTACAGGGCCTAGTAGCCTGAGCGAGTCTGGTGCATTCTTCACCATTCTACCGCCCTCTGGATTCCATTTCGCTTCTTGCTCTCCGCTATTACTTCTTTGGTCACCTCTTTTTTTACCTCTCTCATCACCTCTCTCATCACCTCTCCTTCACACATCTCAAGCCCAGCATATCAGACTCCTGAGTGCTTGCAAGGGCAAACCTACAGACCACAAAGTAAAGATATCGGGCATATCGAGACTGATATCTGAATACTTACACCCATGTTGAAGTCCTCTACTTTCCAGATCACCAGCATACATCTTTGCCAATATAGAGCATTCTTTGATCGATCTAGATTATTGGGCCCATTCCTATATCTTATTCTCATTGAGATTAATATTATTCAATATCTACAGCTCCACTTCAAACAACACCCCAACATATAGCCACTGACAAGCGAGTTCGCTCCAATGGACCCTACAGACCGCACCGGAGGGGACAGGAGTGCCAGGTTTACCCCTAGAGCACGTTTAAATCGAGCCAGAAACAGAATGGCTAGAGTATTCGATCTGGAGCTTTACATCACCCTGGACGCCATTCCAGCGTCCCTACGCAACATAGATGACAGCCTGGAGGGTCATTCTGATACGGGATCGGAAGATGGTCTCGATACTAGCTATACGGGAGAACAGGATGTCGTATCAAACAACTCCGATGGTGAAAACGACACCTCCGACCTCCCCCACACTTCGATAGAGAGTGATACCCGCCAGGAACCCCATGATGACGATCCAAATCGCTCCTATGACAGTGCCCCTGATGTCCGTGTGCAAAGGGACCGGGCCGATGACGAGGAGACTTCCACTCTAGACATCGACGAGCTTTCAGAGCTGCTGGATCAGGACTTTTTGCAACTGGAGATCCAACTCAGCGAGCACTTACTCTTGCTGCTGGCCCGTCAGAACTTCACCAACCATAACACCTTGGTAGAACCACCGCTACCACTTCGTAGAAGCAACGCCATCCGTCGGAGGATCTTGCCGATCCCCAAACGGGCCATTAGTGCTGGGGATGTGAAGAAGGCCTGTAGAACCATGAAACTCATCGTAAAATCAATGCAATTGGGCATGTTCAGCCACAGGCCATCCCCGTTGTTCACCTCTAAGCATCATCGTCATACCAGCTTGTTTCCTCGAGCCTTGGACAGCGACAACATCGAGGAAGCCCTCTTCAAAAGCCATAGACATCTCACATGGGGCAATTCTAAAACAACGGGGTCTAATCCCACTAGGAAGCTGGGGGCTCCTCCAACGAAGAAGAGACGTCTAGAGACTCCGTCTGTGACACCGTGCAACCCCGGGACCCCAGTTTCTTCTGTCTTGGCCCGGCAATTCTGCTCGTATCTACGTAGTGGGGTCCAATGCTCTATCGGCCTCTTCCACCTTCATTTGTTCGATGTTAACTATTCCACCGCCACCATAGAAGGGTTTGCCGAGGTTGGACCATCGAAAGCGGCCACCAAGGCCTACTTGGCGTTCATTTTGGGAGCTGCTTCTGGGGCAAAGTCCAGAAATCACCGCCTTCTGCGTAAGATAGAGATAGTCGAGTTGCTCATCGACTCACTGCCGAAAGTTCCATCTCTCAAACTAAATGTACCGATGTCGGGCAAGGTTGTGGACTTTTCAAAGCCCGGTGGGATGTTTTTCTTGCAAGATGGCCAGAGCCAAAAGCGTGATAGCCACCTGGTCAAGTGTAAGCATCACCATCTGCCCATATCTCAGACATTGATTCAACTCTCCGAGTGGACTCAGGTACGGCCATTTGATGAATTTCGTGAAGCCTTTATCTTCAAAGAGGCCAGCACTACCTACAAGAGCCTCAAAACGAGTTTGAAGAGCGGGAGTTTACGTAATCGTCGTCAGCTAGTAGAAACAGCAGGGGGAATATATCTGTCGTTCATCAACTCGACCAGAAATATGGGGAAACCGGAATATAGCTTCAAAGATGGGCACTTCGGTCACTTCAATTTCCCTTCCAATAGTAATAGTTCCTTCAATGAGCGGTTGAATGTCCGATTGGCCGAGTTTTTGACCTGTAAAGATCAATGCGTGGCCAATTTAAACTTGAACTTTGCCTTCTTTGCGTTGCATGTCGACCTTGATGAGCTTTTGAACATGATCTTCTATCGGTATTGGTGGCCAGATTCGAATGTTCTGACGGCAGATTTTCAAGAGCCCCGGAAAATGGGCTCTCACGAGCAAAACCATGGGACCAAGACCACCTTGCTCTGCCTGGTTAACAAGAAGACTGGCGACATGTGTGTCCATAATACGCGGGCGTATTTGGAGTTTTGTAATGGGTACCATGTGGGGAATCCTCAAGGATACGACGCTGGGGATATCTTCGAAAGCGTATTCCAGGGTATTCATTTGGGTGAAGACGACTACACTACGACCCTATACGAGGACTTGGGTGTTCTGACGAGGAATGGCTTCAAAGATCCGTATTTGAATGGAAAAGAGACCACTCTATACGGAAAAGTAAGTGACAGTGGCCTTGGAGTGTACGGGGTGGTTTAAGGATGTGTAGTACATGGGTAATGGTACGCTACGATATTAATAATGGGATGACTAGGATTACATGGATTGGAATATGGACTGTAGAAGTAGATCTCTGAGCACATCACTGGGATAGCCTTGTTTCGTCTCTTCGCTATATACATTACCAGCCCCAGCCACCCATACCCTTCTTTCTGTCCTCCTTTTGCTTCTTGAAGAAATCTCGCTTGCACTCTTTGTAAGCATCGAAGAAGTCCTGACAGACCAACTTGTCCTCCTGGTTTCTGAGCATGCAGTTTATGGAGGCCTGCCTACTCTCCTCGCATGGGTCATAGTACTTCAGTGGCTCTTTAAGCGCCCATTTATATTTATGTCTATGGTTCTCTGGATTATCCGGGTAGAATTTGAATTTTTCAGGCCCGCCTTTGGTGAAATCGACCTTGTCTTTGTCCTTTTCCACCTTATCTGTAGACGTATGAGATGTCGTAGATTGTGGTTGTTGTTTCGTCTCTTCTGTGGCCATCCTTTGGTTCCTTGCTGGTGCTCCTACAGACTCCGGCACTGCTTTCAATGAAGTGTGGAGTAATATTTGGCCTATTTTTCCAGACAGGAATATGAGAGGCAGAAAAGAGACAGAAAAGAGACAGAAAAGCTCACTTGGAACACACCCCAGTTGACAGAACACCAGTATGAGTGCAGTGGAGTTCCTCGACAACTCGTCGGAGAGCTGTCTGAGATGCAAAGACAGCACTGCTGAGCTTATAACCAGGAAAGAAAAGTTTTGCGGCCATTGCTTTGTCCGTTTCATACGGTCCAAGCAGCGCAAGCTGATGAGCGATGAGAAATTCAAAGTCAAGTACAATAAGAGCAAAGATGGCGATCAAAAGCCACCCAAGGTCATGTTGACATGTTCTCTTGGGAAGTCGTCATTGGTGCTCTTGGACGTGGTGGTGTCTATGCTACAAGAACAGGCAGAAATGCACGGACACCGTCAGGGATTCGAAGTCATCGTGGTCCATATTCGCGAGCCTCATCTCGATAGAAACGCCGATGAGCTCTTGCATGAGCTCCAGAAATTCTACGAACCGGTCACGTTGACCGTCATACCTGTTGATCCAGACTCGTATCTACAGGGAATCAAGAGGTTGCAGGTATCGGATTTTGCTGCCTTGACGAAAGAGGCCTCAGATCAGGCAAATACTGTAGCCGAGCTCTTGGATGCGTGCCCTGATAAGTCATCGCGAGAAGACTTGATTTCCGTGATGTATGAGCATCTATTAGAGCAGGAATCTGTACGTCAAAAGTGTGATACGTTAGTGTACGGGCACAACATGACCCGGCTTGCCAACGAGATAATTGCCTTGACGGTGAAAGGCAGAGGTTCGTCGATCCACGAGAAGATAGCCGATCGGGACTTTACTATTCAGGGCACCCCACTAAGTGTACGATTCCCATTGCGGGACGTTCTTCAAGCAGAGGTCGATGCATACGTCAAGGTACGAGAACTCACCCTGTTTGAGGCCCATTCCACGTTGGCAATCTCAACCGTCAACAGGAATATGACTGTCCGTCAGCTTACGACCAAATACTTCGACATGCTCGACGCCACTGGATACGCTACAACGGCTTCTACTGTGGTAAAGACAGGAGACAAATTGGGCCCTCCAAAGGACGCTGCTACCCTGACGGACCGCAGAAGCTGCAAAGTGTGTGGGAGTACGATATACCACAACCCCCAGAGGTGGCTCCAAAATATCACAGTCAACCAGCCACTGAAGTTGACCACAGAGGAGGAAATTGCATACAGCCGGGAATATGCACAGCAAGCGCTGGCTAGTACCGATGTTCAAGGATGGGAACCTATAGATACCTGCTATGGGTGCTTGGTGACGCTAGGAAATATCAAGTCTGACGATTTTGCGTGGAGAGTACAAGAGACGCTTGATGAGTATATTCTTACAGATGATGAGGCCTAGGGTTACGGTGGAAGATATAGGAATGGTACATAAAGTCACATCAAATGTAGATTTATGGTGAATGTATATGGTGAATGTATACTACTTTGTTGGATGTATATTACTTTGGTGGTTTGCTGTCTATAGTCTTCTTTCCCGAGCAGGACTTGTATTCGGCTTCCAAATGCACTTTCAAAGCAGAGAATTTGGTGGTGAAGTTCCTACCACAATTGACACAATGCATGTCTTGCTTTAGAAGAGCTTCAGGGTCTTCCAATGGGGTGAGAGAGTGCTTCGGGTCCAAGTCGCTGAACGGGACAAAGAAAGCGGTGGTGAATGAGTTGTAGTGCTTCTTGTTTTTGAGCCGTGGTGAGCAGAAGTCTTTGGTAATGACATGGATGTGTAGATTTCTTAACGATGGCTTCAGATGAATGCCAGCCTGGACTTGGGTGAGTAAAAATCTCTGCCTGCTGGATTCAGAATCTTCCACGATGCCTTCCTTAACCAAGCTGTCCACGAGTAATTTCTTTGCCCTTTCCACCTGGTCTTGGACTATACTGTATAGCTCTGGGTGAGACTTGAACACCCTGAGAGGGTGCTCATGGGTATATTTTCTGGGGAGAACGAGATAATGGCGGGACGCTTTGGGGAACAAATCTTTGATTATGACGGCGTCATGGTCCTGCGAGAGAATGTGGGTGTCATCAGGATAGTCCAAGTAGTGCTGCAAGGCATCCCTGAAGCTCATTCCTTATCGGGCGTCGACTGTACGAAACGGTGAAAAATCTACCACAGGCGAAAAAATCAGGTTAGGTTGGAACGATGCACCCCTCAGATCTGCAAGGTATGGGAATTGTGCCTGGCTAAGAGGGAATTTGGTCGAGGGTAGATCTGGTAGAGAGAAGAGACGTGGTGGAGAGAAGGTGTAGGAGATGAAAAGGTAAAATTCGATGCCATTGAAGCAGTAGAAGCAGTAGTAGAAGTTAACAGAGATGCAATTCTTCATCACTGACAGTTGACAGATGCAATTCTTCACCAGTGGTAGTATATAGTAGATACAGTTTCAGCAGAATAGCTGCAAAAGGGTAGGACCGTTGGCCCCGATGCGACACGCCAGCATGATTCGGCAATAGAAGGAGGGTGCAGCTAGCCGAACTGGCCAGTTCTATTATCTGGCTAGACACAGAGATCTTAATCCCGGTCCCAGCATTGAATGTGAGGCCCCACCGGGACAATAACGACAATAAAGCCGCGGATGGCATCTGGTCCCACAGAGCAGGAGAGCAGGCCGTAGAGGATGCTGTGCCAAGCTGCTCCAAGTCGGTGGATGCCAAGCTGACGCTCCACCACTACAACCAGGCAGTATATAGGGCCAGCAGGGCCCGCCTGACCACATTAGGTAAGCTAGGCGAAGTGTGGAACAAAGCGGCCCCGAGATAGCGTAGCTGAGCCCGAGCTGCCGAAACATGGGGCACCGGAGCACGTGACAGTAGGCCCACGCCGGGACAAAGGCGAAGGAGCACCGAAAAGGACGAGAGAGGCAAGAGAGGGAGGCGAGCGATGGAGGACAGAGAGAAAAAGGGACGGAGAACAGGATCGGAGGATTGCTGCCAGATCACGCAAGCCTCTCAACCCAACCGTGGCATGGGTGACCAGTACCAACAGTATCGGTCTGGTAGTGGCAGCCCACAAGCTCCTGCCTGACAAATGTGGGGTAATTGTTTTTTTGGCGTGATATTTTATTTGCTGGTGGCTCCCACAAGGTGGCCTGGGGCCAGCCCGACCACGCTGCTTGGGCTGCATCAAACGGACCGTGGCCCTCGAAAGCACTCCATAACTGTCCATCTCTACATCTCTTCGTCTCTCCAACTCTCTCCGACCCCCCATCTCTCCATTTCTAGCTGATTGCACTCCCTCTTGCTTTCCCTCTTTTCCCTCCCTGCTTTTCCCCCAGACTTCTATTGGCTTATTTTTTGGGCACTCTCACTAATTAATTGCCCTTCCGCTGCGAGCCATCTGCCTAATTCCTGCAGAAATAATGTGGGGTTCGAGCCTCGTATAACATCAGCACGGAAAATTTTGATAGGGCCATTATCAACTACAAACTTGTTCCCTTGACCAAAGGCGGTACAGAACTGACTACACACCACTTTGAGTCAACCTCCACAACTCTGGCTAGGCCTGTCTATTTATTCTTCGGCATCCGCATCAGGAAACCGCCGCCCCCCTTTACTCCCATTGGCCCCCCAGACTAACTCCACCCGTTTCTCTGCAGCGACCAAATATATCTCCGTCAGCCAAAAATTTTCAACAACCACCTCCAGTTTGGCCCAGAATCGTTTGCAGCTCTCCCGTGTTGTTCAATCCAACACCCGTCCTCCCTTACCAGCAGTCTATAACTGGCCCTTGTCACTCTAAACTACTTTAAGAGCACATCCACCACCATCTAGTGGCCCTGTCTCCAACTCCAACATCCAGATTTTCCCCAGCAAATCTCTCCCCACCCCCCCAAAAAAAAAAATTCCCACCGCTTTGTCTTTTTTGTTATGCTCACCCATTCGAAACCTCCAACTATGAACTTCTCGGTCCACAATGAAGTGACATCTTCTATGCAAGGGGGCCAGAAAACTGAGTCGCCTACTCCGCAGCCCTCCGGGTCTGCGTCCTTCAAAAAGCAAAAGAACATCCCCGTGGAATTAACCGCCTTTGGCACAACCCCATCGGGGAAACCCCGACTCTTCGAATGCCATGTCTGTACCCGGGCATTTGCCAGACTCGAGCATTTGCGTCGTCACGAACGTCTGCACACCAAGGAGAAGCCCTTCCTGTGCGGAGTGTGTCAGAGGAAGTTCCTGAGAAGAGACCTCTTGCTTCGTCACGCTCAAAAGCTCCATGCTGGCTGCTCCGATGCCATAACCCGTCTCAGGCGAAAGCTGATGAAATCTGGTGGCCAAGCCAACGACTTGGATATGGACGACGACGAAGAAACTCTGCAGAGTCCCGAAAACGACGAAAAGGACTTCCAACACCAAGACGACTCGGTTCAATTCAATTTGAACTTGTTCTCCTCATCCCGAAATGGGCCCGACGGGAACGCCAAAGACACAGACGAATCCCCATCCCTTAAGGAAGCAGCGGCCCTGCTACAGAAACAGATGTTAGAACGTAAAAAAGCCCTTCTCGGACGGTCCCGAGGAGTACTGTTTTCAGCCCAATCGGGCCCAAACTACGCCGTAGGAGTGCTGGAATTCAACGAGATGTACCCTGCCACTGAAAACGTGGAGTTCAGTACCCCCCAATTCTTGCCACTGAGTGGCGGAGATCTCAGTTGGATGAGCAACGTCCCCAGTTTCAACTCGGCGAGCCAGGGTCTTCAAAGGAATCAAGGAAATCAGGGGAATCGAGCCAGCAGCAAATTGAGTATCACTCCACTTCTGCTCGACGAAGTTCCTCTGGGTGCTTCGAACAGAGGCCTGTTTCTGTTGAATAACATGAGCGGCTTCATGGCAGGTACAGGAAGCGGGAAGGCAAGACCTGGAAGTGTACATGGAAGCGGGCTTCATGGCAACGGTAAGAATGGCGGCAAGAATGGCGGTAACTTTATGCATATGAGATCTGATAGCATCACCAGCATGAATTCGTCTCTCAATACTTTTGAGGGCTCCAATACTCTGTATATGATGCCCGTAGACCTGATGGCACTGGAAATTGGCAGCTTGAACGGGCAATTCCAGCAGATGCCTCCCTCAAACCTCTCTGGGTTGATCCCAGAGCACACCCTGGGTGAGGAATATGGGTACTCTTTCTACGATATCCCGGAGCTGATGCTCTCTGTAGTAAACAATGATCATTTTAAGCTCCCAACCGGACTTTCTGCCATTCAACAAGAGTCGGATGGTGCTCCAACGCCTCCAGCAGCTACTAATTTCAGAAACGCTGGCTCCAATAAGCAAGGATATCACGGCAATCCCAATCTTGATATGAACTTTTTGAATGACATATCCGAACTCGCTCACGAGTATGACGTCAACCTGAAGTTCATGCCAAATGGGTACTCATTCTATGGAGACAACCCTAGTGTAGCCAGCTCTGGAATTGAAACCAATTCGCCTCCAAATCACACCCCCAGTGCAGACCCCAGCTCTGCTTTGAACAATAATCAGATCCTCAACAACATAGAAAAGTCATTATCGCCACCAGAGGGCAGTAGAATGGTACATTCTAATCGTCTCAAGTCCTCCGCGAGACCTCATAATAATTACAACAAGAATAAGCTTTTCACCCCCGGTTTAAGAAACTTGATCACTAAAGCCTTAGGGAAATACCCAATCAGTGGTATAATGACTCCCCTGATTCCTCTGAATGAAAAATTGGAATACTACTTGATGAATTTCGTCAACATTTTCCTTCTGCATTTCCCCTTCATTCATATTCTGAAGCTTAATGAGTATGAAATGATGAGTATGACGGCTAACGAGGACATGAGTAATGAAAGTTCAAGAGTCTGTTTGCCCCTTTTAGTGGCAACCATTGGTGCCTTACTCACCAACAACAAAAATGATCTGGAACATCTATACGAAGCTCTGAGAAGGACAATTCACATATATTTGGAGTCGAGAAAAAATAGCCTGCCCTCGAACGATGCAAATGATGATCTGGTAAACTCACAACTGGTCAATCCTTTGTGGTTGATTCAACTGTTGACTCTTCTGGTAATCTATGGCTTGTTCCTGGACAATGAAAACAATGTTTACATTGTAATCAGACAATTGAATGCCTTAAATCTGCTTGTGAAGACTAGTATCAAGAGAAATAGAAAGATTTTGTTCCTGATATATGGTGAAGATCATGACATATACACGAAATGTGAAGAAGACCTGAGCCATGACAATGGAGCCAACAATGGGCTGTTATTCTCGTTTGACGCAAATGACGAAATGAAATTCAAAAACAGCATTATAGTCCAATCTCAAAAGAGAATCATTTTCATGATCTATAGGTTGACGAATTTCTTATTGATGATGTATAATGTGCCCTTAACCCTTAGTATCAATGATTTGGGCTTCCTTGACGCCCCAAACAAATGCGAAGAATATATTTGGAGTTTCAAGTCATTCCAGCATTTTCAGCAGTTCAGGCAGAAACACAACAATGATCGCCCCGATATCAATGAACTTCTTAAGGTGTCTCAAGGAACTCAAATTGTTTTCAGAGAGGCTTTATTGCAAATCACCAAGAGCTTCGGTGGTGATCCAAGTGTAGATGCTTCTCAACTCATGTTTAAGTTGAACAATCTTTCTAGGTTCGGATTTATTCTGATCGTACATGGAATTTTTGAAATCAAGCAATATCAAGAAATGAAATCGATTGACGTTTTTGTTATTTTGGACAATCTCACCAAATTTATTGGAAATTCTTCAGAAAGAGAATCTAGCTTAAAGCTTGAACAAATTAACAGAACACAAGAAGATTTCGAAAAGTTGGATTATGCTTTGTTGGCTAATTTCACCAAAATTCTGCTGCTTATCAATATAAAATTGGTAAAGGAGCAATCTTGGTTGAAAAACTACGATGAATTACTGAAAAACTTCAATAACTTGTTAATGAACGCAAACTCAATCAGCAATTTCGATTATTTGAAGATTGTTGATTGTTGCATAGTGATTCTTAAATTGATTTTATTCAAAACTGACACTGACGAAGCCAACACTTCTCCAGATGGCAACTTTTTTGTTAGAACCGATGACTTCCATGATCTTGTCGATGAACTGCTTCTGAACATGGCAACGCAGACCAACAACACTCTGCAAGAATTTGAAAGATTCCTTCATTTGAAGGTGTTTAACGAATTCGATAATCTGAAAGCCCTGATTCATCTGCAAATGTTGTTCCATATCTTTACCATTTTCCTGTTATTTGCAACATTTATGATCAGAAAGAATCACTTTAAAAGCAAGAACCACATTATCAATGAATTCCAATCTCCTTCTGCTAATGAATTTGAAAACGAACTAAGCCAAAGATACGAGTTAGTGATGCAAATTTTAATGAAAATCGAGCTTTTCTTGAAAGAAAAGTTGGAAAACATGAATCTTGAAAGCGATTTTGCAAGTATCTACTTGTATAGTAGTAATGGCGGACTTTCGAATGATACGTATAGCTTAGAACGTCCTTTATACGTTCTCAAAATTGGTGAAATGATTTTACGTTATGTTTTCGATATGAACGTCAAAGTGAGCATTTTCCAAAAGCTCAGCGCCAGTATGTCTCAACTTCGTAAATTCATGATTGACAATGAAGGTCGTATTCTTGCTTGAGGAAACCAGTTTATTTATTGGGTCAACACTTAACCTAAATTTACGAAACTATTTATTAAGCCTATTTATTGCAATGTTTATAATGACTTATGAGACCGTGTAGATTCTTGACCGTACAAATGCTGGAATAAAACTATCGGATTACGGGGCCATATTGAGTGACGAATATTCAAGGTTTGAAGTGATCACTGTGTATCATTCGCCTTATGTCGTTTTAGCTTCACTTTCTATTGTGGTCCTGCATTTTTGGTGATATTCAAAACCCAAAACTCATCTCACAAAAAATTGACCATGTTTCACCTTCCTAAATCCATCGAAGGTGATGTAGCCTTCGGAATATTTGGAAGTTTCGTGCTCGTTTGGTTGCTTTTTCACTATGCCTGGGTGATGAAACAACTTCTTCGTGATTCTGATAGGACAGTTGCTTGGTACGGTGTACATTTCATCCTCTTTTTCGTGAATGTTGTGGTCAGTTTCTACGGATTGGCAAAAGTATATCCACATCTCTATAAAACCGACAAGGAGAACAAAACCAAAAAGAATGAATGAGGAGATGTGTGTAGCGAGTCCATAAGGCGATACCGCCTAGCGGTGGGAGAATCTACGATAAACTACTGATTTTCACCCTAAGGGGAAACTTATGTAAATTCAGCTAATATGTCAAAGACTATCAATCATCGAGTAAATATTGTTGAGTGCGTCCTTCTGCATTTGACAGTTGTAGGAAGATGTAGAGTTTAACAATCCGTTAAAATCCTTGTAAAGCCATTTAAAATCACTTTGGAGACCAAGACTTAAGTTAGCTCCTGTTTCAGAGTGAAGCATCGATTCGGTGAGTTTTTTGAGCTTAGAGGTATGTTCATAGTTTTTTGCAGCCTCCTCTGCACGATCGACAATTTCATCTGAGATTCCACACATGGAGGCAACATTCATACCGAATGAACCAGATGCAGATCCACTTTCTAATTTGTATAAAAAGGTGATGTTTCTGGAGTTTTTGTCGGCAATTATGGCCATCCTCAAGGGTTTGATGTTTGGGTGACTCTTGAAAGAAAGACCCAATGTACCGTAATGGGTAGCAAAATAGCCAATAGCTTGTACATGTGTAGCCAAATGATATAATACAGCCTCTGCTATGGCATAACCATCGGAAGAAGAGCCTCCACGTCCCAATTCATCTAGAATTACCAAAGATTTCGGTGTAGCATTATCGAGAATCTTTTTGGTTTCTGACAATTCAACAAAGAAAGTTGATTTTCCTTGCATTATGTTGTCATTTGCACCTAACCTAGTCATAATTCTATCGACAGTACTTAACTGAGCCAGCTCAGCTGGAACATAGCAACCAATTTGAGACAAAATAACTGCCAAGGCCGTGGTTCTCATAAGAGTAGATTTACCTGCTGCATTAGCACCAGTAAGTAATCCAAAATTGGCATCCGATCCACCCAAAACAATATCATTGGGGATAAATTCTTCCTTCCCGTTGAAACATGGGTGTCTGAGCTCTTTGAAGTTGACTGTGGCGTTATCAGATTCCATAAGTTGAGGACGGCAAGAAGGAGATCCAATTGTTTCTGACGCTTTGGTTATTGCCGTGATACAATCGATATCAGCCAATGCTCTGATTGTCGAGAGCCAAGTATTGTAATCAGTATCAAACTTCTCGTACATCCTGTTTCTCAAGGTTTCACATAACATCTTATGGGTCTCACGCTGTTCCATCAATTGTCTTACAAGCTTTTTGACCTCAGGTGACCAAAATCTTTTGACTTTTGAAGTAGCACCCATCTGCTGCCAATCTTTTGGAATATTCTTGATTTTAACTGGAACTTCAATTAAATAGATTTCTTTACCTGAATCTCTGTAGCAAATCTCTTGGGATTTGTACTCTTTTTTATATGCTCTTAATAGATTGTTTAATTGGGCTTCCAAATCATCCATGTTTGTCTGAGATTGATCGAATTCTTCGTCAACGCCTCTCTCTGGTACAACAATGTCATTGACAGCTTGCTGACGATCAAAAGAATCACTCCATTTACTAATGCATTCGTCTAAAGTGGCGGGGAATGCCTTGATAAATGATTTCAAAATTCCTGCCTCGTTCAATTCGTATGAACTCAAGATGTTGCAAAGACGAGAAATTCTTTCAAAACCCTCTACAACTTTGACGAAATCTTTGAATCTCAAGGTTTTGCCGTGAACTCTGGCTATCAACCTCTCCAAATCTGGGATATCAGATAATCCTTTTTCAATCTGATCTCTGAATTCACTATTGGACATCAAAAAATCCACAGCATCATATCTGGCATTAATGTCAGATGTTTGAACTAATGGCTGCAAAATCCACAGTTTCAATTGTCTTTTACCAAACAGAGTAATAGCTCGGTTTATAAGTTTGAACAAAGTCCCTTTATCACTCCCGTCAGTAGAATTATTTAACAACTCAAGGTTAGATAATGTAATTCCGTCTAATACCATGGTGGTAGCATTCTTGCTAGACATGGTGTATTCTTTGAAATTTCCCAAGGTCATGATACTTTCATCTAATTTCAATCCCTTCAAATAATACAATAATCCCCCAAATGCAGAAAACGCCACTGGATAGGAATCTTTGGCCTTGGTCAAAGTCGGTGGATAATTTGACATATCATCGAGATCTTCTGCTTGGTAGTACTTCGATTTTACTAAGTTTTCCAAAGCAGTATCATAATCCCAGAATTCGTTTCCTGGATTTAAATAATTCCAGATTGTATTACCATCCCCATTGAACTTTAAGATCTTTATAGCGATATTGCACAAGTTGTTCTTTTGCAAAATCAACTCTTTTGGTCTGACTTGTGCAATCACAGTGGCAAGTTTGGAGCATTCCAAATCATCGTTTAATTCAATTAAATTCATTTCAGATGTAGCAGTGTCTACAAATGCCAATCCGAAGACTTTACCTGTTTCAGTACTTGATTCCTTGATACTCATACAGAAAGTGGCCATGTCTTCAGTCAACATATTCAAATCAGTCAAAGTTCCACCAGTCAAAACACCAGTAAGTTCTCTCTTGATTATTTTCTCCTCTTTGCTACCACCGCCTCTCATTTCCTTGGCTAACAGAGACTCCTTTTGATCGACTTTGGCCACTTTATAGCCACTACTAATAAATTGCTTGGCCCAATATTCAAAAGACATTTCTGGAATACCTGCAAGTTTCATATTGGCTCGACCTCCACCGGCGATCTTCAAATCAAATTGAGTATTTGCGATTATAGCGTCATTCTCATACAACTCATAGAATTTTCCCTTCTTGAAGAACACCACTGTATTCCACATCTTACTCTTAATTTCCCAGTACTGTTTTTCAAAATTGGTGAATTTGCTCCATGCGCTGGAAGGGATGTAAAGAGTTCTGGGGTCATATTCGGGATCATCTACAGTTCTTTTTTCTGCATCTTTGATGTTAACCAACCATTGGTATCTCTCCTCATTCTCCTTTACAAAATTCTTCTTTCCTGTCGTAGGTGCAACCTTAGTTGCCTTAACTGGTTTGGAAGCAGTGGCAACGTATGAGGAGTCTGAGTTGAACTTATTTCCTAAGCCGGTGGAGGCCACGGAGGTCGGTGGAGATATAGGCAGTTTGGGAGATGGTTTCGTAGATTTCTTGACCGATCTTTTCGCTTTTCTAGTAGGTGCGATATCGTCATCAGATTCGTCTTCCTCCTGCTCTGCTGGCAGGTCTTCGGCGTCATCATCAACCACGAAATCGCTCATGTCGTCATCTTCAGCACCAGATTGTGGGACAAAATCGTCTTCAGAGTTCTCCTGTTCGGATGGGGAGTCTTCTTCTTCATCCTCGTCATCATAAATGATGCGTTTTCTTGAGGGTTTTGAACTTGCTTTGCTCCTCCTGGCCTTCAAAACTGGCTCATCTTCGCCACTGCTGTCGTTGTCGGATTTTCTCTTATTTTGGGTGGGTTTGATGGGAGACGACACGAGCGCCTTGTCAGATTGAGCTATTGCAGAAGGCGGGTTTGATTTCTTGGTCAAGGGAGACGAGTTCATTGCCTTGCCAGGGTTGTCATATTCTGAAGTCAAGGGAGTGGATTGCGGGGTTGAATTGACATTTTCCTTGTCGGAATCGGACCTCAATGGAGAGGTCTGGGGTTTGAAGAAAGACATGAGCGACAGCTGCTTCATCTTTCCACTTGAGGACGGTTTCGGCGGCGCCTTGGCCCGTGGAGTAGCCATTTTGCCCATTGAGAAAGAGTAGAGAGTAGTTTGTATCGAAAATTACGCGACGCGTTGTTTTGGAGTCGCGAATTGAGATTGAGAGAAGGAAAGAGAGAAGAGGATGAGAAGAGGGAAGAAGAGAAGAGGGAAGAAAGAGAGATAGGTAATGGAAAGTGAGGAGGGTCGGAGCGGTAAGAGAAGGGGGAGATGTAAAAGAGGCATCCAGATGATTCCAGATGATGTGTCTTGTGTTGACACCCGCCATGCCACCACATGGTGTCTTCCTCTGGCACAGTGTGTCTTCTTCTGGCTATCGGCCTTTCTATTTTATCGCAGTCTCAAACCAGAAAGTCAGAGCCATAGAAACATTGTAATACCAAATGAAAGCTATCTTGCTGGTAACTTTGGTATCCAAGTTACCTGATTAGACAAAAATGGAATCTTTGGTGTCTTTCCTCATACTCTACCCCTCGTACACTCTTCTCCCTGCCATCAGTATTGTACTCTCTCTCGGCAATTTCTACTGATCACTTTCTATACGGGTCTGTGTTGCATTTCGCAGCCATAATTCCACAAGGCACAAGAAAATAGCAACTCTCTATCATCCTATGAATCTACTAAGTGGATGTTTCCTATACTGGCTCTGGCTAGTAGTCGGCTCCTTTGCGAGACCAAACCAGGCTAAACCGACCATGAAGAATAGCATCATCCTCAAAGTCACTGCTCACTCTCATTCTCCGGCGATTATAGAAGACCAGTTAAGAGAAGTGTTCCACGAGATGTTCCCCTTGGCAAATTACGATCCTACCAGATCTTGTATTACTGGAACCTCAATAACTTATCAATACAAAAGCTCGGAATATGTTTACATAGATCATCCTGCTTCCGAGTGCAGACTCAATGTGGACTCTCAATTCTTGGCTGTCATCAAGCCCAAGAACTCTGCCCACCTTCAAATCCAAAAAGATAATGCTCCTGATCCGGTATTGAAAGAGGCTCAAGATGCAATAATTTATAGACTACAAAACTCCCCCAATCCCAACGACATTAACTTCTTCTGCTTTGATAATCTCAACTACAATTTAGAATGCTCGATTGATTACTATGAAATTGGCCAAGTCATGTTAAGAGAACAGTGCTTGAAAGTAACTCTAGAGAAGAACATCCAGATTGGCCCGGAATGTGGATTTGGAAAGTCAAATAGCGATGAGGACGAAAGCTGCTTGAAATCTTACGAGCATATAAATATCCCCATCAACGGGACTTTCTATTGTGCATCGGGTCGGTCTTCAACATGCCAAAGATCTACGGCAGTAACTAAGAACGCCCATTTGAGAAATATTATGGAAAGCTATTAAGTCGGCTAAATTTGCTCAACTTCATTCTTCCTTCTTTAAGAAGTATTTGACTACATCGATGGCTCCTAAGGAATCTTCTCCACTATCATGCTCTCCGGTTTGAATCGTCCTCCCCAAGTAGGTAAAACACAAGTATTTGAGGGAAAACTTCATTGTAGGAGATGTTTTATGCTTTGGATACAAAACGGAAGTATCAACGATTCTGTGGTGAATCAATCTCATGGCGTTCATATCATTTTCTAGTCCGTGGCCGATTAAAATTGTATTTTTGTCGATGACCTCCTTAAGAAGAGTCAAGTGGTTTTCAAACAGAACGGCCAGATCTTTGATTTCTGCTACACCTGACCATTTCGTATTTAAGTCAATGACTTCACCCTTTGGTCTTACTAAGATATCAAGGACCTCCTCACCTGTAGCAAAATCAACCGCTGTCGTACGTAGAAGTTCAAAACCTTTTGTTGTGAAGCCCATCTCGCAATCGATCCCAAGGGCCCTAAATGCATGCTTGTTGTCCGGGAAGGTGTTGGTGTCAACATATGGAATGGCCGTATGCATCTCATCTGCTGAAGACCAATAAAATACATGGTGGTTTAATAAAGAACAAGGATCCGCATCGCCAACGATACCTCCGCAGCAATCCCATTTTCGTTCCTTTGGACCAGTCTTTCGATTTCTTCCAGAGTGATAGTGGCATTCTGTAGCTTTCATTTGCTCTTCTAAGGTGAATGGTTTTCCGCATCTGTGGCAAGTTCTATTTTGTTCTACATTCGATATGACTTCCGGAATTTCCATCACATACCCGTATTTTTGTAAGGTCTCTTTTGGAATCACCAACTTATCAAGACGCTTTAGTAATTCTTCATTTGTGAGATTGATTTCCAGTGATTTAGAGACCACTTCTCCCTTGTTTTTTTGCAACTCAAAAATAAACTTCTTGATTTGATGTGCGTAGGTGTGTTGCGTGGTGTTTGAGGCTATAATGATTTCATCTTCTGTTGCTTTGGTTATGGGTGTTTTGAGGTCGGGTTTATGCTTTTTGTATACATCCACTATCTGCTGGATGAACTTCTTCCTATCTATCATTGTTGCTGGAGAGGTTCCCGTAATTTCTTTAGGTAAAATAAATCTAGCGTCTTTCAGTGGAAGAGTCTGGCTCTCACTGAGATGCGATTCGAGTTTTGCAAAGTATTCTTCCTTGTCATTACTTTCTCGTAGGAGCTTCTCTTCCAATTTGAGAGCGTCTCGGTTGGGCGTTCTGCTTGAGTTATCATCTTCTTTATATTTGTCTAGTATTTTCCGAATAGATTGTTGTCTGTCATTTCTTGCTACGAATTCTTTATCAACTGGTAGAGGAATTAAAATGGAAATATCTTTCTTATGATCCTCGATGTCAACTCTCTTCAGCGCTTTCGGGTCTTCGCCGTTACGCTTCCGTTTGAGTTCATGGTGCTTAAATATGCAGTTTATCACGCCACACTGTCCATTGTCCTTAGTCGCTGGACATAGGACGTCTTTGAAGAGATCTCTACCATGCTTAAACATGTTGAGAGAAGTTGCAAAAATGCCGGTGCAGGATATTCAATGGTGTTGAACCCTCCATAGTAGGCTATATACAGTCTGTCTTTGACATACCTAACGTGGACTCTCCTATTCTATATTTTGTAAGAACCCTAGACATTCCTACAGAGCTAGACATTCTTACAGAACTTCACACCCTGGTTCAGTCACCCTGTCAACAGGGGATCACACTCATATTCATACCTCTTCGACCTATCTGATATCTTGTTAGCACACGCACTTCCATACCAAACCCCACATATGGAACAACGTAGGTTCCACATTCTCAGATATATCTTTGATAACCACTTACATAGAATGCTGCATTATATAGGGTTCCTGCATGGGTTCCGTCAGGCTGCAAATCAAAGTAAATTAGCCACAACAGTATCGTTAACGACATCCAGCCCATCGCTTAATCCCAAAACGGAAAGATTGGCGATAGCCCTCGATCTCATCACAATCCTGCACACGAGCTGATAAGTGTCGCCATCTTCCTTTTGTTTCGCCTAACAGCACAGCCGTTGATTGGACACTGTATCTTTAGCCCACAGAGCCCCCTCATGACAGCCGTTGAGTGGATATGCGACTATCTGTAGGCTGCATTGGTCTCACGGTGACCCAAAAAGTACATATAAGCTTCAAGGTTCGTTAGACTCTGCCATCATCAAACAGTATGGCTAAGAAATCTGCCCTCCTTTCCGCTGTATTGGCCGCCGTTGTTTCAGCTGTGCCAGTGCTTCCTAATACTACCTACAATCACACTTTGGACATTCCTCCACGTTTCCAATGGGAGACCAACTATGGATACTGTGGGGAGGTATCCTTCATCAGTGCTGGTCTCTACTATGGCCAGTACTTGTCCCAGTGGGACATGCGTCACACTGCCACTCCTGACTTCAAGCAGAATGAAGAGATGAGTCAACTCTTGCTCGGCATCAGCGACGAGCATGCTGCCACTGCCTTCCACCTCAACCACACCATCTACTCCTACCCGGAAAACAGCACCAACCACTACCTTACCTGGGTGAAGCAACAGGTTCTTAAGGACTACCCTGTCACCATTGCTGTGTCTTACAACTATAAGACCATGAACAACGACTCTAACCCCAATGCTGGTGACGTGGAGTATGATCACATTGTGCCTGTGGTCGGTGTTCTGTCGAACCACCAGTTGAACAGCGATGACACCACCTACTACCCTGATGATGTCATTGCGTTCAGCGACAACGGCGCATACGGAGAAGACGGCAAGTACGACTATATCTTCAAATATGGCTTTGATGAGATCCAGTCCACCAGCGTCCAAGATGGCAACTCTGATAACCACCCGCTCTACTCGATCCACAACTTCGTTCAAAACTACGCCATTGCCTTCCATGGTGTCATGGACAAGGACGGCGAAACTTTGCCAATTCGTCTTACAACCGACCACAACGACGAGCAACCTGAGATCAAGGAGGGAGCTGACAAGCGCCCCAAGTCTGGCAAGGTCGCTATCACTGGTACCATATCTGGCTTGGAACCCGGTAAAACTTACAACCTTTACAAGTACGACAAGCTCGAGAATGTTCCTGATCAGAGTTTCAATGCTAACGCCGACAGAGCCAAGAAGCACTGGCAAATAAAGATTGAAAGCGGTTCTACCTACACCTTCACTGAAATTATCAAGGTCAAGAATATCGCCGTCTACCGTTGTGTTCCCGACTCTGCTCCATGAAAGGTTGCACCAAAAACTATAAAGAGTTAGCATATAATGTACTTCATCTTGATATCCTGTATGATCCTAAGTCTTGGTAATAAACGACATCAGCAAATTGTTATAGGTATAATGTGTAGATGTTTTGTATAGATGCTTTATATAGCAAGTCGTCTTCACTTCATCACTCTCCTTTCAACATTCCTCGTGTTCAAAGATGACCGAAGTCAGGGAAGTCATAATGTATTTCCGAACTTATAGGGGTTGGGTGGAGATTCTTCTATAATTGTCCCGTCGTTCAGTATGGATTGCCCATCAACTGTCTCTTTCGTCGTTTTCCTGAGGTTTCGGTTTCATGGGTTCCATCAGGTTCCAACAAATGGGATCGAAAAGATGGGAAAGAGAGATAGGTACTCAGATAGACAACTTGATGACGAGATGTATAGTAGCACTTACATGGGCATTACATTCCTTACTACACTTGGAGATACAAAATTTGTTCTTATAATGCTTAAACAACCTGTGCGGCTGCCTTTGGAGGATATTCATACAACTTATAGTAATCAACCAAATGCCCTCCTAAATTGTTTTCTCCTTCAATTGGTAAGTAGAAGATATTTCTCCAGTTCATTTCCCCCAAAACCCAGAAATCCAACCAATTTGTTCTCCAGCCATAATCCGTTGGGATCTCGTCCTGGGTGTCTTCGCCAACCAAGCTACCTGACACCTTTAAAGTTCTACCAAGCTGATCTAAACCAAGCAATTTTAAGGTTGTGTTGCAGCCATTGGCATGGTTATGAAGGTGGGGCTCCCCTGGGTTAGAAAATGAAGAACCACGCCCAATATTGGTAAACTCGTATGTGGTCAATCCCTTCAAAATTTGGAATGTTTGAGTCAAAGCTAAAGGCAATACCCATATAAGTTGCAACAACGCAAAAATAACGAGGTTGAAATGGAAACTGTTGTATGTATAGCCAATACAGAGGTTTTTCGATAAAAGTAAGCATTGACTGTCTTCATTGTCGCTGTCATATCCAGAATTAGAACCTCCTTCGTACTTATGGAAGAACTTTAAGGACACCTTCGTGAACAAAAATATTCCAATTACGAGTGCATAAACAAAGGTCAAGAAAAGCTTGTGATTACGGACTCCAACATCATTATAGATCCAAGGGCAGTAATGGTCGAATCGTGCTACCAATTGTTTGCTTGGACGAGAGTATCTCAGTCTCAAGGGCTTCCTAACGTAACAATCTATGGAAAAAGTGGAAGCGCTGAAGTTACCCTCCTCTATAAGTGTAACAACCTGCTCTAAAATAACGCTGTTATTACTGGGAGTGGGCACATGCCCAGGGTTCATGAACATTGACTTGTAGAAGGTACCGCCAACGGTTGCGAAAGTGACCCCCAAGAGGACGTTGCTGAAAAAGGATTTAAAGAAGGTGGTGGATACGACATTGTAGCACCATACAATAGCACACCAAACAAAAGCACTTGAAAAAATTCCAGCCATTAGCGGTGATTTGGCAATCGCTTTGCTTTCTCGGCAGTAGGAAGCAATGACAAAGCGATTCAAACCAGCTATAGTACCAACAAGGAATATGCCAGAAAGAAAGATCTTGGGTACAGCGTAGCCCTTACTAAACGAGCAAAGATTCCATACAATCGGAAGCATGAAATATGGCACGAAGAAAGTAATGAGCTTGGCCGTCTTGTGGTCAAGCAAAGATGCTTTGTAAACAAACCCGTTCAGCTCCAAATATCCGGCCTCTTTCAACACCTGAATCCATGTAGCGTAACAGTTCATGTCCTTTGCAACGTCAAATGAGTTTTTACCCTTTTCATTCTTCATCCAGATATCTGAGCCGGCTTCCAAGAGCTGCTTGAGAACGATCTTGTGGCCCCTCATGAAACCCCAGTGCAAGGGAATAAACAATGAATTGTCCACCTTGGAAGCATCAGCGCCAAACTTCAAGAGGCAGTTTATGGTGAAAAGGTCTCCCTGGTAGGCGGCCCAATGAAGTGCCGTTCTGTTGCTTGAATCAGGTTCATCAATGTACAATTTCTTTTGACTGTCCTTGAGACAGCACTGTAACACTACATATATGACCGTCAATATGTTTGAAGAGTGTACTGCCAAATGCAATACATTGTAAGACTGAATGTCACGCAACGAAGGATCGGCTGGTGTGTTCTGGAGCAAGTAATGGACAGTGTTTGTGTTTCCATTCCGAGCAGCCCAATGAAGAGGCGAAGCCCTTAACTGCCCTCCGATAGCGTTGGGATTACATTTCTTTACCGTGTTTTCACACAAAAACTTCACAATGGGTAATCTGTCATTAAGAGCAGCCCAATGAAGTCCTGTGACCTCATCACTGAAGGTTTCTGTGGGGTCAATTTCGGAGGAATTTACGAGTTCCTTGACGGCGGTTAAGTCGCCTGCTTGACAAGCAGCCATGAACCTCTGGAGTTCTGGTTTCTCCTGTTGCTCGAGCTCTAGCTGAGACGGTTGAGGAGTTTCTTCATTGGGTGCTGAATCGCTCGTTGGAGGCGAATCGTCCAAATTTTCATGGTGGGTTTCGAGAACTGCATCGGTAGACTTTATGGAAGCAGCATCTTCTGAGATGTTTGACCTATCAGGGACACCGTCATCGTTCACCTGGACGTCTGTGGCGACAATGTCACCGGAATTGGATACTCCACTCGTCATATGAAGAGGATTTTACAGGGATGACAAGTGAAGGCTGTGCTGAAAATAGAAACTCATATTGAGATCTGGAAAATTGAAACAAAATCATAATGAGATCAGGTAGACGAAAGATAGACAAAAGATAAGAGCAGATAAAGAGGAACCAGGTGTGGAGTTGCATAATCATAAAGGTCAACCCACAACCTGTAAAAACAGTGAAAGCACGGTCTACAGCTAGAAACAGTGTATTCGTTTATTATAGTACTGCCAAAAGTGATCTAATCATATTTGTGAAGGGTCTCGCTAAGAGTGCGCACAGAGTCTGAATCACTGTGGAGATCAGCCTTCTCTCCGGAGATGACCTCAGCAGAGGAGGTGTGGGTTGTGGCAGAGGAGGATTGCTTAGTTCCAGGTTTTACTCTTTGTTTCTGTAAGTTGTTGTAAGAACTGCTGACAAAACTGCCTATCTGTTTCCCCACCTTGGCTGTGCCTGGAATAATCTTCTCCTCCAAAACTGGCTGCACTCTGTCATTGATGAAGCCAGGTCGAACCTCATCTGGGTCAATGTTTCCGAGGTTTTTCTGTCCTACTCTATATAAATGCTTCTCCAATAAAAGAAAGTTTCTCAGGTTGGCTTTGTAGCCAATCTCGATAAGATCACCGACTATCGGGATGAGACCAAGGAGGAAATCGATGACGATGTTGGTGATAAAGATCCCTTGGATGTCTAACGGCAATCCGTCATCCAACTTTCTGGCTGTCATCAACAATGACAATGACCAGTAGGCTGACACAATTGGTCCTGCAATTGGGACGATACCCACCAAGTTGGACCAACCGAATTTGACACCCAAAAAGGAAAACCACATATCGTATCGGTAGGCCTTCTTTCTGACCGTATTCAAAACCTTAGTATCATTGGCACCGAGGCCCTCGGGCACTCTTCTTGCAATTTTCTTGGTTTTAGTCCCCTCGGCATTCAATGAGATGTGCTCATAGTAGGGATCCTCGACTCCAAGCCTGTTCCACTGATTGTCCTTGAGGAAACGATTAGCGATCCATTTGACGAGAAACGATGACATGGCGAAAAATATTGGGTTTCGAGATGCTAAGGAATATCCGGGGTATTTAACTACCTTGCTGAGCCTCGAGGCAGTCGAGTTTTCTAGTTGACTTGACGAGTACACCGTGACCTGAAATTGATTGCTATTCAGACTATTGCTGCTGCTTCAAATTCGGAATTGCCTGCAGCGAACACCGCCATCGAAGACTGGAGTGCATGATGCATCAACCTGAGACCTCATCGGGACAACGTCTAACGGGTTTCACAAGGACAACAATAGACTGGCACTTCAGCATATTGAGTTCAGTAGTTGGTGCTGCAATCAAAAGACTACATTCAAAAGACTGTATATATTCATATATTCTCGGTCCATCTCCAGATGTTGCAAGTCAGCTTGCCCGGACCTCCTTTAAAGGCCGTTACTGCAAGTAATCTGCGTCGGCATGTGATTTCGACAACCGGCTTATATGTACTCAAATGGATGTGCGGGCCCAAAAAAAACGATCGAGGGGAATCAATATTTGTAGGGTGACAGTTCCTTATTTGCATTTGGTGTGACAGACATGGTCTTGAGGTCATTTCTAGCATCAACGGTGTGCAGCCTTCCGGTAGTTGGAAGTATGGCACCAGACATTGTCACCCGTTATGCCACACCTGCCGAGGGCAGCGTTAACAAAGGGAGCCCCAGTTCAACCAGCTCTCCTCTCGATGAGTCTACTCCGAAGAGCGAAACCGGGTCAGCCAAGTTTGCAAATGACGAAAAGGCGAGCCAGAAGATCTTAAACAGCATCCTTTCGAAAAGACGGACAACAAATATAGAACATTTGAACTCGGACACTGATGATTGTATGATCAATTTGCAGCCAATCCATAAATTAGCCGATTTGGAAGAGGATTCCTATACTCATAATCATGGGAAATATGAGGTATTTAGCGAAACTCATGACAGCTTTAATGGTCTGGTTTGCTCTTCTCAGGATTCTGTCTACGATGGGCCGACTTTACTCCATTTAAACACGTTCGGGATTGAAAAGGGAGCGAAGAGAAGTACCAAACAGAACGTTGAACAATACTTGATGGAGCAAAATTGCAAATTCGATGATTTGATAAGTCGGAATTTGAACAACGTGTTGGAAAGTCCCGAAAGTAGAGCAACAACCTTGATTAAATCTGCCAAGAATGTCGCTAATATGGGATATGGTCTCGTCCGATACTTCTCGTGGTCGAACCCAGATCTGACGCATCTGAACCCTTCCAAAGACTTGGAGTTACATCCTCCTCCAGATCTTAGTCACCCGAAAAGGGGACCTAACTTGGGATACGTAGAGGAGTCCGATATGAACATGTTCCGCTACTTATTGCAGGATATGAGTCCAGAGAGGAAGCGTCAATTCTACGAAGCCCTTTGCGACGAGTTGGAGATTTACGAAGATGCAAAAGACATGTTCTCTCGACCACCGTCTTCATCTCCATCTTCATCTCAAGGTTCATCTCCTTCTTCACATTCTTTCGAAGCTCTTAAATCAAGGAATTTCGCCGATCAAGGAAAAAATGACACTTTGGATCATTTGCAATCCTTAGCACTTTTATCGGTTAGATTTTCGTTTCTTGCCATGAGATTGGCTATTCCTGTGACCATTTGGCTTGTAAGGAAATTCGCTTCAAACGATCTCTACATTTTCAATAAAGACAATTTCAATAAGTTTTTGGTTCTTTTGGTGAAATTGCTCAATGCTGTCGACCAAAAGATCAATGGTGATGGCCAAACTCAAGCAAAAGATGAGTACCAGGCCAGCAATTTTTTTGGTGACGCATATGCAATATTCAGGAACGACCAACAACTTGTAAGGTCAACGGGCCAAGACGATGGTATAGAAAGCGTATTTCAAGACATTTCAAATGGAGCCACAGACTTCATTGCTTCAAGATTAGACTCGCATGCTAACAATTCGTGGAAAGGGAAAGTCTTTTCATATATTGCAGAGCATGCGTTCGATATTAAAGCATCGACAAAGGACACTACCAGTGACTTTAGATCAAATCCAGAATACGCACAATACTTTTCGAAGAAGGACTATCAATACGGTGATTCAGATGGTGAGGAAAGACGGTCAATTTACAAGGACACTACACTTTTGCACGCAGCAGAAGTATTCGCTAAGCAATTAGAGTAATGCATTACATATTATAACGGCTTCAGTGTAGCAAAAAAATAAACCCACGGCGGGAGTCGAACCCGCAATCTTTTGATTAGAAGTCAAACGCGTTAACCATTACGCTACGCAGGCAGCTGATGGAGGAACAAATGTCCCGGTTCTTGTAGTGGGCACAAAGAACACATACTTAAAGCAAAGTATATGTGGATAAAGAGAAGTCATGAAGGAGAACATGTAAGAGAACTCTGCCGATGTTTAATGGGTAAGGGCAAATTAAGTCAAATAGAAGAAGGAGTACTAGATGTATTGCTGTATATTGCTTCAGTGAAAGGACAAGCACACTGGAATAGTGGTAGAGTATCAGTAATAGATTGCTCAAGTATTCCGGAACGGTTAGCCAATTCGATATGATGTCTCTGGTGACATACTCTCAACCCAAAATATCATACTTTCCAACAAGAGGAGATTTAAGCAAGGAAGGAACCCAATTTATGTCACAGGTATTGTTTCCTGCTCCACACATCTGTCTAACTGAATGCACACATATACTTCTCTGGTCAGGATTAGTCCAGCAATTGCAAATTTAGAATCCCACATGGTGAATACCCTATAATGCTCTACATCCGTACACCCAAATCGATATATGCAAAGACTACAGATCTCTACAGCTATGTGAAAAGGCAAGCCCCTCTTTTGAAACAAAGAGGTGCAGAGAAGATGATATACACCAGCAGTAACGCTTAGTAGAATGAAAAAGGACCAATGCTTGCTCATCCAACACATATTGCTTCAAGCTTCTCGAGATCGAGAAGGGCCAGATCGGTACGCGATTTTCCATTCTTCTCCAGAATCGCTAGCGATAGAAGGCCAGTGCAACAAGCCATCATGGAGACGAAAAGCTTAAATTGACCATGGAAAGAAACGTTGCCCCCTTCAGGTTCAGATCTTTTTGTAATTACACGTCAACCACATTGTCAAGTCCTACAAGATAAGGTAGGGGTGATATTATAGGGACAATCAGATAAATAATATTTGGTATCGCTATTATCAGGACAGCAACTAAAGAAGGGTTACAGATAAATTTCAGTGAGAGGTTCCAGAAGAACTGTAGGCAGGAGGCAGGCATCTCTAAAGCTTATTCACCTTTTAAGGTTGCAACATTTGCGTTCAGAATCTATTTCTCGTGGCATCGTTCTGCAATCACGAATTACACATTCTCTATAACGTAGAGCAAACCGTATTCTCTGACTCATCTTCTCCTACAAAACCTCCGTATCCCAGTGAGAGCCCCGAGCCGGCCTGCCTGGTTTAGATACTTCACATATAGAGCGCCAGGTGTGCATGATCATTCGTTGCTTCTAGTAGCTTTGGCCGCCCCCTATTTTCCCAGTTAAGTTAGCCTCCTGCAGTCCGCCAGCCTCGGGCTAGAAAATATATGCACAATACATCCACACACCTACAGTGTGCAGTTGTCCGGGTAATCATACTCCAGCCAATCAGCAGCACCGAACCAAAACTCTTCAAAAAGCATTTGTATGAGTACATTTCCTGTTTTTGTAATCAGGATTTCTGGGAGAGAAATAGGTCATTTTTCACTGGATTAAAATTTTTCGCCATCCTGTTATATTGGACAAGAAACCGACTACCCTTGGTTTTTATCCTATATTTACAACTACTAACTGGTGTTAATCAACTGAAGCAGACCCCCATCAGCTCCAGTATTCACCGTACACGCAGACTATCCCACTTTTGCTTTAGTCTTTAAGGGTCAACTCGAGAGAACCAAACATCCCTTGTTTCGGTCTTTCACCCCTTGCTGTTTTTTGTTAGTACGATTCTGACGCCTTGATTGGCTGTTCAGCTTTTTTTGCCACCTGTCCTTTTCTGTTTTAGTGAGTATTTTTATCACTGAAACACGACCAGTTCTGGCTTTACCGAGAGAGATTTCACTCCTCTCGCTTTCAACCAACCTAATCTATATACACTCCCACAACTACACTTGTGATAACAATATGGCTCTCTCTTCGCAATCTTTGAGTAAGCGCACATGCCCCTTTAGCAATGTGGCCGCCCCCACTGGTGGATCAAAGAGAATGTGTTTGGGCCTTGGTAGTGAAGCTAGTGCGTTCAAATCCTCTGTCGCTTTCATTTCTTCTTCTGAAGATGACTACGATCTGGATGAGCAAACTTGCTACAACGCTGACCAAGTAAAGGCCAAGAGAAGAGCATCCGCAAGGATGTCCTTCTCGGTCAACCCAAGAGTCAGCAAAGCCGTTTCAAAATACAGCGACGAAGACGAAGAAGAGGAACGTACTTTAAACGATGAAAATTTCGACTGCAAATTACTTTCCGCAAACAGCTCGTCAATATGTCTCGGGAAGTTGGGCAAGAGAAGTAGCATGCAATTGTCCGATGAGAACATTGGTGTTTCTATGCAAAATCTTTCTTCCTCGCCAATGAAAAGGCAGTTGTGTGGTGATAAAAACGCTAGATCACGGTGCTTCGACTACTTGGTCGCCTCGATCGACGAAGCTTGGGCTCGTTACTGCGATTTGACTTCGTTTGATGAGGATAAGGTTTACGGATTTGATGACCAAAGATGTGCACACACTCCAGCGTCTGTTGCTACTGATGAGGAAGATTACTTTGGTAACTCTACTGACATTACCGACTATGAAAGTGAATTTGAAGGTGATGGAAAGTCATCAGTTCGTCAACATCGTGTTGAACGAAAGCCTTCAAGGGAAACTGAAGCTCGCGATGGTAATCCATCCTCCAGTCAATTACAAGAATTGAAGGATAGATTAACCAAAGCTAAATACTATTTGCAAGACTTGGTCGACTCTGATGATATCAATGATGTCATTTCGTTCTGGAAGCGTTGGGACATGATCAAGTATGCAACAGTCGAATTAGTCGAAGATGACGACGATGACGATGTTGTCGAAGGTACCATTGAGGATTTGGAAGAAGGCCGTTCTTTCTCTACTTAGGGCGATGCACGAAAAGTTTGTTTTCTCAGGATCAACGATCTTGAGGTATTTTTATACATTTATATGTTTTTGTTCAGCTGATATTTTTGATTTGGAAGGTTATGGGTTTTTTGGGTATGAAGCAACGAAAATGAGGTTATGTAAACTTGTACAATAGAACATTTTCCACGGAATAATGTAGACAAAAGAACAAACATAAGATGAAGAAAGAGTGAGGTGTGATGCGGATTATATATTCGACAAATTGACTAATGAAGATCAAAAGCAAACCATAATGGAGGATAGAACGACATGATGACGTGTTTCAAACTGACAAAGGCATCCATTCACTATCGTGAGCCAAATACAAGTGAGGAGCATGTAATTGACCGCCCAAAATTACCGGTAATTTATACGAGCTGCACTCAAAATCCTGTGTGGAAAAACTGCCTTGCTGTGAATAATTTCAGCACTCGATAGATAGAAACTCTAGCTAACATGGTTCAGATCAACGGGTTCATTTCGTTGTTGGCAGCTACTGCGCTTGTTGGAAACGTTTTCGCCTCAGAAGAGGTCCAGATCGGTAAGTGTACCTGCAAACTGCCGTATAGCAGCCAAATACTAACATGAACAAGAGGTCGTACAGGCCATTCCTGAAGAGAAATGTGTTGCAGCTGAGGACGGAGATCTCGTCAGTGTCCATTACATCGGAACCCTCGAAGATGGGACCGAGTTCGATAACTCATTCAAAAGAGGTGACCCTATCACCTTCACATTGGGTGCTGGCCAGGTCATCAAGGGCTGGGATCAAGGTTTGAACGGGATCTGTGTTGGAGAGAGACGTAAGTTGACCATCCCCCCCGAATTAGGATATGGATCCCGTGGTATAGGCCCAATTCCCGGTGGAGCAACTCTTGGTATGTACAAACAAAGACAATTCTTGGTGGATTAATACTAACTATAGTTTTTGACACAGCCTTGGTCAAGATCGAGGGCAAGGAGCACCTCCACCTCTTCAAGGACGAGCTCTAATACTGTTGTAGTGCTCAACGGCCACACCAGCAATTACTGGTAGCGCGCTTAGCGAGAAAATAAACATCAACTAGAAAACGGTTATGCTGTAGCAGTGTAGGCCACCAATGAACACAGCTGGGGGATCTGATCAGTAGATTTGATGTCCTTGATACTCAGATTGTTACTGGGGACCATAACCGCTGGAACATATGGCGTATGCGTTTTCACAATTGACTGCAACTTATCTTATCGCTTCTCCGCAAACCAGATTTGACACATTTTTTCATATCTTTTTCTAGTTTCTCTTAGGCCATCTGTAGAACTATTCACACTTCAACAGACCTACACATAGGGACACAACGTTGTAATGCTGAAGTTCAGAGGGGCAATGCTTGCCAACAAGCTCACAGAGTTTATTCTGAGTGGCTCAGACTTCAGGATCGTTCACAATGTCAAAGCGTTAGGACCTGAGGCTTCGGCCTCGGAAAAACTCTTCGTGGAAGAATCTACTGAGAGAATATGTATTCTAGACTCGTCCTTTAACCCACCTCATTTGGGCCATATGCAACTAGCAAGAGACTCCTTGGCAAAACGGTATCGAGAGGGTGAAAAAGATGAGAATAAAGTGCTTCTTCTCTTGCTCTCGGTCAAAAATGCCGATAAGATAAATCCTCAACCGGCCTCCTTCAGAGAACGTCTAGACATGATGTGCCTTATGGCAAACCACATGCATGACACCTACAACATCAATGTTAGCGTGGGGTTGACCAAACACGCAAAATTTGTAGACAAGGCGTCTTCTGTTCTTCGCTACATCAAGGAGAAGGAACTACTTCTGCCGAGAGCGTTTAATAATTTGAATTTGACCTTTCTCGTAGGATTTGATACCTTAATTCGTATATTCAATCCCAAATATTATGAGCCTCTAAAAGTATCACAAGCCTTGGCTGAATTCATGAAGACTACCGACATTTTCTGCTTGTCCCGTTCAGATGATGACAATTCTTTCTCGAAGCAGGCAGAATATGTGAAGAACATTGAAAAGGGTGAACATGAGGATATCCCAGCCGACTGGTCGTCTAGAATATTCTTCGAATTGAAACCTGAAGACGAAACATCGTCTATATCGTCCTCCTCAGTAAGGAATGACGTGAAGTTAGGTGGACAAGAGTGGGGAAAGAGCGTCATCCCAGAGATTTACGACTACATCAAAGAGAATCGACCTTACAAGGACGTTTGAGGTTAGATAGAATGATTATGTATAGCTGAAGTTTCTTTGCGAATCAGAAAGATTGAGGGCTAGATGAGAGCTGAATACGAAATTAGCAACATTGCAATAACTTGCATCGAACGGAGTATTGCAGAATTTGGAGCTTTTGACTCCCATTTCACGCTAGGAGTAGCCCCCACATCATAATCGAGACCATCTTCTTCGGAAAAGCTACTACCAGTTGCTTCTCTCACAATTGACTCACTCTTAAAGTTGACACATTCAATTCTTCCTCCATGGATGATGGAGCCAACTGCGCTTTTAGTCCATCTGGAACAATCAAACTGGGGTGCAAATGCCTTTATTTTAGCACTTCCTCTGACCAATTTAAGCTGGTTTAAAGATATGTCTTTGATTTCCCCAATTATTTCCATTGCTCCACCGATCGTAGCAAGATTAGGAAAGAAATTGATCTTGTCCACATGGGTGTTGTTTACTATCACCAACCCACCACCTACATCATCAATTGTGGGAAATTCTACGGACTTTAATTCCTTATTGGAGGCCAAACTGAGGGAACCACCTACCGAAGTTAAGTTGGGAAGCTTCAACTGTTTGAAGGTGTTATGGATGAATGAAAGAGAATTGTGCACTTTTTCCAAGGACTTTAAGGACAATGAAGATACGTCCAGTATCGAAATGTTCTTAGCCTCAGTAAGAGAATTTAACTTGACCACTATGGAATCAGAATTGCCGGCGACATGAACCAAACCTCTAACTTTTTCGACATCACTCTCGATCGATTCTAAAAACCTATTGTCGTTGATGTCGAGCTTCTGAAGGGTTTTTGCTGTGAAACCAAACATATTGGATAAGGAAGTATCTGAGACTTCGACATTGTCTAGACCTTCAATCTTCTTTGAAAGGTGCACTGTGCTCAATATTGGAAGCACTCCCCAATTAATGCTCTGAATAGAACTAATGGATGGGAAGGAGACCAAGACTAAAGAGGTCAATCGTTTCAAAGTAAATTCACCGTCTATATCCTTCAAAACAGGTGCTTCAAGACGAACTAAGTTGGGTGAATCCACTACGCGAAGACTGCCATTCAAATGCTCCAAATTTACGAGCTCGAGGATTGAATCCTTGAAGGAAGAAACAAGAATGTCGCCACTCAATATCTTGCACTCATAGATTGCTTCTATATCAGAGTTACTGCTAATGTGGTATTCGCCCTTGGTACATTTTATATCTGGGACGTAGACAACCGGGGGACTAGTTTCATTGAATTTCGCTTGAGGTTAGTTTGTGACACTTTATTAGATAATCTTTGGAAAATACTTAATTACTTGATGCATACCCAGTTGTAGTAAAGGAAGAACATTGACATTTTCGACCAATCCAGTGATATAACTTGCTAAACATCCTGTTACCAGGATTATCGGAAGAAGGTAGGCTCTCATTGTTGATAGTTTTTTTTGCACCCAAACGTAAACTTCTATAAGACGCGGAGCCACAAAAGCATTAAAAACAGGGTAAAATAACTACAAGGCTTTCAGGATAAAGCCAAAGAGAGTGGTTAACCCATTTATAGTCAATAAATTGCAGAAATTTGAAGAAATTTGCAGACATTCACATAGTTTCCAGCTCCACAGTATTATCAATAGTAGTAACACAATAAACACATCACGTGACCAACAGACTCATCTCATCGGAATTTTTCAGCTTAGAAAAACATACATCCATACGTAGATCAGTGAGTTGCAGGTGTTCCCAAATGGCTGATAACATCACGATCAACAACCTGGAGGTAATCCAGAGACAGAACAAGTACAAGGAAGTCCTCGGGACAATTCCCTTGGAAAATGTCTTGTTCCAGGCCAACTTGTCTGTTCCTCAGAACCTCGATGAGATCGCATCGCATGCCTTGAACCCACTGAAGACTTTGTTCATTATGTACTCATACCACCAAATTGGTTTGGAAATTGTGTCCCGTTGGATTGAAAGCCCAGCTTTGAGAGGCAAGTACACTTCCAATACTATTTTCAGTGCTTTGGCCCTTGCGTGTACTTCATTACCCCAATCTGCCAACCTTACTGAGTATTTTCTTCAGGATACGAAAACTCCAATTACCTTAAATGAAGAGACCATTTTAGCCTACTATAGAATAATCAACCAGGACATTCATAAATTCAAAGCATACATTCATCCCGAACAGTTCTACGAAATTTTGAACTCTTCAACCTCCACGCCTGTATCAAAATTACTTGCCGTAGAAGTACTTTCACTTTATTTGGGCGCATCCGAGGAAGTTCGATTGTCGATGCTCCGTGCCTATTCACCTGAAGACGCTGTATATGAGTCGTCTCTTGACGGTGTGGAAGGAGTAGATTTCACATTTTTGGGACTTTTGGAAGCAAACAGGTTAAGTAAGTTCAAAAAATTACCCCATTTTGAAGCCAAAGAGGTATCGAGGGCCTCCGGATCTTTCGTTGTCAAGCCAGATTGTTTGACTTCTCTTGTAGTATCCATTTGTGGAGAAATTATACCCAAACTTCATAAAAGCTCCCAGGAACCTCTTTTAGAGGATGAGGGTGCTGGATTTGTCCCCACCGAGGCTGCAGTTCAGGTCTTACGTCAAATGGCCCAGAAGATTCAAAACAATAAACCAATCATGCTCTATGGTGAAGCAGGATCTGGAAAGACGTACCTCATCAATGAATTGGCTCGTAGGATTTCTTATGAACGCAACCTTGTAAAAATTCATCTTGGAGAACAAACCGATGCAAAATTACTTCTTGGAACATATGCTTCTGGAGAAAAGCCTGGAACCTTTCAGTGGAGATCTGGTGTTTTAACAACGGCGGTCCAACAAGGTCGCTGGGTCATCATTGAAGACATAGATGCCGCTCCAACAGAAGTTCTCTCGGTTTTATTAACCTTATTGGAAAAGAAAGAATTGAGTATTCCTTCTAGAGGTGAAGTAATTCGGGCGGCAAATGGATTTCAACTCATTTGTACAGTCAGAACTAAAAGCGATCTGGTTCCAGATATGATCGGTCTTAGACTTTGGGAATTATTGAATGTTCCCACCCCTACCACCATGGACTTGACCACCATTCTTAACTATCGTTTCCCAATTTTAGGCATGAAATATGTTGTGAAATTCATCAAATGCTACAACGAAATCATCAAGATTTATAGTACCAGCTCCTTCATTTCTATGAACAAGGGTTCTCATCCAAGAACAATTTCTTTCAGAGACTTAATAAAACTCTGTCGCCGTTGCACATCTTTACTCGTAAACGAAGGCTTCAAAACCATTGAAGGGGTATTGTTACAGTCACATGTTTACGATGAGATCTTTGCTGAAGCCATCGATTGCTTTGGATCAGCAATCACCGAAAGTAATGCATTAATCCCCATCGTCAATGCTATTGGAGATATATTAGAAATCCCCCAAAGCAGAATCAATCTCTACATGACAAAGCATATTCCAATTTTCACTAATTCTGATGATCAATTAAAAGTCGGTAGAGCCGTTTTAAAGAAAACGATGGAAGACAAAGCATTGAATAATTCTCGAGGCGATGGAAATTTTGCCAGAACAAACCACTCGCTTAGACTTATGGAACAAATAGGTATGTGCATTCAAATGGTTGAGCCAGTTTTGTTGGTTGGTGAAACTGGTACCGGTAAGACCACAGTCGTTCAGCAAGTTGCCAAGTTGCTTAACAAAAAGATAACTGTTATCAATGTTTCTCAACAAACAGAATCAGGGGATCTCCTTGGTGGTTATAAACCTGTTAACACGAAGCTTATTGCTGTACCGATTCAGGAGGTGTTTGAAAATCTCTTCATTGCCAGTTTCCTGAAAAAGAAAAACGAGAAGTTTTCACAAGTTTTGACCAAATGTTTCAACCGTAACCAATGGAAAAATGTGGCCAAGTTATGGAAAGAAGCTATCAAAATGGCAAAATCAACATTGCTAGTGAATGAAACAGAAGAACCTCCTTCGAAGAAGCGAAAGCTTTCTAGCGAGGAAAGAGGTATTTTGCTTAATAAATGGATAGGATTTGAGAGCAAGGTCAAGGAGTTCGAACTTCAGGCGTTGAATCTTGATTCATCTTTTATCTTCAATTTTGTGGAGGGTTCCTTGGTGAAGGCAGTCCGTGAGGGTGAGTGGTTACTTTTGGACGAAATTAATTTAGCATCCTCCGATACATTGGAAAGCATTGCTGACTTATTGTCGGAGTCCTTAAATCAAAGATCTATCTTGTTGAGTGAAAGAGGTGACGTTGAAGCTATACCAGCACATCCGGACTTCAGAATCTTTGGATGTATGAATCCTTCGACCGATGTTGGTAAGAAAGACCTCCCAGCCAGTATTAGATCCAGATTCTCTGAAATTTATGTTCATTCTCCAGATTCTGATATTAATGACTTGTTGTCTATCGTGGACAAATATATTGCTAGATACGCCGTGTCAGATGAATGGGTGGGAAATGACATTGCTCAATTATACTTAGAGGCAAAGGCATTATCGGAGTCGAACAAAATTGTCGATGGGGCAAACCAACGCCCACACTTCAGTATTCGTACATTGACCAGGACTTTGATATACGTATGTGACATTGTTTCAATTTATGGATTAAGAAGATCCCTTTACGAAGGCTTTTGCATGTCATATCTCACTTTATTGGACTCCAAATCGGAGGATATTTTACATGAGGTTATCGTCAAGTACACACTCGGAAGATTAAAGAATGCAAAATCAGTCATGAACCAGATTCCACAGAGACCACAGGGTACCACAAAGTACGTCCAATTTAAACATTACTGGATGCTCCAGGGTCCAGATGAAATCATACCACAACCTCATTATATTATTACGCCTTCCGTTGAGAAGAATATGCTTAACCTTGTTCGTGCTAGTACCGGAAGACGGTTTCCTGTTTTGATCCAAGGTCCAACTTCTGCAGGTAAAACATCTATGATCCAGTATTTAGCTAGTATAACTGGCCATAAGTTCGTTCGTATCAATAACCACGAGCATACCGATTTGCAGGAATACCTTGGTACATACATTTCCGACTCTACCGGTAAATTGGTTTTCAAGGAAGGTTTACTTGTAGAGGCCTTGCGGAATGGTTATTGGATTGTTCTTGATGAATTGAATTTAGCGCCCACTGATGTTTTAGAAGCTTTGAATCGTTTACTCGATGATAATAGAGAATTGTTCATTCCCGAAACCCAGGAAGTTGTCACTCCACACCCTGATTTCATGTTATTTGCAACACAAAATCCACCAGGCTTATACGGTGGCAGAAAATTCTTGTCTAGAGCATTCAGAAACAGATTTTTAGAATTGCACTTTGATGACATTCCTCAAGATGAGCTCGAAATTATTTTACGTGAACGTTGCCAAATTGCTCCAACTTATGCTAAGAAAATTGTTGAAATCTACCGCCAGTTGTCAATCCAACGTCAATCAACTCGTCTCTTTGAGCAAAAAAATTCGTTCGCTACTCTTAGAGATCTTTTCAGATGGGCTCTTCGTGATGCAGTTGGTTACGAACAGTTGGCTGCCAATGGATACATGCTTCTCGCGGAACGTGTACGCAAACCTGAAGAAAAGGAAGTAGTGAAATCTACGATTGAGAAAGTTTTGAAAGTCAAGCTCGACATGGACGCATATTACGATGAAATTGAAGCCAATGAAATAGCTTCTATAACCCAAAACCTGGAGTTGGGTATTGTTTGGACAAGAGCTATGAGAAGGCTCGCAGTTTTGGTTTTCACCTCTATGAAATACAAAGAGCCTTTGTTGCTTGTTGGAGAAACAGGGTGCGGTAAAACTACTGTTTGTCAAGTAATTGCTCTGTTTTTCCAGCATAAATTGATCACAGTCAACGCCCACCAAAATACAGAGACAGGTGACATTTTGGGAGCTCAGCGGCCTGCCAGAAATAGATTTGAAGCTCAAGGTAAATTGTACAACAATTTAATGGTATTTTTCAAAAATGAGGGCTTGTCTATTGATATCGAGAACTCCACTATTGATTTCTTATTAACTCAATTCGATAAGTACAAACATGAGTCCAAAGACCAAGAATTGGTTGAGAAGATCGCAGAAGACCGAAAGAATGCATTCACACTCTTTGAATGGAGTGATGGTCCACTTGTTCAAGCAATGAAGAATGGTGAGTTTTTCCTCCTCGATGAGATTTCATTAGCAGACGATTCTGTATTGGAGAGACTCAACTCAGTCCTCGAACCGGAGAGAAGTCTTCTTTTAGCAGAGAAAGGAAACGATGATGCATTCATTATTGGACAAGAAGGCTTCCAATTTTTGGCAACAATGAATCCCGGAGGTGATTATGGTAAGAAGGAACTTTCTCCAGCCTTGAGAAATAGATTTACTGAGATCTGGGTACCTTCCATGGAAAATTTTGACGACGTACGTCAAATTGTCGCATCTAAACTTCCCATTGAAGAACTCGTTCAACCTTTGGTTTCTTTCACCGAGTGGTATGGAAAGAAGTATGGCTCTGGAAACGCAACAAGTGGTGTCGTTTCGTTGCGTGATATCTTGTCCTGGGTAGAGTTTATCAATTCGTGTAGCACTCTAAATCCATATGCATCTTTGTATCATGGAGCTTGTATGGTTTTTATCGACGCCCTTGGTACAAACAACACAGCATCATTAGCTGAGAGTGAAGAACGTTTACTTCAGGAAAAAATCACAGCATTGAACAAGTTATCAGAATTCTGTGATTTCGATTTGACTCAGTTTTTTGACAAAGATAAAATCTCAATTACCATAGATGAATCGAATATGCTTTGTGGAGAATTTAAGCTAGCAAGAAAATCTGTGGCTACCACCGATTCGCTTCTGTTCAGTCTTGAAGCCCCCACAACTGCAAAAAACGTCATGAGAGTTGTGAGAGCTATGCAAGTTCAAAAGCCCATCCTTTTGGAAGGTAGCCCTGGAGTTGGAAAAACCAGTTTGGTCACGGCTCTTGCTAAGGCAACTGGTAACTCTTTGGTCAGAATTAACCTTTCGGAGCAAACTGACTTGGTCGATTTGTTTGGAAGTGATGCACCTACAGAAGGTGGGAAAGCAGGAGAGTTTACCTGGAAAGATGCCCCTTTCTTGAGAGCAATGCAAAGAGGGGAGTGGGTTTTGTTGGATGAAATGAATTTGGCATCACAATCAGTTTTGGAAGGTTTAAATGCTTGTTTGGACCACAGAGGAAGTGCCTACATTCCTGAATTAGACAAGACATTTTCTAAACATCCAGATTTCATAGTTTTTGCAGCACAAAACCCTCAATACCAGGGTGGTGGAAGAAAAGGTCTTCCAAAGTCTTTCGTCAACAGATTCCTGGTCGTTTTTGTTGATACCTTAAAAGAGGAGGATTTAAGATTGATCTCCCATCACTTATACCCCAATATCGACAAGGAAATTTGCGGCAAGCTCATTAAATTCGTGTCCAAATTAGAAGAAGAAATCTCGACCAAGAAAAGCTTTGGAAGTAACGGTGGTCCATGGGAATTCAATTTGCGTGATACGTTGAGATGGTTGGATATGTATAATACTCGTGGTATTTCAAGTCTAATTCTGCCATCAGATTTTCTAGATACGGTAATCCTTCAAAGATTTAGGACACCTGAAGACAAGGTTAAAGCTCTTGCCATCTTCAACGAAATATTCGAGTCCAATGTCGTAAAGAAGGATAACTACTTCGCGATCGGTAAAACGTATGTTCAAGCTGGATCCGGCTTAATATCTAGAGAACCTATCGTTCATCATAGCACCCAGAAACCACACCGAAGTCTTCAGTGTAACACAGGACCTCTTGAATCAATAATTCGTTGTGTTAACTTGAGATTACCAGTGATTTTAACTGGTCCCACGAATTCTGGTAAGACTGAACTCATTAGATTTTTTGCTGATATTGTTGGTGCTCCAATTGTCGAGTTCGCCATGAACAGTGACGTCGACAGCATGGATATCCTTGGAGGCTACGAACAGGTGGATGTTGAAAGAGGTGTAATCGCACTTTCAAACAAAGTTTCCACTTATTTGTCACATTTACTCTTAGAGAGCATCACCAGCGATGAGGTAAACAGGGAAAGCATTACCTGGATTTTGAAATTTTTGAATTGCCTCAACGATCAGAGTGGATCTAGCTATGAGAACTGTAAGGAAATCTGTGACAAGCTTGAGCAAATTTTGCTTGTATTCTCCAGCTCTAAACTACAGAATTTCTTTACTGAGGCAAAGCTTTTGCTCGAGAAACTTTCAAAAGAGCAGAGCGTCCGATTTGAGTGGTTTGATGGTTTGTTGGTTCAAGCAGTGGAGCAGGGTCATTGGTTGGTGTTGGATAATGCCAACTTATGTAGCCCTTCCGTCTTGGATAGATTGAATTCTCTTTTGGAGGTCAACGGATCATTGATGATCAATGAGTGCAGTGATGCCGATGGCCAACCACGCCAATTGAAGCCACATCCAAATTTCAGACTTTTCTTAACAGTCGATCCAAAATACGGTGAATTGTCTAGGGCTATGAGAAATAGAGGAATTGAGATATATTTGGAAGCTTTGAACACCAGAATGACCTCATTCGATCACAAAGAGTCACTTCTTTCTAATTTGCCATGCCAACGTTCCAGTGACAGAGTTTTTGCATTAATTGAAGACATATGTGAGGAAGACTCGATTCATCCAAGTGCTGCTGTTAACGTTTTAACCTTTGAGAGCATTGCATTAGTAACACCATGGGTAAACTTGGTTCTGAAGCTTAATTTCAATTGCAAAGAGACGGCTTATACTATTGTTGATTCTTACAGTGGCTTAGATTTGGCCAAGTTAAAGTCGAACTACGAACTTGGGTTCAATGATTTTATAGCTAACTGTGCATTCCAGGATCAATATTTTGCAAATCAGAACTTGAACTCTCTTATTAACGTTTACTTGACACATCAAGTAGTCAACGATGACACCTCTTCGTATTTCCTTACACTTTCAGGAATACATGAAATAAATGCTCAAATTGAGCGTTTAGAAAATAAGGCAACGAGCCAAAAAGTCTCTGATCTTTCTTACTTGGAGCTTTCCGCTGCTGTCGAATCTGGTCGCAACATCAAGAATCCTCCAAAACTTAATGTTTATGGTTTCATAATTTCTTTGAGGAATTATATCCAGCGAGAGATCAAGACTTTCAAGTGCCAGAAATTAATTCATTTAATTCTTATTCTTCAATGCTTGATTCAGACTTCAAATCTCGATGTTTCCAAACTTCGTGTATTCCAATCAATTATACAAGGATGGTGTGACGAGTTTGAAGTCGACGACATTGAAGTGAGGGAAGCCGTCGGCTTATTTGATTCTGGAATGAATCTCACTTCCGGTTGGTCAATGGGTAAAATCTGGGAAAAATTCAGAGGCAATTATCCTACTTCAGAGACTGCGTGGACTCAGTATCGACAGCTTCTAGAACTTGCCCAAAAATTCGATAAGGTCGCTTCCAAGCAGTTTCCCGAAGCTGACGGAGAACTCTCAATTTTAGTCTCTTCGATAAGTAATTGCTTGGAAGAAGTGATTTTGGGGCTGATTTCAGAAGAAGAATTCACCGAGTTCTACAACAGACTCAACCTGGGTATTGATTCATTGAAGACGACATCTGATGATTTCGTTATCAAGCGTGAGAACATTTTTGCTGGATCTCTAGACCTCATAAATGTTTCTACGGTTGCCACGTTGAACGCTGATACCTGTAACACAGCATTTGAGAAATGCCTCCAGAAAACTAGAAACAGCAATTTCAAGCCATATCCAAATATCTTTGGTCATTTATGGTCCGATAAAGATTCTTATGTATCTGGTTTATTCACTGACAGAGTGGTATCAGAATCCAATCATACCATTTTAACCATGAAGCATGGGGCAGCAAAAAATTTGGATCAAAGCATCTATGACCTCGCAAATTTCGGGAAAAAACTTATCGAAAACTCACCCTCGCTCTTGAAGAATTCCAAAAGATTATTCAAATCCTACTTGTGTGAATGGTTCACTGAACTTTCCAAGATTCATTCAAAAGATCCTTTGATAATTTCTTTGGATAACTTACACAGTGTGACACCTTTATCTAGCTTCGAAGGTGAGTTTGGTAACATATGCAGTGAATTTTTTTCACCCGCATTAGCTCTTATCTCTGAATCAGATGACATGAATGCTTTAGGGAGGTCTTGGGTTTTATTTGCAACCGGTTGTATTCAATTATTTGTGCCGAATTCTTCTTATGATCCAGCAATTGAAGAACATGTGAACTATGAGCGTTTTGAAAAATTGAACTTATTCACCAAGCATGTACGAAACTCATGGAAAATAATGAGAGAGGTGATCTCAGGGGAAAGGGACATTTTGGTTGAGAGCACTTTACCAGAGGTTACCGACGTACACGAAAAACCCCGTGTTCATAGACCAGTGAACTCATCCATTGACAACCTCATCGATGAATGGAATTCTATGTTAGAATCAACACTAGACGTGGGCCCCGTTGCCTCTTTACTTGAAAAATCAGACAACCTTGAGTATGTGAGAACATTCCAGATGAATACATACCAATTTTTGAATCGATTGAAGGTGTCCTACTCCGTTTATTCCGATGTTAATGACATTTTAACAGGATTTGTTTATGGTTTGAAATTCGGATTTGAGTTGTTGGCTTTATCAAAGAATGAGAGCAACATTTCTTGGACTTTAGACGCGATAGATTTGTCGTTGCCTGAGAAGATCAAGATGGAATTTGAAGGATTGAAAAGCATTGCTAAAACTTACGACGCCAATTCTGACATTCCCGAGAAATTGTTCACTTTTATCCTTGAATTATGCAAGTACCATGGAGAAGTATTGAATGATGTTTTTGAAGAATCGTTAGAAGTCCTTTATTACAGATGGTCGTTGAGAAGAATGCAAGCCAAAGAAGAGGAGGCAGCCCAAGGATCATTGTACAAATATGCTAACCCCGAAACTGATATTGAGGGCGACTTCAAAGAGCTTTTCCCAGACTTTGAGGAAAAGATGTCGTTTGAATCCCAAAGTAAAGATAAGGGCGATTTTGTTGCTGCATACCTGAAGATTTCAGACACGTTCACAAAAAATGAGCCATTGTCGTTTGGACAAATTGTAAATCAGGGATCAGAAATTTACGACATGATGAGAGGAGAAAGCGCCTTTTCAAGTGAATTGAGAGATTCGTCTTTCCTTTCGCTTTTACACAATCTCTCGCTGACCTTTAAATCATATCATGAAAGTACTGATATCAACTTCTACCAAGATGCCTCGCTCCCAGAATTAAGAAAAAGTATTGATATAGTCAAACCGCTTTTGTTGTCTACCTTGAAATTGTTGGATCAGTGGCCCGAGCACGCTACTTTGCAAAACATTTCACGTTTCTGTGAAGAGTATCTAGCATTTTCTGCAAGTACTCCAATTGGACGTCTCTTACAGAAAATTGAATCCATCTACACCCACATTGATGAATGGGAGAAATTCGCCCTGTCGCAAGTAACGTTGAAAAGTCATTTCGATCAACTTACAACCCTTATTGTATCCTGGAGAAAACTCGAGCTTCAATCTTGGAAATCATTGTTTGATTTCGAAGAGAAAAACGTGGTGAAGAATCTTGGAAAATGGTGGTTCTACTTGTTCGAAACTATTATTATTTCTGACGAAGAAGCTCCTAAGGTACTTGCTGCATTGAACGTATTCATGAGTCAATCCACTTATGGTGAATTCCATCACAGAATATCTATTTTGCACGCTTTCAAAAATCTTTGCAAAGGCTTAGAAATTTCTCAAGCGCTTCAAAACTTCCTTCAGTTTTATGAGCAGTTTATTCCATTAGTGAAATCTAACTTAGAAGCTCTGAAGAAAACACTTGAGAAAGACATCAACGAAGTCATCCTTTTGGCTAGCTGGAAGGACGTGAATATCGATGCCTTGAAGCAGAGTTCCCGTCGTTCGCATAGTAGTCTCTACAAGATTGTAAGGAAGTATAGAGCTCTTTTGGCTACCTCCGTTCAAACCATCATTGAGCTGGGTATCTCATATGAGCTCGTTGGTGCCAAACCATTAGGAAAAGTTCCTTACTTGAATATCTCTCACTCTGAGGTAGATCAATCTTTGGTAAAGAAAATTCCAACTTGGTCAAGTAGACCCAGCAGACTTCAAAACTTAAGAATGATCGATCAAAACATGACAATTTATTTGAACAGGATCAAAGAAATGGAAACACCATCCATTGTTGATTTCGCCGAGGATTTATTGAGTGATATGGAGAGGTTACAAAAAGAAACACCTAAGGAGTTGAAGAAAGATAACAAAAAGGTCATTGCCGCTTTATTGGTCCAGAAGAGAAAATTGCTCAGTGATACTCTCAAAGAACTTCATAGACTTGGACTCAAGACCAGTTTTAGGACGGATATCAATCGGTCTCAGGAATCTGTCAACAATGTTCTCAGTAATATCCGCTCTTTCGAAGAAAGTTACTTAGAAGACTTCGATAAGTATTTTTTCAGGGTATTAGACTTATTGCCTAGATTACGAGCTTCTGTCAGTAGCCCAGCTGAAGGTGTGCCCCCACCTGATTTGGATAGGGGTATGGCTGTCGGTGAAAACCTCATATTCATGTTGATAACCTCAAGAGAACCGTTGATTGATTTCTCAAGCACGGTTTCTTCAATTGAGAAATTCTCCAATTCGCTAGAACTTTCAACTTCGGCTACATTTGTAAGGGGATCTATTTATGAATCCTTGAAAATGAGCTTGAATTCATTAGAAGAATGTGTTACAAGAGCAGGTGATTTAATATCATTTGTGATCCAAACTCTCGAGTCTTTGAACACCTTTAGCCAATTGAAGGCCGACTCTACGATATTCTATGCTGTAAAGAGCAAATGTGAGAAACTCCTCACATCACTTCAAAATCAACGAAATGAGCTTTTAATTGAGGACAACCTCTTGTTAGTTCAACTGTACAATGACATATTTGAGCAATTTTCAGGTGAACTCGAAAGGTGGAAATCAATGCATCCAAACTTCTCCTTCATTGGCTCTTCTGTCTTGTCATGGATCGCAAATAGGGGCTACTTGATTATTAACAGTAACACTTCTAGGGTTGACGAAATCAAGACAGTAGAGAGCGTCGAAAACTCGACCAGAAAGCTTACAACTTCCATCATTCTTTCTGTTCAACGTATGACAGAACTCAATGCTGACATTTCCACGGAAGACGATAAATGGTTTACTGAGTCTCAGAAGTTTTACTCAAAGCTAATTAAAACCACATATCACCGCAAGATAGCCTCTCAATTTGAAGATGTTATCAGAGATATCAGTGAAATCGAGCACAGTGAATACCTGATTCAGTTGACTCAGTCACTCATTTCATTTACCCTTCCTCTTGTAAGACATTACTTCAACATGATCAAAGATGTCTTAGGAAAGGTTAAAACAAATTACTACGAGACGTCTAAAGCAACCTATATGATGTCGAATGCTCTTTACGTTTTAGCCACCAAAGGATTTTGTTCTCCAGAACCTCCATCAGAGCAGAAAGAGGACGACAATCTTCATGATGGTACGGGCTTGGGTGATGGTGAGGGTGCTTCTAACGCCAAAGACATCGAGGATGACGAAGATTTTACTGAAGATGCCCAACAGCCAAACAAAGAAGAGGATTCTAATGAGAATGAAGATGAAAATGAAGATGAGGCTGTCGATATCGAAGGTGACATGGAAGGCAAACTTGAAGATGCACCCGATGAAGACAACGACGACCAAGATGATGCTGAAGACGGTGAAGACCTTGATGAAGAAATCGATGACATCGACGATCTTGACCCTAATGCAATTGACGACAAAATGTGGGACGAGGAAGCCAAAGAAGACAGTAAAGAGAAAGACTCAAATGAAATGCCCGATGATTCTAAAACGAACGAGGATGACATGCAAGCTAGAGAAAATGAGGATGAGACTCAAGAAAACAAACCTAGTGAAGATGGTAAGCAAGAAGATAAAGAGGATGAAGGGGACGAAGGGGATGAAGATGATGAAGATTTGGATGTGGGCGAACAAGAAGATGAAGTTAAAAACGAGGAAAATGAGCAACTTGATGACCACGTTCCCGATACTGAGGTTTTGGACCTCCCCGACGATATGAATCTTGATAATGAAGATGATAACAATGATGATGGAGAGGATGAAGACGACAAATTTGATGATGGCTTACCTGACAACAAAGAAGACGACTCTAGCGCAGAAAATGAAGACGAAAAGAATGCTATGGAAGAAGAAGTCAACGCAGGTGGCGATGAAGATGACAACCAAGACGAGGAGATGGACGACGAAGAAGGTAAAGAAGAAGGGGAAGAAGAAGACGAAGTTCACGACCAAGAAGAGGATGCTGAAGCAACAGGGGAAGGTGAGACCAACGAGGACAACATAGAAGAAGAAGGATCCGAAACTGAGCAAATTGACAAGCATGATGAAGAAGAGGGTGGCGGAAATGACGCCGAAAGTGAAAATGAAGACCAAGGAGTCGATGGCATGAATGATGAAGCTAACGAAAATGCTGATGAAGAGGCAACACTGAAGCAAGAATATGGTGAGCAAGGAGAAGGAGCTGATACTGAGGTGATGGAAGATAATAAAGATTTGGGTGCCACTGGTGGAGCATCTTCTGAGCAACAACAAGACATGGAGAAGAACGAAGAGAATGCCAAAGAAGAAGATGCAAGAAGTGAGGCTAAAGACTCTTTGAAGGAACTCGGAGACCTGTTGAAAGAATTCCATCGTCGTCGACAAGAAATCAAGGAGGCCACAGCTAATGAGGAAAATGCTGAAGTGGAGGAAAAAGCAAATGTCAGACCTGACGAGTTCCAACACTTGGATGGTGATAGCGCTAACTTCGATACCCAAGCTCTTGGAGCTGCTGACCAAGAACAAGTCCAATCCATCGACGAAGACAAAGCAATTGACGATGATGTTGATCAAGACATGGAAAACGACGTTCGCGAAGAGCCAGAGTCCACCGAAAATATGGATGTTGAAAAACAGGAAGACGAAGCTGAAGTCAAGGAAGAAGAATTTGAAAATGATGGTGATTTCGATGGCCGGGCACAAGGAATCCAGACCAACCACAAGGACGAAACCTCCGAAGTAAACGACGATCTCAATATGAAGACAGAGCAATTGGAGCTCTCCTCTGACGAAGAATCAGATGCTGAAGATGTCAAGGACATTGTGAAATCCGAGGAAACCGGCCCAGCTATGCTGATCGAAACAGCTCGTGAATTATGGAAAAACAGTGAAATCGCTACTCAAGACCTTGCGTCAGGATTATGTGAACAGCTCAGACTCATTTTGGAGCCTACCCTTGCCACAAAACTCCGTGGTGACTACAAAACCGGGAAACGTTTGAACATGAAGCGGATAATTCCTTATATTGCATCTGATTTCCGTAAAGACAAGATCTGGTTGAGGAGAACCAAGCCGTCCAAGAGACAATATCAGATCATGATTGCTATTGACGATTCTAAATCAATGAGTGAAAGCAAATCGACTGAGTTAGCCTTCCATAGTATCGCTCTTGTTTCGAGAGCGTTGACTCAATTAGAATCAGGAGGTCTTTCTGTTGTGCGGTTTGGTGAAGATGTAAAAGTAGTTCATCCATTCGATCGTCCATTCAACATGCAAGAAAGTGGAGCCCGGATTTTCCAATGGTTTGATTTCCAGCAGACTAGAACTGATATTAAGAAATTATGTCAGGAAAGTTTGGGAATATTTGAGGAAGCTAAGGCCACATCTGGAGCTGACCTTTGGCAACTTCAGATCATTCTTTCAGATGGTGTTTGTGAAGACCATGCCACCGTTCAACGACTTGTGAGAAAAGCAAGAGAATCTAAGATCATGTTGGTTTTCGTTGTGATTGATGGGATCAATAGCAATGAGTCGATTCTCGATATGAGTCAGGTCAGTTACGAAACGGATCCTACCACTGGTGCATCCAACTTAAAGGTTCAGAAATATTTGGACAGCTTTCCATTCGAATTCTACGTAATTGTTCGTGATATTAACGAACTTCCGGAAATGTTGTCATTGATTTTGAGACAATACTTTTCCGAGATGGCATCAAACTAGCACAAGATTAGTCATTTAGTATAGGCTAATTCAAAAGTATTTATATTGATTGTAGCAAAGTAGAACGAAATAAGGACCAGACACTGAGAAGACGTTCAAGAATTTGTTACAGTTTTGCCAGATAAGTTGCTTAAGTTTGGCTACCCTGTTTCTTTGCTATTCTACCTGGATGTTCCTTTACAATTTCGTTGTTCACCATAACTTGGAAATTTCTACTCTGTGCCAAAATCTCTATGCATTATTACCTATTATGGGGTCCGTTCTATAAAATTATCCTTCCCTTTGTGAGATTTCCAACACACATCGTCTCTCTCTTGTTTGTAATTCTTCAACAACTCAATTGGTCTTCACTTGTGCTACAGCAACCGTCATATCATCCACTTTACCCCCCGAGGCTCTACTATTTAAGTGGAGTTGGTCCAACTTATCGCTGTAAGGAGTGGGGGCATAATCATCAAAAGCGACCTCTTTGGCCTGCTGCAAAATCTTTCTCTGAATCTTCTTCATGCCATCAGGCTTACCCGAATATTCGTTGACGATCAGGATGATCTCCCATTCGTACAAGTTATCAGAGATACCATCCAGGCACACTATGACGATATCACCGTCCTGAATCCGCATTTTCTCGATTGAAGCCATTTCCAGGGGCAATACCAGGAGTGTTTGAGTGCCGATTTGTTGAGGACATAACCCAGAAACTTGCTCCTCATTCTGCTTGATGAGCTTGCCATCTCGAATGAGGTAAATCTTCAGATCACCGATAGTGATCATTTGCAAATAATTTCCCGAAATCATTGCCAATGCTAATGTGGACAGCCCACGCAACCCTTGGAGGTCCATTAAATGCAGAGTATGAAGGAAGGAGTCATCTAAGATCTCGTCGATGTCTCTTTCTTGCAAAGGATGAGGCAAATGAGCGACCCGATATTCCGTCAAAAGTCGAGAGAGGGTCTCTACAAATGATCGGGACCAAATACACAGCAGGCAATTGGTACCCTTCAGCTCCCATCCAGACACGCCGTCTGCCACTGCCAAGACTGTGGGCGATACGAGCATGGCATCATCGCCAGCCTTGATCAGCATGGTATCAGCAGGCGAGCCTACAGGTCTTCTTTTGGGCAAAAGGGAGTTCAACTGGGTCGGATCAGTCAAATCAGAAAGCGAATGGATAGTGGCAGCATCCAGATGATGGGCATACAGCCCGTACAGATAATCGAAAGTGAGGGCATCGTTCTTGGCCATGCGTTTCATTTGCTCCTTGGTGATGATTGGGTACTGGATGTACATGGGTTCCAAGGACCCAGATGCGGTTTTGGTGGAGTCAGATGGTCTGCCACCCAAGGAGAAGCCAAAGTATGTTCTCACGTTACTAAGCACCGAACTGACATATGATCTGCGGGCTAGAAGCGCCTGATTGTGGGTGTATTTCGAAACCTGTCTTTGCAAGGCTGCCGTTTTAAGTGCAACCTTCACGTTCATCCTTCAGTATCTTCGAAAGCACGTCTAAACAGTGAAGCTGTTCCTGTCAGGCGAGGATTCGGTCTTTACTTAACTGTGTAATTTATTTTTGTATATATGCTGCTTCCCCTCTGGCGGTCGTGTGCGCACCGAAGAGCTGCAGCAGGTGATGGGGCCAGAGTCGTAGCAAGGAGAGGGGAGAAGTGAGGAGACCAGCGATTTAGGTTTCAAGGTAAACAGAGGCAGCGAGCCGGTTAGGGGTCACTGCGGACCGGTCAACAATATTCCAGAAACTGACACTAACGATCTGTCGTCCTTGAACCTCATGCACATAGCCTACACTGATAGCTTTAGCTTAGTTCAGGCGGATGCAAGCGAAGACCAAATGCGGCTCGAGGATTTTTGCCTTTCGCTCACGTGAGGTCTCCGATATAGTCCGAAGTTGAAGCTTTCTTGTTGCATTATTCATTTTTGGCCCTTATTTTGGGAGTGAACCACCGCAGCCACGGATGGCCTTAGATCAACATCCTGGAATCTCTGGGCACAAGGCTGCGCCATTGCAACTCTGAATGATGAAAGAGTAGTGTTTACTACAAGTACAAATTGCCACCTTAGATTACATAGCCCGTATCACCGACCCTTTCTGTTTTTCGATCTCTCCTCTCGTTCCCCTCAAGGCATTTGCCAGTTGAGCCACTTTTCTTTTTCTGCAGCATTCACTAATTTTTTGGGAACAGTTCCAACCCTTGTTGCAACCATCCCACGCCTCAGCAATCAATGATGAATAATCCATTTTGGCGGCAAAAGCAATCTGATCTAAATTCTTTTTGCGCCATTTACCCACTCTTCGTCCGCCTTCACTCTTCCTAATACTCGTACGACAAGATTCCTCATCCATCGCTCTCCCAGGGCATATTTCATTTCTTTTGTTCTTTTTTCTTTTCTTTCCACTTCAGTTTTTCCAGCCATCTACGCCTGTTCGGCTTTGTCCTGGTTACGCGTACGTCAAAATTTATTAATTTTTCCGGTTTTTTCCGACGGTTGCATCTCGATTGACTGCAAATTACTTATCAACTAAATTCTTCCATCTACACATCATTGTAACGATTCTTTAATTATCCTATGTACCGTAATCTTACTCATTTAAAACTGCATCGCGGATCACCTTGTACAGGGCCGAAAAGCCAGTGTGAATTTCAAACTGACGCTCTCCTTGATTCACCAACATCTCTACTCCTGGAATAACTTTCCAACCGTGCTTCTCAGCAAGCTCCATAACCGGGGTCACCCGTGGCTTGTAAGCTGCTTCTACCAAAGTTGGTACAAAACTGTTATCCTGATTCTTTGCAAGCTCCAACTCTTTTTCAAGAATTTCGATGGTGTTGGTGTCCAAAGGCTTGTCTGCTGGAACACACGAGACAGCGAGTTGCACAGGTTCGGTTACTTCAGAAACTGATTCTAACACCTCCAAATTGTAGTCTGATGGTAAAGAATCTTTGACAGCCTGGGCATTGCTGGCCGTGCGGTTCACAAGGTAGATCTTCTTGCATCCCATCGTATGTAAAGCGTAGACTGCTGCTCTTGAGGTACCACCAGCACCAAGAATAAGTCCGTTACCAGACAAATACTCCGGAACTCCAGCTCTAGTGAAAGATTTGACAATTCCAACCCAATCAGTGTTATCACCAAAGATCTGACCATCCTCCTTTGTCACAGTGTTGACAGCACCAATGATTTCGGCAGACTCAGATAACTTGGTGACATATTTCATGATATCAATCTTCAATGGAATAGTCACAGCCAAACCTCCGAAATCCTTGTCTTGAATCAACTTGTCGTACACTTCTTGAGCGTTTGAAGTCTCAAATCTCTCGAAAGTGTGAGGCAAACCCACATTGGAATATCCAGCATTGTGCAAAGCTGGAGATCTTGAATGCGAGATTGGTTCACCGACAATCCAAAACTTCTTGGCAGAAGCCCCACCAATGACAGCGAAGGTCTTGTTAATCTCAGAGAGACTTAATTGGCCTGGGGCGGCACTTGAGGGGAGTGCTTCATGAGTGATTGGAGTAAAAACTGTGTTCAATACACGAGATAACTTACCCTTTTCTCCCATATTGATAGCTATCAAAGGCTTGGAAGTATGTTCATTTCTGAAGGTTTCCAATAACAAATTGTCGCGGAAATCCACCGCAGTTCCAACAAATTTAACAATATCAACACCCATTTCAAGAGCTTGATTGAACTTGGTCTCCCACTCGATTGAGTTCCACTTCAAAGTACCAGAGAAATCGTGGTGAGAGCCCAAAATCTTTGTGTATCCACGATTTTCCATGATGTGATCAACAACCTTGGTAGGATATGTGAGCTGAACGTCCAAAAATTCGACCCCGAGCTTAATTCCTAAGAAACTCAATCTCTCGATAGCTTCAATGTTATCGTCATCGAATTTACCACCTTGGGAAACAGTACGGATGGTGTAAATAATTGGCTTACTAGTATGCTTTCTCAAAATGGCAACTTGTTCAGCAACATCAATATTTTCGTGAGATGCAAGCAAATCAACCCGGAGTTCAACAGCAGAACTTGCAGAAGTGACCTCTTCTAAGACTTCTCCCTCTACATCAGCCAAATTAGGGTAAGTGAGACACACAAACGAAGATCTAGTGGTTGGAATCAAGGTCTTACGTTGGCCACAAATGAGCCTTAAGTAGTTGATAAATGAATTGCGCAAATGTTCAAATTCAATATCGGTGTCACAATGGGCCAGGTAGAAATGATAATTCAGACAAGAATTGTACCACTTCTCTCTCCGTTTCCACACACTGATGATTTCATCCAAGTAAGCTGGGCGAGAGGCATCTGAGGACAAAAATGATACTGTAGTGTCCAAATCACGATGCAAGTGCAAAACAATGCCACCAGACTTCGTGTAGTTTTGAAGTATGTTTCTTGATGCTTCTGCCTCAATAATACCACCACCAGTGGAAATGACGTACCCTTGACTGTACTTCTTGCTTCCAAGAACTTCAGCAGCATATTCGGCTTCCAATTCACGGAACTTTTCCCAACCGTGGGCTTTGATATATTCTCTAATGTCACCATTTCTTTCAACGAAGTAATCGTCGAGATCCAAAACATTGAACCCCAAAGCATTGGACATCCACCGTGAAAGGGTCAGTTTACCAGCGGCACGCATACCAATAACGATAATGCTCTTATCACCGTTAGGCTGAGCCTCCTTCTTTGCTGGTTCGTATCCCTCGAGTTGAGCCTTAAAGGTGGTATGCAAAACATCCCACCAGCCAGGCCAAGTCTTACCTGTACAATGCCTTTCCAAGATCAAGACTGGTTGAGAGCACAAACTTGCAAGAAGTGAGAAAGACATGGCGACTCTGTGATCGTCGTAGGTCTTGATACCACCGTCTTGCACACTTGGACCAGGAGAAGCAAGAGCGGAAATTGGAACACCAACAATTTCAATACCATCTGGCTTTTCGTTAGCCTGAACTCCAAATTTGCTCAATTGGTCAATCATGGCCTCGATTCTGTTACATTCTTTCACTCTTTGGTTTGAAATACCGTAGATTTCGGTGGTTCCCTTCGCTACTGCAGCAACCACTGAAGCGGTGAGGAATGCATCAGTCATTGGCTCCATATCCACCGATGGCAAGGCTACTAATTGACCTCTTGGGGGACCAGTTACGGTGGTAGATGTAGCAGTTTGTGTAACAGAACAACCCATAGGCTTTAAAACATCAACGGCGAATCTGGCATCACCTTGAAGAGAGGACAGACCGATGTTTGGAACAGTGCATGTGGTACCAGTCATTGCAGCGAAAGCAAGAGGGTAGGTAGCCGAAGAGGCATCAGATTCAATGACGTATTCTTCTGGGTTGACATAAACCCCTTGAGGAATATGGTATGTGTAATCTTCGGTTGTCGATTTTACGACCTCGACTCCGAAAGACTTCATCATATCGATAGTCATGTCGATGTACAACTGGGAGATTGGTTTGCCGCCAACCAAGGCGAGTGTAACGGGTTTCTTGGCGTATGGAGCACACATAAGGATAGAAGAGACGTATTGAGACGAAATCGTAGCAGCTAATTCGATTCTTCCGCCCTCTAAACCATTTCCAGCTTCAATACGCAATGGGAGAGATCCTTCACGGTTTAAGTACTCGATCTTAGACCCATTGGCTGCCAAAGCATCAACAAGAGGTCCAATTGGTCTCTCTTGCATTCTAGCGTTCCCGGTTAAAACCACAGTAGAGCTTTCCTTCAGAGCACCGACCAAGGCAGCCACGGTGGTCAAGAAACGCAGCGCAGTACCGGCATTTCCCAAGTACAATTGCTGATCAGCAGATGGAGCTTTCAAGAGTCCACCATTTCCCTTGACCACTACCGTCTCACCGTTGTCCTCGGAGGAGATCTGGGCTCCTTTCAAGGTAGCAACAGCACTGAGCATGTGTCTAGTATCATCAGAATGGAGCAAGTTTTTTACTCTGACGGTTCCTTTACCCAAGGCAGCTAAAATCAAAGCCCTATTAGAGATGGATTTTGATCCTGGAGGAATGACTACGGTTTCCTTTGGGGTGCTTTTAACGTCAAAGGGGGCCACAAGGATTTCGTCGGTCAACACGACGGACAAGTCCTGCTTCAGAACCTGGTGGGCCTTTTGTTGGTAGCACTTTCCTATGGCTTCAAGAAGCACACAACGAATCTTCAGTCCGTCGTTTTTCTTGTCAATTGACATCTTGGCCAAAAGGGTATCAAGAGTCACCAACAGACGCTTTCTTTGACCCACACGAGCCAAAACTAGCTCCTTATCATCCAACAGAGTGGGTAATCCGTATGCCACAAGGCATCTAGACAAACGGGCCACAGCGACAGGCAGTAATATACCGTAATAACGGGCCAATTCAGCCTCCAACACCATTCCGAGAGAAACACATTCACCATGCAAAGAGTTGGGGGTCAAGACGGCTTCAATTGCATGGCCAATGGTGTGGCCAAAGTTCAAGAGATTTCTTAATCCTCCCTCCTTTTCGTCGGCAGTGACAACACCAGCCTTCACCCGGATAGAACCGAGCACTGTGTCGATGATTTCCAGCTTAATTGATGATAAGTCAAGTGGTTTGGTGTGTACAGCATGGGAGAACTTGGAAGCAAACTCTTCCAAACGAGTGAATTCCTTTTCATCCCAGATAGCAGCAGTCTTGATGACTTCCGCCATACCATTGACAAACTGTCTAGGAGGCAAAGTCTCCAAAAATGACACATCACAGAAGATGTACTCTGGCTGGTGGAAGGCCCCAATGAAGTTCTTGCCCAACGGAGTGTCAATGGCAGTTTTACCACCCACCGACAGGTCAACCATGGCCAATAACGATGTAGGAACCTGAACGACTCTAACACCTCTCATAAAGGTAGCTGCAACGTACCCTATCATGTCTCCAATCACACCTCCACCAACGGCCAAAATCACCGTGTCTCGGGTACATCCTTTCACCAAGAGGAAGTCTTCCACCTCAGCCTTGGTCTTTCTGGACTTGTTTTCCTCACCTGGCGATACCTGGTAGGTAAGAAGTCTCGAATCTGGACGTTCACTCTTGATTTGTCCCTGTAAGAGCTCAACCAACCGGGTGAAAGGCTTGGTAGCAGCCATATTCTTGTCAGTCACAACCACATAGGTCGACGAGGCCAAATTTTCCACCACTTCGCGAACAATGTGTTCCTGGATCCCGTAGCCCACATGGATGGACTCCCGGCCCAAGATCAGCACTTTTTGGACGCTCATAGCTGTATAGAAGGGGGTAACTGAACTCGAAGTGGTTTGCGGAGACTCAATTTTTCAGTGCTCCGAAATTTTCGCAGCACGTGAGGTGACTCACGCCTGAACCGGGGAGGACGAACAGGCGAGCTAGTGGGTGTATCGTGGACGGGTGGTGATAGTGGTCGTTGTATTGGGTCTTATTTAGTCTCCAGTAGCATACAACTGGTCCAATCGACTTCGTCCCGCTCTAGCTTCTTCTCTTTTGCTTTCGCTTTCCCTCTTCGTGGTCTTGGGCTAAACCCACCGAGCTCACGTGATCTCTACACCTGCCCTACCTACACTGTTTTGGTGCCTGTCATGTTAATCTAATCATAATAGCTACTCGTACTGGTGGATGATGCTTCTGATGTACTCCAAACACTGTTCCCGTGTGCCCTCTGGGTTGTCAAGCTGCCATACCACCACTGCATCGTTAACTGGCTTCAACCATGGACCTGGTTTCCGCCCGAGTTCCTTCTGGAGCACTTTCCCGTCTACTATGGGCTTGAACGTCACGTGCACGTTGGCTAACCCCAGATCTTCTATAGTGTTGACTAGCCCTTCATACTTGGCCAATACCGAGTTCAATGCTTCCTTAGTACTGGGTTTGACCGTAGATTGTTTGTCTGGCAGTGGGTAAGACTCAAAAGTTTCGAATTCCACTGATGGTATCATATCTAAAAAGTATTGCACTGCGAGGTTCAAGGTTACGAAAGACCCACTTTCCATCAAGTAGAGACCCAACTGTGAACGCAGAATGGAATCTGGACTCTTGAAAAATGCTCTGGGAGTATTATCTTGCAATGATGCCAAACGAATGGCCCGAGTGACCTGCTCGAAGTCAGATTTCCCTATTCTGAGTCCCTCCTTCAATATTAAATCTGACACAGCCATGAGACCCATTTTTTTAGCACTGGCTTTGATTTTCATATCACCATATGGGTGGAGAATGATCGATAGCCAAAGAAGCTTCTGTAAGTGCTTATCGCTGAGGATCTCACGTACTTTTGCGGGAAATCTACCCGTCCCATGCTCCATAGTTTGAACAAAAGTGGGCCAAAAACCAGTGGAAACATCCAATTCCTTGGCCACTTCCAATTGTAAACCTTTCACTTTTTCCATATCTTCTGTACTGTTAAATTTTGGCAATTCGGGAACCAAGGTTCCAAAACTAAATATGCTATCTGTCAATCCGACATAATTAATGAGATGAAGGCCGTATGCTACATGTGGACTGGCCAACATTTTCTCCAACTCTACCCCGATTCTCTCTCTGGAAATCTTATGTAGCAATGTGGCCCTTATGTCACTGTCAGCCATAGCTTTCAAAGTTTCCTCCTCTATGGTGAAGTTGAACCTACTTGCAAATCTAATGAGTCTCAAGACACGCAAAGGATCATCCAAAAAGGTCTGCAAAGGTTGTAATGGGGTTCTTAAAATACCATCTTCCAAATCCTTGAGGCCTCTTTTGGTGAGATCCTCGACCTTTTCCTGATTCAAATTGTAAAACAAGGCATTTAAAGTAGCATCTCTTCGTAAAGAGTCCTCTTCAGCGGTCCCGCACTCAATCAATGGCACTCTGCTATCACTAGTGTACTTCTCCGACCTTAAGTTAACGAAATCTACGTCCAAACCAAAGAGTTTGGTGGTGCATGTCTCTAAATGCTTTGATTTTTCGGGGTTCTTTTTGATGGTATGTACGCCTTTGAGTTGCAAATCAGGATGGTTTGTGGAGGCATAATCAAGAAGTTTCCCGGCAAATTCTTCGCCCAGAAGATTGTTGATTGCTATATCTAAATCATTGCTTTCATCTCCTAGCAATTTATCCCGTACCCATCCTCCCGTGATGCGGAGTTCGAGTTTTTGATCTTCCAGCAAACTCGAGTTATAGTGGTTACAGAATTCGACAAGCAAAGCACTAAGTTTTGCCTCTGTTTCGTTGAGTTTCACCGTAGTGTTGATCTGACGCTTCATGATGTTTCTGTACACACTTCTGAGGGGAATACTTACAGTTTTATCCAAGCGACCAAGTTGCAGAAACATAGACCTTTTCCAGCTCGCTGAAAATTGGTTTTGTATGCACCGCGATGAGCGGCTGTGAGTCAGGTAGGGCAAAATGGGGTGGATAAGCGTAAGGGGTGGAAAAGAAGGGGATACAAAGAACATTCAAACTGTATTTGAATGCCAAATCACGGCTGTGACTCTTCTCGCCTATTCACTTCAATTGATGGTGTCTTCTGATCTCGGAAGACTTTCATACCACTCTTTACAGAGATGATGGGGGACACGGGCCCCACCTGCTACCTTTGTACGTAACGCCTGCGTAGCGTAATGGTTAACGCGTTTGACTTCTAATCAAAAGATTGCGGGTTCGACTCCCGCCGTGGGTTCGATTATATGCGGTTTTAGCTCAGTTGGGAGAGCGCCAGACTGAAGAATACTTCGGTCAAGAAATCTGGAGGTCCTGTGTTCGATCCACAGAAATCGCATAATTTTTTGTATTCAGGGGCAAGTATTCCACTGTTGTTCTTTGCTAATACAGCGATCGTACTTCTGCTTTCCACTGCTGCTTAAATGCTGCTTTAATGCTCCTTTGTTTCTGCTGTGTCGTTATTTGGCCACTACATTTTTGGCGGGAGGATTCTTGTCGCGGCGATGACAAAGACAGGAAAAACGCGATGGCGAGGAATGCAAAAAAGCACGCTAGAGGATTTTCCCTCACAGAGCGATGTAAACAGAACAAACATACTGGTAAACAGAGTGGCAACGAATATACACCAAACTCATGCATTAGTACACACCGTCAACGCAACCGGGGACTCCTCCACAACCTACTGTCTCCTTTGCCACAAGCCCTCTTCCTTTCTCTCCCCTTCTCTGTCGCTTAATCTGTCGCACCGGCCTTCACTGTACGCTCAGGCCCCCCACAAAAACTACCTCTTCTGGCGCACTCGGTGTCTCACTCGGTAAACTTCCTCACTAAAATGCACTTGCCTCGCTAATCGTCATTTTTAAGATTTACACCCAAACTCAGAGAACTCACCACTAGATTGGCCTCCAAATTCCGCAAGGCTCACCACAGAGTTACCACCATGAACATCGCTGCACTCGCATTGCCCTTGCGACTGCAGCCAGCATCCCCAATCAACCTCAAACGTATTGTGTTTACTGATGAACCCGATGACTCGAGGCTTGTTTGCATTTTTCATGCTGACCCTAAAAATCGGGACAGTGTACAATGTACTAGTATTTCACGAATTCATAACAAAACGCCAAACGTATCACCAGAACTAGTATCTTATATACAACACCCATCGTATGAAGCAAAAGACCCTCCAACTCCGCTCTTGGTAGTGGTATCTCCCAGCCAAAGCAAAATAAAGCTCACAATCGCAATCAAGCGGGAGTACTATTTACATAACTCAGAGAAGAAGGCATTGGTGATCTCAAAATCTGCCGCTGGCGACGACTCCTTGGATGTGCTTAAATATGACTTGGACCGATCTTGTTTCTTATCGGGGGCTCGTGAATTGTCCAAGTTGGCCTTTTCTAGTTTGCCTATAGATAACGGTACCGAGCAATGGGCTCAAATTGTTATAAACGATACTTACAATCCAACAAATTACCATGAAAATAGACTCAATTTCTTTTTGTGGGAATTGGACTTAGACCTGGGGATCCATATGCCAATCTTGGACGCCAAAATATGGGTTGGTGGAGAACCAGTGGCACCTATACTACCCCCAGAACCGGCTCGAAATACGCAAGAAGAGTCCGTGATGATGCCCATTCATAGACTTAAAGATGCACTCTCTCATAAATCAGAAGATGGCCCAGAATTCAGACAATCGTTGGCATTTTTTGAAAAAAACTGGCCCCTCTACAAAAGTAGCATGGAAGGACTCCTAGATAATATCAAACAACTCGAAAGATGGACCGAACGACTTTTATCAACCAAACAAAAGATCTTAGAACAATTCAAAATTGTGATGAAATTCAATGCTTTTGAGCCTTTGCTTACTGAGCTCAATTTTGCAAAGGAATTTTCTAGTGCTCTTGATTCCCTCTTTGATCCATTTATACATAAAGTCCATATTATCAGTAAATTTGTGCTTGATAATAAGACGTCATCTAAACTCATGCATCAATTGAACATGTTGGCTAGCGATGAAAAGGGTAACACTCAATCAATTGACAATAATAAAAAACAATTTGACCACAATTCTAAAGAATACTACAGCTGGTTAAATAAGTACCTTTCTAATGAAAAAGAAAGACCAGAACTGAAATTTTTTAATAAAAGAAAAGCCTTCGAGGAAGCTAAATTTGATTATTTGACATTCTTATACAACGCCACTAACAGTCAATACCATACCCATATACAAGAAAACTTGTTTAAACTCATTCATGTGAACAAGCAATCAAAGCTGTGGAGAACGGTATCTAATGGTTGGAAAACAATCCAACCCGAACAAAAGTATCTATCTTACCTTAAATTGGTATCTCAATATAACTCATCTAGGATGCTTTTGAGGCAACGCTTACTGGCATCTCATACATTACAAGAACTCATGGATATTGTAAAAAGCACTAATATCACCTTGGATTTTTTTCAGGAAGACGGCGCTACCAGTGCGGTGAATTTCAATGAGACATCTGTTGAAAACTTATTACCAAGTTCAGCAAAGAGGTTGCCATCTGGCTCAAGTCCAGTGGATAACTCCAAAGATCAAAATTCCGAAATGGAGGGCATCCTCAATACTCTAGGAGGTAAGGGGAAGCAAGGCTGGCATAAAGAATGGGTCGTTTTAAGTGATGGGCAACTCAGAGAATTCTCTGATTGGAGGAAGGGCACCTCCCCGATCAATAAACCTATCGAGATTGCTTTATCGAGCGTTCGCTCAATCGTCAAAGACAAAAGAAAATTCTGCTTTGAAATTACTTCCTTAGATGCAAAGCATGTCTTTCAGGCAGTCAGTGAAAAGGAAAGAGATGATTGGATCAAAGCATTGTATAACGCTGGGCAGCATGTTGACACTGAGCGTATCAAGGCTAGCTCGGGTGTTTCTAAGAAGAAGCATGCAACTTCCACTTCATTGAAACAACTTCCATTGAAAACAAAACTTGTCAATATTCAAGGCGATTCTCTGTCACCAGTTTCAATAACTGCCACTATGCCTTTGTCAACTGTCGACTACTTGAAGCAGCTTCGAGAAAATTCTGACGAAACCAAAAATAACATTTGTGCCGATTGCGGCTCTTCAGAATCAGTGGAATGGATTTCACTCAATTTCCTAACGATTTTCTGTCTCAAGTGCTCAGGTGTCCATCGAAGTTTAGGATCTAACATATCTAGGATCAGGTCATTGAAACTAGACAACTTCAAAGGGGAACAAAGGATTCTTATAAAATATGCCAACAATGCAAGGGTAAATCTGTACTTGGAATACCATGTATCCAAAGGAAACCGGAAAATCACCCCATCAGCATCTGATGAACAAAGGACGGAATTCATTCGCTCAAAGTATCTCAAACTACAATATTGCGAAAAGACTGAGCAAGACGTTCTTGATAATAATATCATCGCCAGTGTTCAAACTATTAACATACCAGATACGGTGAAGTACACAAGTTTACAAGCAGACATAAATATGCAGTTGACTATGAATTTGGGAGGTGAGACAGTCAAAATGTCTTTGATTGAATATTCCCTCCGTAAATATGTGGAGGTTGCTGAAGAGGACAGTAAAAAGTATTTTGTTGTTACTGAGGTTTTAATTCTTAATGGTGCCAAGGTTGCAGGTATGGATAATTTGAGAGATGAGATTGGGGTAGCTGCAGAGGCCAAGAAGTACTGGACTGATAGAATAAATAAGCTCCAGGGAGCCTAATGAAGTTTGTGTTAAGATTTCTTTATGTGGCCATTTGTGAAAAAATGTACAAATGCTTTAAACATATAATACATTATTCCACGCACAGGTTGTAACTCAAGAGGGAGCGATTGATGGAAAGATCAGAAGGGCCATCTATAAAAGGAAGAGACAATCAGAGACACTACATTGTTGTTTAATGCCACATTCCAATTACCGTCTTCGAGAATGTATTGGAAAAGGAAATTTTGGCGATGTTTACAAGGCAAGAAACCTGAAGAATGAATTGGTAGCAGTCAAAATTATGGATGTAGACAATAGCGAAGATAATCTAGTATCTTCCATCCAGGAAATACAATTGTTGGCTCTGTACAAGAGCAAGAACATCACCCAATTGATTGAGTCATTCGTGGTTGGTTACACTTTATGGATTGTAATGGAATATTGCGGAGGAGGATCCTGCTCAGATTTGCTAAAATATCATAAAAAGCTAGACGAAGATTCAGTGGCTTATATAATCGGCGGTACTCTCAATGGGCTTGCATATCTTCATTCTTGCAGCGTTATCCATAGAGACGTGAAAAGTGCTAACATACTCTTGACAGATAATGCAATCGTAAAATTGGCAGATTTCGGAGTAAGTGGAGAAATGTCATTTACTCATGTGCGAAGGAAAACCTTTGTGGGTACACCATATTGGATGGCACCCGAGGTTATCAAAAGGGGAAAAGGGTATAACGAAAAGGCAGATATTTGGTCAGTAGGGATCACTACAATTGAACTTTTATCCGGATCACCACCCCTTGCAGATCTTGACCCATTTAAGGCGCTCTTTGACATACCCAAAGCTAAACCTCCAGTGTTGACAGGAATTAGCTACAGTGATAATGCCAAAGACTTTGTACACCTCTGCTTGCAAATGGATCCCAATGATCGCCAACCTGCTAATAAATTGATTTATCATAAGTTTTTGAAAGATAAGAAAGGGGGTTTACTACAGAAGTTAATCCACGAGAAAAACGTCTATCATAAAGAGCATATGACCCCAGCCAAAAGGCCCAAGCATGTATCACCAGAAAAGTTACACGGTCAATTAGGGCAAGAGCAGGTTTTGCAGTGGGATTTCGATACACAAAAGAGTTTTAGAATTCAAGAAGATAGCGGAGCGCTGGCACTGCCTGGGCTCTCCAGCTCGGTTGACATGAACCGGGAAACAAATCCAACATGCGTTCGTACTTCGACCAGAGACGTTGTGTATCAACTCTTTATTACCGCACTTGAGAAGGTGGAGAAGAGGGCTTACAACATTTCCACCAAACAGGCGGTGGCGGAATTCACTACACACATAGTAACACTCGAGATCAAGAATCCAGGCTTGTGTGAAGCGTTGCTACAAGAATTAGAGGTCCAGGTTGCCAAACGAGGGGCAAAGCAATTTTTTGGCTAAGAAGAGTTGCAACATAAATATGGAATAGATAAGGAAAAAAAAAAATGTAGAGAACAATTCATCGTCAAAAAATAAGTCGGCCGGGCTAACCACATGGAGAATTGGGAGGCTTTATCTTCCTATTGCTGATTATAGAGCAAGCGCCAGCAAGCTACCTCCGTTGCGACCCTTGCTACAATTACACGCACTAAATCCGCCCTGTTCTGAAGCGCCCATAGGGGGTCCTGCGATTAGGAACGATTGGCATGAATAGGCATTTAGTATCCACCAATACCAGCTGTGGACCACTAATTTCTCGTCTAGTTGACATGATTACAATCACTTTCCCCTAGTTGAGTCACGGTTGCCCATGCCAGTCACGATGGGCAACAGTGCTTGTAGTGGTATGTAATTACGTGTTTCAACGATGTTTGATTATGGATCTAAGATTAGGATAAAAATAGATTAGAGTTACTAGACAGAATTCGAGTGGAATTATCCAGTGCCATAATGTAGGTACTCAGAGGAGAACTGGAAGTGGAAGGTAGTGCGTCGTTGGGTATTGAAGAATCAGAAGAGCGAAAGCACGAGCAACCAATGAAGCCCGTTTTGTTTAAGCAAAGTATGTATCAGTGTGAAGGGCCCAAGGTTTGACACATGTTTTTGCAGTAATAAAACGCGGTGTGATGCGCTTTCGGAGTTATAGGGACAATCCCACCAGTACCCTGTGGAGGGCTGCCCGAGATCCCAAGGTGTTCCAGCGTGACGTGCAAGGCAGGAATCATAGTCCGAGATAGCATCATCTATCATCTACCTGGAATGGCAATTCCAAGGGGATGAAGGCAGACATCGTATTAGCATATATACGTTTACCCATTGAATCTGTTGATCAAGCAGCGAAAGGGTTGCACAACTAAAACGCGCACTCGTTATAACTCCGAGTGGGGAAGACCCATACAGCAAGCACCAGCAATACGGCAACTTCCAGTGTAGCAAGGAAGAGAATTAGACAAAAGGTGGGCAGGACAGAGCCATATCTTGTTTCCAAGTTCAAACCAAGGGTGTTCCAGAAACATGTTTCAAGGCACGGACTAGGTTCCACTGAAACAAGCAAACTGGTCCAGACTTGCGCGGGCCCCAGCCTTATGCGGGCCAATTTCTTGAGCATACAGGAAGAATAGACGAGATGGGTCATTAGTAGCCCAGAGAAACGATATTTTGTTTCACAAGGGCCCCGGAGTTCTCCCAAACGGCTCTCGGACAAGACTCCTTGAGATGACTTTGTAATCCACAAAACCCGACCGCTCCGTTACGCGATCCGCTGCCTAAGATATGATCTGGTTCATGCGCTTTTCTGTTGATTTGGGTTCCAGAAATGTTTCGTCTGCATGGGGTCTTCTACAAGGGCGATCTCCTATAAGCCGTAAACAAGAACAAAGGGAACTTAAACCACCCATGTTTACGATATCAATACGAGCTCCATGATCATTACCTCTCATGTCTTATTACTAAACCCTACCTCTTATTACCTCTGCGTTTTACCTCTCCTGCCATAGCTCGCCTAACTCTGTCATCTCTCACCTCGCCTGATCCTACCCACCTCTCCTTATCCTCACCTGATTCACATCGCTCTTCCTTTTCACCCCCTGCCTCTACCTCTCTCATACCCACCCGATCCCAATCCTCGTCACACAATCTCATTGTCCTACTAACAATCTCCATCCTCTTGTTCCTCCCCCTTCAGGGCCGCCAACCATTCTCCCTGCACAACGTTGCCCTCTCTAGCTTTTCCCTGTTCGGGCCCTTCGAAAAAGCGCGAATGCGCGTTTTCGTGTTCGCGGTTTTGGTTGCAGCAAACAGGCTACAACAAAAATATTGCTGGATTCTTCTCTACGAACCGTTCATTAGTGCCGTCATCCCCTCGAATCCAGCTCATAGTCTGCTGCAAATCTGCTGGAACTTCGACCATCGTACTCCCTTCCACTGGCTCGAATTTCGACCCCGTTTTGTGCTGTCCTGCTGCCGCTGTTCCCGTCAAATAATACGTGAATCAAGCCAGACACGGTACCATCACCTGTAACCCTGGTCGAAACAAAATCTGCTACTAGTCGAGCATCTTCTGATCCTAGCAGCTACATAACCGGTGACCTGGACTACATCCCGTCACAGCTACCATCGGCCCCCTTGTGCCTGTCCTGAACAACTTTCTGGGCCCCGGAATCCCCCTACATTCGCTTCGTGTTTAGTCACCCTCTATTCATGTCTGAGTCTCCTCGCAAGCCTGATGGCGTCACCGTCTCAGCTCCTCCACAGACACCACGCAACAAAGCCCTGAAAACTGCTGCCGAAACCCCTTCATTCAGCTTTGGATTGGGGTTTCTGCCCAGCTTTCTGTTTGGATCCCCAAGAAATGGTGGTCTAATGTCCTCATTCTCGCCCCAAAGCTTCTTTCAAGCTTCGACAATTCTGATAAAGGACATGATCCGTAAAAAAGACGAATTAGAACCAGCATCGTCTAACAATAACAACGTATTTAATACCTTCACACCCCCACATTCACAAAAATTGACTTCGAAATTCCTCGATTCCATGTCATCTTCTACTAAAAAGAGCGCTGCCTCTCGTCTGAATGACATCGTAGATACTACCACGGGCACCGACAATGATGTGGACATCTGGCTGTTGGGTTACGACAATAACCAGACAACTTTGACCTCGATATACGAGGAAAGCTCCCCGGTAACTGCAATCAAAAAGGAGGCTGGCGACTTCTTGACCCCAAACAAATTATTCTTGAAGAAAGATGACCTCTCAAAACCATTGATCCCAGATCCTCACAAGCTTGATGAGCCACGGGCTGCAACCGTAAAGAGAAGAAAGATTGCAAGTGAAATGACCACTGGCCAGGTGGAAAACGATAACGGATCTACCGTATCTCCTTCCGACCGTGTAGCTCTTCAAGCAGAAACTGTAGCTTCTCCAAGACGTAGAAAATTGGATTCTAGTCAAACAGTCAATTCTTGGACAGCTGAACTTAGCAACGCGTTGCTTTCTCTGTTCCATAAGTACAACAAATGGCTTGAAAATCAACCCCAGCAATCCCCTATGGTACAATCTAGTAGCCTATATGAAGTCTTGGCTAAAATGCTTTTCAAGAAGACTCATATCCAAAAAACCCCCCATGAAATCGAAAAGCAATTGGCTATTTTGCAAAGACTCGGTGAAGGTCTGGCCTATGGCGATATTCAGAACGATCTGCCATCAATTTCCAAGACGGAATCAGTTCATAAACCGCTTTCTTCATCACCATTTGGACCAAACGAAGAAGAGAAAGCAGATCATCGAGAGATGAATAAACAAACAATGAAAAGGACCAACGAGGTTACCAAATCACGCCCTAGATATGATATCGAGCCCCTTCAGCTCTCTCTCCAACACATAAATGGAAATGACGTTCACACTTTCAGCAAATTCGAATCAAAATGCGACGGCATTTCTAGAGATAATGTCATCAGCAAAGAGGATTTCAGTGACAATTTCAGTGGTAATTTTCAGGAGGATTTGAAGCCCATTCTTGCTCTGGTTCAACAAGCTGGGGCTGCCATTTGGAAAGTGGGACATCTGCTTAGCACCATGAGGGAGATTTCAAACATCACTCCTGCATCATCCATGCTGCCATTCACTTCTACACCAATCAATAAGCATGTCAACCTTGATGCCGGTGAATTCAAAGCGTTCATGAAATTGAAAATACTTGGCAACAAAGAAGATCCTGACGTCTCATATCCTATGATGCTTAATTGGAAATGTAACACCACCATCTATAAAGATGACAGGATTGTTTACAACGTTGATGAATCCATTAATGGTTATGGCATTGGTGACAAGGAATATGAGTTGCAAATGCCCTTTTTGAAAAACTTTTGGTCTGGTTACTTGACGTATTTGACTGCTGCTGGCGATGGTCTGTCTGTTTCAAATTTGACGATCCTCCAAACAATTCATGATCCAAACGATTCTAATTCACCCCCATGGAGATATTGTCTCATTCATACCTTCAATGCTACTGAAGGTTGTGGGAATGCAGTATTCCAAGAATTTAAATTAAGTGATTCCACGATCGCCAGCAACATAATTGCCCAGAATTCCGAGACAATGAATGAGTATGATTTTGAAGATGACAACGCTACCGAAATTGCAAATTCGTCACCATGTAAAACCATTTCCCCATCTAAAAGTGAAGTTATTCTTACCTCGAATCTTAAAGTTGACACTAACCGTGCAAATGCACTTATCGGGCTGGGCCCGTCAAGTGCACCTATTTATAATGCCAACTTGCTTCATAGGCAGAACCACGGGGTGCTCAAGTTGAAAGATGGAGTGAAGACGCAGAGCAGAAAAAGTTCAAATCTGACGAGCTCTTCGATAAGTCAAGTAGAAAAAATGGAGCTGCAAATTGCTCAGAATACACCCCAGGAACAGAGCTTCAACAATCAGCTCAGTCACCAATTTCAGCAGACAGCTCCTAACTTTCAAAATCCCATCCAGATGCATTCGGACTTGGTTAATATCACCGATGTACAAACACAACAGACACACATCGAGCAACCATTCCATCCTATGCTCACCGCATCACAATCGACTGGGAACATTCACCATTTCATTCAACAGCAACAACGTGTAAAATCTGGCAATTTTGGTATCCTGCCAGAACTCCCCAAGGGAAATTTCACTGGGATTGCACCCATGAATAGACAAGGTGTGTACAATACACCGGTTCTGGTTGCAGCTGGAACGCCCGATTTGGCGATGAGTTCACAAGCTACGATGGGGATACAACTGCAAACGGGTCATCATCATAGTGTAGGAAGCGTAGACCATCTCAACCAATTTGCAATTCCAATGAAGCAACAGACTATCAGTCCACCATCGGGACAGATGGCCGTTCCAGGACAACACCAATTCATGATGATGGCCGGAGGTTCTATGCCACTACAGCAGCAACAAATGCAGCAGCAGATGCATCGTCAAATACCACAACAAGCTCAGCAAATGCAGCCTCAGCAACCAATGCAACAACATCAGCAAATGCAAGTGCTTTTGGAGCAACAGCTTCACCACCAACAGGGCCATCAACTTCAACCTCAGCAAGACCAGGTGAGAGCACCAGAAGGCAGGGCCGAATTGTCCATCCATCAAAGGGTTCAAAGTCAAGCTCTGACTCAACAAGAACAAATTTTTTTGATTAAGCAACAGCAGATGCAACAACTCCAGCAGCGTCAACAGAGACAGCAGGAGCAACCTCAGCAATTCCAGCACAAATTCCAGCACCAGGTATTCCACCAGCCGGCGCTGACGCAGCAACAAATGCCACCGGTATCTCGGTACCAGTTTGAGCTGGACCGCAGAGATCAAAAGCCGCGAGAGATTACTTTTTGCCCTATTGTAGAATATGATCCCTCTTCGAATCCGAATGGACAGCGGAACTCGAGCCAATATAAATCGGCACAGGAGGGAGGAACCCACCGGTTTCCAATCAACGCTCAAGTGAGCATGTATAAGCCAAAGAAGAAGTAGTTGTACATTAATGCATACGATAAAAATAGATGTAGGAGAAGGGATTAGAGAGGAGATTTATGAAAAAACTTGGCGAAGAATATCGAAAGCAGACAGTAGTTAGCGATCTTAGAGAAGATAGCGTATTTCCGTGATCGATGGATCCATAATAAAGTGGTAGGCAATACAACGCTTGAGATACAAACTAAAAGGAATGGGCAAATAAATAACTAGGGTGGTTAGTGAATCAATCTACTGTGACTTACCCTCCGAAGATCCCACAAAGTTACTATTTGAAGGAACATCTCAGGTGGGCCATTCACCCAACCAGACAAATCTAACTTCCGCCCTTTAAACTGCTTCGCTATCCTCCTTCACCTTCCACATGACTCTTCGATATGGCGCCGTTGAACCGCGATTTTAGCGCCTGTTTGAATGCATTTTGCGTGTTTTTTTGTTGACATCTCAGTAATTTGTAGGGACGCGGTTGATTGACATCTACTAACCAGACATCTCTTTACACCCCAAGACAGAAAATGGGTGTGAATGGATTGCTCCAGATAGTCAAGGAGATTCAACAACCAGTGAATCTCCTGAAATACAAGGGTAAAACATTGGCAGTAGATACCTATGGCTGGCTCCATAGGGGCCTCATCTCATGTGCTCAAGAGCTTTGCCAAGATGTGCCTACCAAAAAGTATATCAACTCGGTGATGAAAAAAGTGGATATGCTCAGATATTTTGGCGTGGAGCCTTACTTGGTGTTCGACGGGTCGTATCTTCCTACAAAAGCAGACACTGCCATGGAACGTCGTAAGAAAAGAGAAGAAGCTCAAACCAAGGCTGACTTGTACACTAAGCAAGGGAAACGCAGTTTGGCGTTCAAAGAATTCATGAAAGCCGCTTCAGTGACTCCTGAAATGGCCAAGAGTATCATGGTCGAATTAGATTTACGAAAGGTCAAATATGTGGTGGCTCCATACGAAGCAGACCCTCAGATGGTCTACCTAGAAAGCATTGGGGTTGTAGACGGTATTATCCTGGAAGATTCTGATTTACTTGTATTCGGATGCCAAACCTTAATCACTAAACTCAACGACTTTGGTGATTGTGTAGAGATTTCACGTACAGACTTCGAGAAGGTGTCAAAAATCCGGTCCTTGGGCTCCATAACTCAGCAACAACTCCGACTGGTGGCTATTTTATCGGGATGTGATTACACCAAGGGAGTTCCTGGAATCGGTCTCATAACTGCATTTCTGTTGATAAACAAATACAAGGACTTCGATCGGGTGGTCAATTATTTGAAGAACGAAGGAAAGCCCGTAACTGATGAGTATGAGGAGGAAGCTCGCAGAGCTGATGTAGCGTTCCAGTATCAAAAGGTATTCAATCCAATTGAACAGATTGTCACGACACTTAACCAAGAACCATTGGAGTGTGATAGAGAGTTTTATGACAGCTGTTGTGGTGCTACTCTTGAGCATAATCTACATGTAAGCATTTGTAAGGGACGTCTACACCCAAACACTCATGAACCATTGATTGCCCGAGAGCTAAACTTGGGTGTCGCAAAGAGCGCTTCAATTAATCAAAGATCTCTGGCACAACCGCAGGTTGCAAGTAGAAGCCAGAGTACTCCTCAACGAGGAATTGAAAGTTTCTTCATCACAAAGACCAAGCCCACAATAAATACTGAGAAAGCTACAAGAGTACCACTTCTGGCCAAGAATGTTAATACCTTGATTCCAACAAAAGGACCTACCAGCAAAGTTGTGTCTCCTAACTCCAAAAAAATCAAGGCTTTTGCTGGCGTGCATTATAACCCTATCACAAATTCAGCGGTAAAAGGAGTTCGAAAATTGGAGGTGGACAGAGCTACAAAACTAGAACCGGTACCACCTAAGGTAGAGTTCACAGTGAGAGAAGAGATCACAACGACAACCAAGAGTAACTTACCTGGTAGAAAGGTTCCCCATTGGGATATATCTGGCGACCTGGATGTCCCCGATATTTTGTCTTCTTCCCCAGTGAAACACGGTATTGAGGAAAGTGCCTCTGTAACGAAACAGGAGCCAATACTACAAGATGAGGAAATCCTCGACGAGTCACCGGTGAGGAAGAGCGAGTTTTCGATATTGGCCCGATCACTTCACGAACGGTTTCTGATGAAGAAAGATGCCAAAATAAGGAGGTTGGAGCGAAAACCTGTAATAGGAGTAAGTAGGAGTCAACCCGTACCAAGAACAGAGGAGGAGGAAGACTTGGTTGAGGAAGAGTCACAAGAGTCACGTCTAGAGGAGGTGGATTGCGTAACAAGGATCCCAATTCGGCTGGGACTCCACCAATTTGCATTTAGAGGTTGATCGCAAGATCGAATATACATTTAGACAGAGACAGATGGAGTTGTAAGATTTATACAGAAGATCGTACATGATTACATGACGAACTACGTTTCTTCACTTTTAGCTAATAATTCTGGTCTCTTATATTGGTTCCGTGTTCCTTATGATTCCGATGCTCTAATGTGCTATGTTCTATGTTACAACCCGCGTAATTGACAGCTACAGATGACCAATCTGGTCAATGTATCGTGGTCAAGAGGGACTTGAGAATCGTTCAATTTGTACAACTTCTTCACCTTTTGGAGGTCATATTTTGACAGCAACACATCGTCAGTGAGGTCGATAGCTTTAGATTCTAAAAGTTTGCTCAATTTTGATTCAATCGAGTCATTTGAATTTGAGTCGTCGCTTGAAGCCACCTTAATTGCGATGACATTGGGACATGTAGGGTCCACTCCGAAACGCTTCAAAGCGTCCATGATGTTATTTACTGGCAGCAAGTTGAAGATGATCTCTGTGTTCAAAGTTTTGGCTCTCATTGTACCGTTGGCACGATTCTCTAATGCACGATAGATGCTGCTACGAAGGTGCTCGAGTGAGACAATGTGCTGGGTATTGAGAAAGCAGTTATCATAATCTGGGTCTCCAGCAACGAGGCCAGCTTTCACCTGTTCGAGCTTCTCTGCCAGCAAATTCTCGAAGCAAAATACATGGACTTTCTCCGGGTATTGAGGAAGTGTCACCAACATGATCAGGGTATATGTCTATACAATACAACAACCGAAAGAAAAGCTCTTAAGGTGAAAGATAGACGAAGATGAGAAAACGAAATAAAATGAGATTTGAGAGGAAGAGGACATGGGACGAACAGAGACCACCAAAGAACCAGTATTGAAGAACCATTATGGAGAGAACAGAATACTAGAAGCGTGAAAAAAGAAGGGAGTGAATACTCATTCATATAAGAAAAGCAGATTCAGCCCTCAACTGATCCCAAGTAAACCTATCTCCTCCACCACTCTCTCCCCTTTCCATCAAGATCATATCACGTCTCGATTAATACTGCATAGTTTTAAGCTGCATCTTTTCTGTTCTAGAGCACGTACATCTGGTTTTGGAGTCCCTGGACCGCCATTATGGAGCCTATAGAAGCACTGACCGTGCTACAGGCAGCTCAACAGCTCTTTGAACCGTCGCCGCCCCCAGAAGCTATGAATTCCACTGCAGATCCGTCGCCTTCCCCACAATATCCAGAGGCTATTCTCCAGACAACCAAACACGGCAACAGAGACTATAACGCCTTCCAGCAGTACGATAAACAGTTTGTGACAGAGCCAGGGTTGCAAGTGATGCGTTGGGATACACATTCACGCATATACCAGAAGCTGAGCCTGTTTGTCACCGCATGGGTGGTTGCAGAGGGACGAAGTGATCATCTGGCCAAAATCTCCGACAAGCAGCGGGAAAGCTCTGGCTTCAGTGGATCCCATCAGAGGGAAAGGATATCGGCAGCTAATGCATTGTTCACCTGGAGCTCCAGCGAGGCTTACGTCCGAGAAAAGCGTCGTCAATTGAGCGAAAGAAAGGCGAAGGCTGCCAAAAATGGCCTTACAAAACAACACCCACAACTAAGCACTACTACTACTGGAGAAGTGTTTACTTCCAAGACGGAACCCTCGACAGACAATGCAGTACAGCCCGATGAAGTATCGAATACTGCTCCCTCACAAGCCAAACAACAAACCGCAGAGCCAATGATGGCCAAGCTTAACCGTGTCATAGAAATGGAATCCAATCGATTCATACATCTCCGAATTGCCGAGATAAAAGAGCACCACAATGAAGAAATAAACAAGCAAATCAGTGATCGGAAACGGCGGGATAACGAAGAATATCTCCGCAGAATAAAGCTCAAAGAAGAAGAGTACGACCGAAGAATGCAGAGCATAGGTGCCCCTAAGCAAGGATTTTTCGGCACGCTTTTCGGGTTACAGAATAAAGAAATGGAGGACCGAAGTGAAAAGGAAGAAAAGCCTGAAAAACCCGAAAAAGGAGACAAGAAACGGTTTCTGTTCTTGCCCGTTCGGAAAGAAAAGGACAAAGAGGGGGTTCTTGAACACCAGAGCGAAAATGAGGTGGATTCCTCCAATGCAGCAAAATTCGAAGCCCCTGCAATGGACCAGAGTAATCTGGATGTGAAGTCAGAGCAAGAATCGATACCCGGGGCAAAATCTGACGAAATAGGATCCCCGATCGGCATAGCAAAAGATATACCGAGTGACAAAAACATCACGGGAAACGAAATCGCTATGAACATCCATCAGGAACCAAAGCATGTAAAAAGTAAGGTTTTCACAATGGGAGATGCGACCCGTTCTAGCTCACCCTCTACACCAATGTCTCAAACATTTTCAAGTGGAATCTTGACCCCCAAAAGAAGAGATAGTCCACTGATGGTAGAAAGCCCAAGAAAGAGCGACAAGATCAAGTCCGAAGTGGCAGATATTGTAGCAGACATTTTGGAACCCAAGAAACCAACTCAGTATGACAATGGACAGTATCGAAATAATGGCACTAATCGAAAAATTCCAAACACGGCTTTCACGCCAGTTGAATCATCAAAGACGCATATAAAAGACGACGAGCTTGATGATTTTGGTGATTTCAGCAGTCTTGGGCCTGAAGCAAAGGTCGATTCAAAGAGGAGCCACAGATTCATCCCACTCCAAGATAACAATTTGATTGACATAGGTGATTCCAACCCAGATGATATAGATCTTCTTCTGATTTAAGCATATATAATAGCATTATCGAAAGGTGTAGAACTACCAGACCGATGATACAGTGATACCGTTTTGTTGATTAACAGAGGCATATCCGTTCCCTTTTTTTACGACCTCGTCTCTTCATCTCTGGCATCATATTGAATCTACACATTCTCTTGATGTATCTATGACCTTCATTATGTATATACTTCTACCTCTTCCTCACACTTTTATGCAGCAACCTCTATTTTCACCTCCACCTCTTTGATGTCCACACTCTTCTTCTGATTCTTCTCCTGCTCCACAAAGCATCCCAACCCCATAAATGCCTCGTCTAATGCTCTCTCATAAACTTGCTCTAATCTCCAACCAGCACTTATATATTCTTTGTTTTCAGCCAATTTGGCCACAAATGGATCATCGTACGCCGTTCTCTCCGCATCCTCTGCGGCAGTGTCTTTAGAGAGTAATGTATAACGCTTATGTATCTCGCGATCACCTTTAAACGGCGTAAATGGAGTCATAGGTGGCTCCAGTGAACCATCAGTACCGTTATTTTTATTGAGTGGGTTAGAAGATTGGAATTGCTGGTCCAATTGGTTCGAAAGCTGCTGAAATTGCCTCTTTCTAAGATTGGATCTCTTGAGCAATTGTGAGTTCGTTTGCTGAATAAGCTCTTCTGAAGTAGCAGCAGGATTTGAGGCCAATCGGTCCAATAAAACCTGCTTTTGTTGTTTTTGATATTCCAAGTCTTCCACTTCCATTTGCTTCTGAATTCTTAGTTTCTCATGCTTCAACTGAGCAATCAGTTCCTGGTATTTATCGAAATCTGCATTCTTTTGTGATTCCCTCATGTTCTTCTCTAAGATCTCCACTCTATGCTCTCCCTCATAGTCATTAAGTTCCTTATTGGTCTTTTCCACATCTACGTCATGGGTGAGATTGAATACAATCTCTTCAATGTGCTCCAAATAACTGTTATACCCTTTAAGATCCTCAAAATCTTCCTCAGTCTTATTGAAAATGCCACTAACTCGTTTCCTTATGTCCACTTCCCTTTCGATTGCCAAGTCTTCGAAAACCTGTTTCTTGAACTTATTCTTACGCAAGGTCTTACCACACTTAGGATACGGACATGGTGCTGGTCCCAACGAGAAGATTCTATCAACACAAGATTCACAAATTTTGTGATAGCATTCTGGATTAATAAGAAAGACCATATTAGGTGATAAATACCTATCGGTTTTACAAATCGGACACATGTCCTTCGCTAAATCAGCTGGAGATGTTAGTAGCAGTGGTTCGGAAAATCCGCTATCGACCTCGACCGACTTCCACATACCTTCCATGTTCATGGCTGGAGGAGAGATGATGAATCGTTTCCGTTAGATTTGTAGATGGGGAAATGGAACGCACGTGACCCACACTAGTGAGACAGTATGTAGCATTTCGGCCCTCTCCCGCTTGTATACACCCAGCTTGGGCTTAGATTATCAACAGCGAGACAACTCAGTCGAGGTTGCAAGCACAGGGAAACGTCCACAGACACCCAAAACAGGGAGCAGCTTAGCGAAAATGCACTGGCATAAAGCCAGGAGAGCCGTTCCTGCGTTGATATTCTCAATACTAGCCTATGGTGACTATACCATTTTGTACCGGCTCGGCTACAAAGAGATATACGCATTCCATTCTCATGGGGTGGCTGTGTCGCTCTGGGTCCTACTCGGACTTCTACAGTTGCTTTTGATCTGTTACTACTGCTTGATCTTCTGGGCAGGTCCTGGCAAATTGCCTCGCATTGGCCTCTTCGATATCCACCAGGGCCCCCTCCCTGAGTATTTCTTCTGTGATGGTGGAGGCTTTCCCGCCTATTGCCAGTACTGCAAATCAATTGTGGTTCCACGAAGTAAGCATTCGTATACGTATTCTCGGTGTGTCCCCAAATTCGACCATTTTTGCATGTGGATAGGCACGGATATAGGCCGTGACAACTATCGATATTTCCTCAAGTTCACCTTGTATGTTCTGTTGATATTTTTGTTGCTGCTTATCTATCTCATCCGCTATACTCCCGCCAACGCTGACCGGGGGATCGACCACAACTTCATTGTAGCATACATCCTATTTGGGTTCTGGTCCATTTTCTTGGTTTCCCTTTTTGCATCACATGTTTTGTATATTTACACCAATCAAACCATGTACGAAGACATACTAAGGAAGAGAGAAAGAAAGCAGCTTCTTTTGGATGCTAAAAGCTCCAACGAAATGAAGGCAGTCGGACATTCCACACAGAAAAGATACATAAACATAAAATACGGCCACAGCCGAGCTATTGTGGAAGCTCCATATGGCATGTACCCATTTCAAACAACTTTCAGACAAGCATGGACGAATATTTGGCTAGGAGGTAACGGTGCCACACCCTCGAGCCCAAACAGGAAGGGGTGGTGGTCGTTTACCGTCAGCATGGTGATCTTCTGCCTACCGTTTGCCGAGTTTATTCCCGCCGGTAGCAAAATCATCACTCCAGACGCCATAGAAGATGGACTTGATGAATCTGACCTCAATCTTCCCCAGGAAGGCGATGCAAACTTCGAAAAATGGGCCGCAAGCAGGCAAGCAAATGTTGATCTATATCAATTGCTCTGTGAAGAATTGGGCAGTCTGTTTCGTAACTGGATAGAGCAACAAATAGAGGGCAAGAGATGGTGGTACCCAGTCTACGTACAGCCAGAAGATCCCGAAAATCTAGCACCTGTAGGGGATTGGGATCGTCTGGACTCTCCGGAGCATTTGCTGGATCCAGGTCTGGCCATAAGCACAGACAAAGCTTAGGTGGTGCACTAATAAACACACTATACTTCAAGCTATACAATAATGAAACAACTTGTAGCCGAAACACAATTTAGTAGATTGACACTGTAATTGACCGTGGACAATGGCTGCATATCGACTACCGTTGCTGAACCAGTTGTATATCTGCAGAAGGGGTTGAAGTACCACTATTTGCAGTGCCTTTGACCTTTTGCAGCCTTGACCTTTTGCAGCATCACTCTTCCTTTATATATTTTCAATATCGCAGCCGAATTTTGTTTTTGCTGCAAATATTGAAACCTCGTTTTGATTTTTCTTAATCACCAGTAAAGCACCATGGACTTGATAGGAGAGATCGTCGAACGAGAGCCCGTAGCGCCTGTGCCGCCGTCCGTGGCCAAACCCGTCCAGTCTACAGGGTTCCCCAAACTCGCAGCTTCAAAAGAGTCTAGATGGCGCCAGAAAAGGGCCGCTAAATCCAATCCCAGACTGGACCAACCTCTTCCCGTGGTGAAAAAGTTATCTGAGTCGGAAAAGATCCACCAGGAGAACTTAGAGAAGATCAACAGCATGACAGAGGGAGAAATACAGGCTGAAAGGGATGAGTTGCTCAATTCCTTAGACCCAAAATTGGTACAAAGTTTGCTCAAGCGAATCGAGAAGAGACAAGATCATGGTGACCACCATGCGGACGGCCATGAGGACGAAAATAACGGCTGGATCGGTGGTGACCGTGAAGGAAAGCTCAGTTTGCCTTCCTTGGACGAGAAAGATGTCGATTTGGCTTTGGGGATCAAGAGCTTATCTACTGGCCCTGTGCCCAAACCTGTTGATCCAGAACTGGAAGAGCCAGAGGAAGGGGAAGAGGAATCGCAGGGGACCTCTCTGGGGAATCAGAAAAAGGTCCGTTTCGACGAGTTGGCCTCGGTTGCATACGAAGACGTGGCTGATAAGATTGACATAGACTCCGATGGCTGGGAGGATGTAGAAAATGTAAGCGAAATGGTGCCTGGAGAAGAACAAATAGCCCACGAAGATTACCAATTAATTCAAAAGCAAGAACGTGAAGCTGGAGTGCATTTCGCCAAGCCCAAAGAACAAGAACTTGACCTTGACGACCCAGAATTCTACGATAAGTTGCATGAAAAATACTACCCTGACCTACCAAAGGAAACTAGTAAGCTTTCGTGGATGACTACTCCAGTACCAACGACCGTTCCCACGGAATATGAATCAATTGCTGATTTACGGTTCGATTTCAAGGGAAATCTCGTCAAGCTTGATGAGAAATCCGTAGGGGAAGTCAAAACATACCTTGGGCTTCATCATCATGCAGAAAACCCACAATTGGCAGGATATACTCTTCCAGAATTAGCCCATCTTGCGAGGTCGGTAGTGCCCAGTCAAAGATGTATTGCCATTCAAGTATTAGGAAGGATTCTTCACAAATTGGGGCTTCACAAGTACGATGTAGAAGCTGCGGCGATAGAAAACGAAGATGAAGAGGAGCAAGAAGAAGCTGGATTTGAGACTTTGATGTGGGATATAATAGAACAGCTCAGAATTATAGAAACACTCACTGAAGCGGCTGACGATAAGTTGACTAGGAATCTTTCGGTGCGGACTTATGCCATAGAGGCATTGTGGTTGTGGAACAAGGCCAAAGGGGAAAAGAAGGATGTAGGGAAGGGTGAAAAGAGAGGCGAAAAGGATACATGAACATTGGATAGTAAGAATACGAGAGATCAATTAACCAGGGCAATAACGTAGACTTACTTGGGGATAGGAGAATGTCGGTTTCAGTCGGGATCAGTGTGAACAATAGACTGACCCCTAAGGAGATGATCAGCGAGATGAATAACTCAAAAAGCTGAAACATAGACAAGTGTGCCCATAAAATGAACCTAAATACTAGGAACACAGAGCACGCGATGTCAAGGAGAGTCGACCGAGTTGCTTTTTGCACATAGACACATTGAGACGGAGTTTCCAGAAGGATGCCGTGAGACGAACCGAACCAACTTAAGTTGTGCAACTGACTACATCGTGTTTGAGAGATGTGTATTGGAGTGAAAAATTTGTAGAATAATGAAGATGAGATTTATGAGAATAGATTTGGTGAGAGGATTAGTGAGAATGAGAGGGGCGATTTTCGAGCAGCGAATGAGGCAGCGTGAGTGGAAGAGATGAAGAAGTGGATGATTCTGACGGCGGAGGCCAAATCATGAGTGCTACGATGTTACACTGCAAATGCAGTTCAAACCTGGAATTGTGCCCCGAGGCATTTGATTCATCGTTCAATTAGTCGATGAATTCGTCGTTCAATTCTTAGTTCTATCCATCCTTTTCTCAAATTGAGATGAACCCCCTACAACCTAATCAGCCGTTCAAAATATATTCATATCAATATCAAGCAGCCCCACATCCAAAGCGGGTGGCTGCGGAAGTAAACCCAAAACTTTCACCACGTACAGTGATCCTTTACTTAGTGTGTAGAACCATAGTCGTCCGTGCGGTGGTTGTGACCATCTCCACCCAATCTAGCATAGGTCTCGCGGTATGGGTACATCAGGATGATGTAGTAGCAGTGCAACAAGCCAGGAACGAAACCCAAAAGACAAAGAACAACGTTGATAAGGAAATCAGCGGAGAAGAGCCCTCTCTTAACAAGAACAGGGATGGGTGGGATGAAAAACCCAATGAATACCATAAACCAATCTTTAGCGTGCATTTTGTTGTGGTGGTGACAAGGACAAAATCAGACCTTCCCCAGGATTCGCCTCTATAAATATAGCACCGATTCCGCCGGTGGCAACTAAATTGCTATCGATAGGGGAAAGTATGCGCGGTAATTTTGGCCCACCGGCGTGCCGGTGAGAGGCACTTTTCGGTGCATCGAGGAAGCTTTCTTTCCTGGCTCTAAAGGAAGGTGACGACGGGGCAGAGAAGGTGACACTGGGGTAGGGAGACATTGACGAGTGATTTTCCCATTGTAGACTGTGATATTGGAGTAGACGGCGCGGTTACGCTGCATATGATTGGAGAAATACTGTCAGATTTATGAATGGAGATGGCAGATTGGAGCAGAGGTACATAACTAGACCGTTGAAGTTGAGAAGAGCACAGAAGAGAGGACTAAAGAAGAGAAAATCACAGAAGATGAGAAGACTAAAGAAGATGAGAAGACTAAAGAAGATGGGAAGTACAAAGGCGGGACAATGTGGGTCGGCCATTGACACAGAGAGCTCATTGCCATTTATGAAGGAGTGACACCTACACACAGTCAACTGATACACATCTGTCTCACCTGTTTCCTCAGCCCAGCTCCTCTGCTCAGCTCCTCCGCCTTTCTCCCTCTTTATCTCCCCGTCTTAATCTCCCCCATAATAACTTTCTCACTGCCTCTATCTCGCTGCAATCTCTCGCACCTCCCACTTAGGCAAACACCCTCCAACTTTTCTTCAACACACATGGTCTGCTTCAAAAGAGTGGCATTGCTGCTCACGTTTGCGGTCTGTGCTAGCGCAGTCTTGCTAGACGATGCCCTCGTCAATGACTGGACCAGGAATTGGGTCGGTGCCCTCAAAAAATACTCCTTTTTGGACACGAAATCCGTTCTTGGGATCTCGGATCAGGCTCAACTTTTTCAGTTGGACTTGACTACCAACTCCACTGTCGAATCCGCTCCATTGAATTGGCGGGTCGACTTGCTGCCATATGGAGCAGAGCCCAAGTATGAATCCTTCACAAACCTGGGCCTTGTGTACACATATTCAGCCAGTTCGCCGGCCTTCTATGCCTGGAACGCCACCACTGGAGAATTGTCTGCAAAGTCCACAATTCAGGACGGCGGGGTGGTCGGAATCGCCAATTACTTCAACAAGGGCGTTGTAGTGGTTGGATCCAAGGGCACTGTAACCCTTTTCTTGTTCGATTTGACCGAGCCTATAGAGTTGGGATCCATCCCCGCTCTGGAATGGGCCCACGGCTCCATCTCTCTGGGGAGAGTGATCCTTGTGTCCCTGAAACAAGTTGTCATTGTTGACGGAGCCTCTAACTCTATATCTGCACAGTTTGCCTACAATGAGGGCCCTGTAGATCAATTGAAGGACGATTTGCTCCTTACTTCGAGTGGAAAGCTCTTCAAAATTGGTGAATCCTCCTTGACAAAACTCAAGTCTCCGTTTGTTTCTGGTAGCTCTGTAAGACTCGTCAATGAAGAAATTTTGATTTCATTCACCCAAGACACCTTTCAAGTCGGGCTTGTAAATGCAGACCAGAAAACTATCTCGGAATTTAAGGTAGATTTCTCTCCTGCTAATGTCATCAATGTCGAGCACATTTCATATCTTATGTCGGAGTACTTCGTTGTGTCAACTCCTCAGACTACCTCTGTCTACGATGTGGCAGGGTTGCTCTACGATAATGATCCTCAGGGCATCCAACTTGTTCTCGAAGTGCCACACTTTACGAACCCACAATCTGCCGGCTCCATCTCCAGCACCGTAGAATTGAACCTCACTACTAACGATCTTCGCCTTGCCACAGCACTGCAGCTTTTCGAAGGTTCTGATTTGTCGTTTTCTGTATTCCAAGCCACGGACTTGGAAGGGCCAACCCACATTGAATCGGTCTTCAAGCTGAACTACTATTCTTTCAACCCTGAACATTATTTGATCACGGACAGACCTCCTTCGGAGAAAATCTTGGACATAGCCCACCACCTTCAAGACGAAGCATCGGGTACTCTAGTTACCCGTTGGTTGCTGAGAACTCGTAGACATTTGACCGAGTTAGGCCGATTCATTTACTTGGCTGTTTCAACTGGGAAGTTGGATCATTTCGGCAGCCTTGAGTCTTCCGCTCAAGAATTCGGGTTCGAGAAATACGTAGTGTTCTTGGATGAAAACAGAAGCTCTATCGTAGTGGTCGATTCTTTAAATGGTGATGTCGTTTGGGGAAGCAAATCTATCAACGCCAAGTTTGTTGATTTTGTTCAAGATGGACCTGACTCTTTATTGGCCGTATATGAGACTACCATTCTCAGAATCAACTTGAGAGATGGCCTGTACACTGGAGAGTCTCAAACGTCCGAGGAAAAGATCACTTCAGTGGTTCTGTTGCAAATCGGTGAAGTAGAAGCTAACGGATATATTAGTGGTGAGGATTTCACCTTTTTCAATCTGGAGCTCAAGCTTGACGGTGACAAATTCCTTATTAACCAGAAGACCTTACAGGGCTACAAGCTTTTGCAATCTCAGAAATTGGTCCCCACCTGGAAATTTCCTCTCCAAAAGAACGAGAATGTGGTGACAGTCAATCAAGCCTCTGGAACTAGAGATGCAGCAACAGTCGGGATAACCTTATCAGATCGCTCTGTATTGTACAAGTATCTCTATCCTAATTGGGCTAGTGTCACCACCTTCAATCTGGAAACCCAAACTTTGACGGTTTATGTGATTGATATTGTCACCGGAACTGTTTTACACACACAAAAGCACGACAGCTCAGAGAAAATTGACCCTGAGAGTATTCAGGTGACTGTCGAAGCCAATTGGATCGTTTATTCGTACTTTGCTTATGCTCCTAGACCAGAGCAACGTATCGTATCAATTGATTTGTTTGAAGGGCACAGCAAGAACAAGGACCAAGACGGCTTGTCAGTTTTGGAAGGTTACAATCTGACTATCGGTTGGGTTTCATCTAAGTCGTTCATTTTGCCTGAGAGAATTGCCAAACTCTCACATACCACCACTAAGCATGGCATCACCACGAGTGCGCTCATTGCTGTGACTTCCAATGGAGCTGTTGTGCAAATCCCCAAGTACATTTTGAATAGTAGAAGAATCGATGACAGGGAGTTTACTCAGCAGGACGCTGGAGATGATTACAGATTGAGTCCTTACGAGCCCGTGATCGGCAACGGCGACAAGTTCTACCATGTTTTGAACCATTTATCCAGACTCAGTGTGAACGAGAACACCCGGATTATTGTCAAGCCGACCAATTTGGAGTCCACATCGATTGTGTGTGTTTTCAATGATTTGGACTGGTTTTGCACCTCCATACAGCCATCTATGCTGTACGACAAATTACCCACTACTTTTGCCAAAGTGAAGTTGCTTATGACTATAGTTGTGTTATTGGCTGGGGTTTTGGTGACGAAGCCTTTGGTGGACAAGAAAAAGCTTAATATGCAATGGGTTAGTAATTGATAGGGCATAGTTAGAAATGATATCGAGAGATAGAGGATGCAAAGTTGTAGGAAATGTCTGGACCTAAATGAGATTCAAAGTTGTATGGAAGGTCAGGATGTAGGGAGAAGACCACTGTCTCTGAAGCTGTAGAGGCTCAATGGCGTTGCATGATCTACAGAAGCTGAAACAGACGGCTGCAATTTGAATGCGAAGATGCAGAGAATAATGCATCAGGCATCTCCGTTATTAGCCCAGAAAGAAGGGACAGTTAGCAGAGGCATGCTTGGATTTAAGGTGGGTTGAAAGGAATTTGGTTTGCTCAGATCATGTCAAGAACATGTAAAGCCTGGATGCTTGTCTCCAGCAGCTTAAATACAGCTTTCCAGTGAGTGATTCCACTAGTAAGTGATTAATGGAAATTGTGAGACATTTACCGAAGAAGGCAGGGCCACATCTATTGTGGGCCACATATCTTGTACGGAAAGAATAGTAGAACAGGACATAACAAGCAAGAAGACCAGTAAGAAGATCCGTCCTGGAAGAAGATCTTAAATGACCGGTCTGTCAAACCAGCAAACACATCACCAGCGCATCTAACGTCTCATGATTTCATCCCCCATCACAATCATACTACTGACATTTTCCAGTCGCTGCAACCACTCATGTAGTTAACTACATAAAGCGCCAAGACAACAACAAAACTTCACCCAAACTCACACACAGAGCCAGTCACAATCGGATCACATCAAACAACAACGAATGCTGCTATCTACAACCACTGCATTATCTCCAAGACAGATCCGTTCTGCACATCGCCATTTGGAGCCCCTACCGAAAACAAAGCCTGAATCAAAATGAAAAATCTGTTTACAATCTCTCAGCCCCTTTACACGCGTCACTCGTTTAGCAGCCACCATGAAGCCCGCTTTAGCAGCCCTTGCAATGCTCTTTGTCCGTGCTGATGTCACCGACACGCCACCAGCAGCAGGAGCAGTGACTACGACCCCAGCGGCAGGAGCAGCTGCCACCACTCCCCCGGCCGGAGCAGCCGTAACAACTCCAGCAGCCGGAGCTGTCACCACCACGCCACCAGCAGCCGGAGCTGTCACCACCACGCCACCAGCAGCAGGAGCTGTCACCACTACGCCACCAGCGGCAGGAGCTGCCGTTACCACCCCACCGGCAGCCGGAGCCGCTACTGATACCACAGGGACCGCCACAGGGACCGCCAAAACCACAGGCACGGGAACTGCTACGGGGACTGCCACAGGAACTGGAACTGCTACAGGAACTGCTACAGGAACTGCCACTGGAACCGCCACTGGAACCGCCACTGGAACCGCCACTGGAACCGCCACTGGAACCGCTACTGGAACCGCTACTGGAAAAGCAACAGGCACAGGCACAGGAACCACCACTCTTCCACCAGGTGCTGTTGCCCCTACAGGGATAGAGACAGGCACAGACACAGACACCACCACAGCCATCAACCCTGCTGCCACTGCCGCTGCTCCTGGTGCAGTATCCCAAAACCATTCGTTACAGCCAGACAACCCTGGCCCAAGATCTGGAGTCACATTGGTGACTACTTTCGTCAAACCCACTGCCACGGCCACCGCTACAGCAAGCCTGGGCTCTGGCTCGAGCTCTGGCTCTAGCGGACATGGATCCAGCAGTGCTAACGCTGCCGGCCAGCTTGGCTTGGGTGCATTACCTGCGCTTGCAGCCGCTTTATTGTTATTATAGGGACTAGGCATAAATAAGATGAAGGAAGTTTGTAGAGTAGCAAGAGTGGAGGAGTCTAAATGAATTCATCTGCTCATGCAAAATCAGTCAAAACAGTCAATAAGACCGTACACACCCACAGCTTAACACATGTTACCTCCATTACCTCCACTTCATTCCCCACTTCATTCTCCACTTCATTCTCCACTTCATTCTCCACTTCATTCTCTTCATTCTCTATTCGATCTCCATTTACTGATTAATGGAACCAGACAGAAACTAGATAAAACGACGATCGTATAGACCTAGAAAGACACAGGTAGATGTCATTGGCCCAAAACCCAACCGTCACCATTGTAAGAACCTAAAACCATTACCAATACCCATTAAAAGCTATTCGCCTCCACATATACCTGTCTACTCTACCTATCTTGTCCCTCAAGTGCCCTCCCACTCTTTATTTTTCACCGCACCGAATTTCTATCCAGCCATGCTACGTCTAGGAATCAGGAACATCCACCCCCTGACGGTGACTGCGGGGCTGATATTCGTCTCGGTCAGCTCCAGACGGCTTGTGTCAACCACATACGCCTATCTCGCCGATCAAAAGGCTCTTTTCGCCAAAATTGATTCCGAAATTGCCGCCAATAACGCTTCATCGGAGTCGATCCTAGAAGCCATCAGGGCCTGTCATGACCACCGAAAGACACTCTATTCTGGGTCGAAGCTTGACCCTGGGGGACACTTGAGTGCCATAGACACCAAGGTAGTAGATTTGCTCTCTCAAGAACCTATAAAATTCCTGAATGACCTTTTGAAACAGGTTCTTCTCTTGAAGTTCCCAGCACCAACAAACGTCCAGATTCTCGAGGCATACTATCACAAAAACCCCTCCCAATACGTCGACAAGGAGACAGCACTCATAGCCTTGAGGTCCAGTCTTTACGATGCTGACATCTCTCTGGCTCTAAAGATAACTGACCTTACCGTAGGACATAAAAATTACATATCCAACAAAAACTCAGAGTTGAAAAAGGGTACTTTCCGACTTGTTGGAACCACATTGGGGACGGCCTTGTTAGCCAATGTTGGGATAAAGGTCGGGATTGAATCTGGAGTCGTCAGTGAGGCATGGGCGTCCATGACATCGCTATATGCCATGGTATTCACCTACATCATGAACTCATCGTTCTTTGCAGCAGTGGTGAAATTCGGCAGGATAGTGATATCAGGAGGTGGTGATTATCTCACATGGCAAAAGGGAGTCTTTTATGGCCACTGGTGGAGACATGCAGATGAGCTTTTGTTTTGCCTGAAGATTGTTGAAACCGATGTAAGCATGAATGGAACTGGGAGTGCTTCACAAGAATTAGTGGAAGAGTTGTGTCGAACCGACGAAACTCTTAGTTCTGGAAGGACGTTGAAGCCCGGAATAACTCGACTGGGCAAAAAAGTACGACTTATGGCGCCTAAGGATAATTTAAACGAAATCATGTTACAGGCATACTGGATGACAGGAGGGGATGGGTTCGAATGGGTGGAGCCAGATCAAGATCCGGCAGAAATGCTTTGGAGGCGACACTTGGAGCAGTTCGACCGAGCCGGGTTGGATGGAAAAGACCAGAAGGCGATCGGATGGGCTGATGAATTGATAGAGAGTGAAAAGAGATTGGAATGATGTCAGGGGAAAGAGGTCAGGAGAAGAGAGTGATAATGTAAATAGAATACGATCTAGAGAGAACGAGAAACTTCTGACAATGCAACAACCGTAGTGAAATAGTGGTACCGTGTACATTGGCCATTGCTGTGGCATAGTGCAACAAGAAGTAGTCAGTAAACACGCCAAATCAGTGATAAACATGTAGAAACAAGCAAGCTGCATTTGTAAATCGTTATACCTGTTCTCTTTTCTCCTCTCTCTTCTCTCCTACACCTCTGCTTATGCTACTATATAATGAATATGTCTATATGCTAGTCCTTAGGTGTCTCGCAGCCTGGAATAAGCCTGATTTCAAGAACCAATTCCTGTTGAAGCTCCTCCCAAGGGTTCAAGTTGACCCACGCCACATCCAAGTCATCATCGGTGTCAAGGGTATAGTTTCCGAGCTGAATCGGCGGCTTTGGATAGTGCTCGTTGTACTTTATTGGGCTCTTCTCCTCCAAAATGGCATCGACTCGCTCGGCTTTGTTGAGCGGATGTACATCCGCCAAATCATTCTCTAAGAGCTCCTGGTAATGTTTCTTATTAGCGGTGGACAAGTCGTTATAAATTTCAGCATATCTGCCCTTAGTGGCCAATTTGGAGAACAAGGCAGCGCTTTGACGGTTCATGTACTCGTATTGGGCCATCTGTGTTCCGTCTGCCCCTTCCAACTTTGCCTCTGCATCTACGATCCACGACTCTACCCTGCGGTTCCATTCCTGGAAGCTCATGGGCTCGTAGTAATGGAAAGCACCGAACCACCAGTTGGGTCTTTCGCCATTTTTGATGGCCATATGACGGTAAAACTTGGCCTCGTCACTCCAAGGATCGTAAGGAAGCATGAGACGAGTAAGCTCCAATCCGGACTGGAAGCTGAGATATGAACCCCCCAAAAAGCACGAATACTTGGTAAGGCGATGCTGGAAAGTGTTAGGAATGTTGAGTTGACGAAGTCTGGAGGTCCTAAGGGATCTGGCTTTGTGGAAGCCAACAGAACCAATGGCAAACTGCAACGCCGTTAGAAGGTAGAGTCCGAACACATTGTCCGCTGAAGGGACTAGCGGGCCAAATATTTTTAAGCCCATGCTGGGGTTATGCGGGATGTACCTTGAAGGGTTTGGGAGGGTTAAAGATGATCCATTGGAGCTGGAGGAGCCTTTTGGAGGGCCAGGCGGGGCACCATCAGACGGGGGAGGGATATAGACGCCCATCGAGATCTGGAAGTGGGCGGATTAGCAGCCGGAGGGTGCCTTGCTGTATGTGGTGTAAAGGTGACGAAATCGAAATCTGGAGAAATGAAAATAAAGAGGAAAGCGAGAGGAAGCGAGAGGAAGGGAAGTAGATGGGAGGAAGATATATGGAAGGAAGATACATGGAAGGAAGATATATGGAAGGGGAGGGGAGTAACAGTGGGCAGACGAGGATGACAGGAAGCAGATAAGAGATAAGTACAAGTATTAGTAGTGGTGGGTCTATGTGTATGTCCTTTGCAGTCACACAGATCAATGTGTGCTTAGAAATAGGTGAAGTAAAGGTTGTGTCTTTGACAGGTGATGGATGCAGAGAGAAAAAGATAGAAGGATAGCGAGGAGTGAGGCAAGATGGATGGCCCAAGCAGGATGATGATAGCAGGGCAGAGCAATAAATAGCAACAAACAGCAAGAAACAGAGCGAATATCGACACAGAAGTGCAACACAGAAGTGTAAGTGTAGTAATGTATTTCTGTGGAACAGGGAAAGACCTTGTAATCAGTGGAAAGAGCAATCCCCACTCGCCAAAAGTGCAGCCGCTCTGGCCTTACTCACTAACAAACATGGCAGCAAGGGAGGAAGGACACACCAAGTGGGCCCATTTGACTCCAGAACCTTGCATAGATGAAGCATTATACACCCCAAGACCCACTGAGAGCGTCGTGGAACTATCAGCCTAGACCAGTTGCTTTCTCCCTATTCGTCCCCTGATTCTTTCGTCTCCACTTCTTGTTCTTGGCTTCTGTTGCATTATTATTTTCTGTGTAGTGATAAGTAATTTTTAGTTGGGTTCTCCATAATGTATGGCTGTAATGTATTTCATCATATAACTACAAGGGATCGGCTCCTTCTCTGTAACAATTCATCCCTTTCTGTTCTTTTGATTCCCTTTCTCCTCTATTTTACTCCCTTACACCCTTCTGCTCCCTACATTCATGTCCTTTCTCCTCTATCACCATCCTTTCATCACACCACTTTCTGTCCCTTTGGCGCGAAAATTTTCAAACAACAAATGAAAAGCAGGGCAATAGAAACCAGGGTATACAAAGATATCTCCCCATGTAGCACAGATTCAGACGAAGATAAGCATTGAACCAAGCCTGCTACCTCAAATATACCAATCACCAAATTATCAAAATAGAAAGTCTTCAAAATCTTCTAATTCTTCATCTTCAATTCACCCTGTAATTTTATTGGTGATGCGACCCACAACATCTCCAACTCTTAGACTCCACAAGCCTATTTGCCTACATGCATACATGTCTACAGATCCCCACCAAAGTCTACACAACACCAGCACACACGGTCCGCTACATGCATCTGCTTGATAATGTTGTATTCGGGCTAAGATAATGACGACGGAATGATGAGAGAACAGAAAGGAGCTCTAGTAATGGCTGTCTTCCCCAGTACAGATTCTCTCTTTTTAAGCTTCATCAGCGTACAATTCTTCCTTCAAGTCAATCCCCAACTCTTGTCTAATGTCCTTCAATTCTTCCAAGTAGGCCTCGTATTGGGAGTTGTTTTCAACCTTGTGCTTTAATGCTTCAAAAGTACGAACAGCGGTTGGGTAGTCGTTGACTCTTCTACAAGCCTGCAATGCCTTTTCGATGACAGCAGGAGCAGGAACCAAATCGTAAGAGAAACAGTTGTTCAAGACTCTTTGGACTTCGAAAAGATCGTATGCTTCTTCGAACTCCTTTTCGTATCTGGCAGTGAATTCTTCGAAAGTCTCCTCGGCATGGCCAGAGTAATTTCTCTGGAACTTCATCATCATGACTGGTCTGCTGGCAGCAGCAATCACGGAGGGTCTTGCCACGGCTCTGCTGGCAACAGACGATCTTACGGCAGCACGGATAGAGGCAGCAAACATGGCAGGTGGTTGATCACTGGAAGGTTGGCGGTAAAAAAATAAATTGTCGGTGCTCTTTTTCCTCCTCTATTAGGGACGCTTTTTTGTGGTCGCTGCTTGCGTGAGTTGGGAGGGTTTTAAACTTCCTGTTTATTGGATCGTACGAGTCGTGCGGAGACCGGGTCTGGAGGAGGAGCAGTGGTAGTGGGTGGGAGTGGGGACGCTGGGGCAGCCCGGGAGTGTTTTGTGGTTGGCAATTGGGTTGGCTTGTGTGTGCTGGACGGTTATAGGACCAATTTTTCTGCTGTTTGCCCGGGATAACGCTACACTCTCTGTTGCAACATCGGGTGTCCTTGGCCAATGGCAGCGCGTGAAATAGAAATGGCCCGTGTACAGGATCCATGGGCCAATTTCTAGGATGAGCCGATAATTTACTAGCTGAGACGGTATGAGCGATAGGAGAGGTATCAGAACGGTGGAGGTGTATAATATGTGTGATCGCCTTCATCTTAGGCAGTAGTACAGCACAATAATTGGCGAAGAAGCATCAAAATTACGTTAAAGTTTCAATAGAGCCAAAGTAAATCGTCTGTAATCCTCCGATGATTCAGACTTCCCTCTATAGACTGCTGCATCTCAGGCGCTAGTGCATGCTCTTTGGTGCCCGGATTTTGCAGCTATTGGCTCTGCGGTGTTATGCTTGTCCACTGGAAGATTCAGGGAGACAGGGTTGTAGGGAGACAGGGTACGGAGACAGCCGGCGTAGAGAGAAGCTGATGGATACCGATAGACTGACGTAGAGGATAATTGGAGATAGTTCAAGAATGTTGATCTTGCAGCCTGGTCGAAATTCGTTTACTCGCGCTCTTAAGGCACTCAAGAAATTGGCCACTAATTGCTGGTTCCACCCATTCAGAAACCAGACATATTACTCTATAATCTCGTTGATTGACAATCTCTTTCCTTGCCTACACATTAAAATTCGCCAGCATTATAGAGCACAAGCAACCACTATCAATTGATTACCAAAAGCTAGATTTAACAATCAGTGTTTAATACTCGGTTCGAGTGATGCATCACCGTTTTGGACACCAAAACGGCTGCTATCATTTTACGACAAAGGTCATTTCCCCATGGACAACGGGCGTCATTCACACTCGTAACAACAAATTTTTGCCAACATTCAGTAGTAGCACTCCCTTAAGCTCATCATGCTCTTCGAGATCGAGGTCCAAAATCATCATTTTTGCACCCAGTTGAAAAAATTACTTCGATCCCTGTAGCTTTGCACAAGCTTCATTGATGAAAAACATACATACTCTAGAATAATCAATACCTGTGGCTCTTTTGACATCGATCGTTGTCCTTTTCAAACAAGCTCAGTCCCGTCCATCTCTCCAACAAGCAGATTGTTCTTCGACTCTCAACTATTTTCCCTTATTTAACGCCCTTTACAGCACTCTACTACAAATTGAATTCTATCCCCCTACGTATCACCAACGACTACATAGTTCTCTACAACTCTAACTGTGCTGGCTCTGAATTGATTCCTATGGGTTTGTGTTTCATGCTCTTCTAGCACGATTCGGGAAACCAGATCAACTGGTACCCTGTTTAAAATAATAATGGTCACGACTTGTGACGTGACAAGGGCTTCTTCCGCCTCTGTGCTTCTCCCAGCTGATCGCGTTTGCGCAGTCGTTTCGGCTTGGAGCTATTGGATGTAGCGGGCCACCAGTTTGAAAGCTCCCGTACATCGATCTTGAGCTTTCGAGAGGATGCCTCAAAGCGAGGCAAATTGATCTTCACTTGCACCCACAACTTGGAGCCCACTCCATTGGAATTGACCTTGAGAGATGTAGTAGGCTCTTTAACAAACATGTACCCGTGTGAATTTCGTTTGTAGAATGTCAGACAATAGTCTTCGTGGTACGGTTTCTTCATGTTTTCTTCTGAGAGAATATATTGATCGAATTCCTTCTGGACCTCGCAATTTCCAATTTGCTTGGGCAATGTAATGACAATCTTTGACAGGCTCAGGTGTGATGTCAGTCGGGATGACAAACTAGCAGAGGAGCCAGAATATACAGTCGGAGCCGATATCTCGAGATTGGCTTTTGGACTCAAATTTCCCAGCGTAGTCTGCAAGTTTGAAAATTCCAGATTGGTTGAACTAGCGCTTGAACTGAAGTCCATGGTCTGGCTATCATCACAATTGAGGATGTGATCATGCACGTCCTTTGGGATACTACTTATGCAATCATGGGTGCGTTCACTCACTCTCAGGTGCTTAATGACCTCTGCAGTTGACTTGGCAAGCAGCAGCTGGGTAATTTGGGCCAGAATCGTAGTGGAGTTGCCACTTCTTGTATGGTACAAAGTGGGGATGAAAGATTGGGTATTGCTGACCTTCTTCAGGTATATGTTTGTTGGTCTGGTGACTAAAGAGGCCAGAGAATCTGAAAAGGAGGTTGAAGTAAATTGCTGGGCCCCAGAACGTGTAGATGATCCAGAGGGCCCCACCGCATTAGGTTGCAATAGCAGAGATGCCCCCAAGGGCTGCTGGAAGTCGCTAGAAGGCAATATGAACACCTGGGCCGACTGCATTTGCAACAGCAGCACCTGCAGAGACAATGACCCGATATCTAGCGGGTCTTCGGCTATAGATGAGCTTGAAGGATCCTTAAAGGGGGAGAAAGTGGAATCGTTTGAAGGAAAATACGGAAACCCCTGCGGATCTTCGTGTTGCGCTGGTGGGTCATTCCAGATGGACAGGACTCGACTAAACGGAGCCAAGGAATTCAAAGATCCCAGCCGTATCGAGGAAGTCAGTCGCCACGTGGGATACGAAGGCGGAGCCTGCAGCACCGAGTCCTGAAAGGATGAATAGGTAAAGTTTTCAGTTAAATCAAGCAGCAGGGTGTCCAGAATTGAAGTAGATGGGGCAAAAGATGACCCTGGAGCCACTGAATTGGAGTTCGGCGGAGCAGTGTGTTGTGGGACCAGGCGCAGCACAGGAAGCAGTTGAGTCAACGAGTGGCTCCTAGAGCCGGGAAGCTTTGCTGGAGAAGTAGTAGTTTGTAGCTGACCATAGATAGAAACATCTATGGGACCATCTGAAGGAGTTATAGGAGATATTGATGGCTGCTGGTGGGAAGCAACAGGGTTCGCAGTCGAGAGGGGATCGATATAAGGAAGCGGCTCGGAGAGGGTCACGAAGGAGTTGAAGAACTTGGAACCTATGGACGGGGAGTAGTGGGATCGTGGGTGTATCTTTGTGGGTGGGTCCTGAGAAGACGTGGAGAACCGGCGGTCGTTGGTGGCTGAAGAATTGTGATTTGACAACGGAGAATTCAACTCCAGAATGGTGGATTCTAATTTGTAGTTGTCTGATTGTACAACTGGGGCCCTGGACTGAGATCGACCGTATGATGGGGAAGCCATCAATGAATTGAAGAGGTTCGGGTCGATATCAACACTCGACATGGAAAGCAATCGGGTCGTGTTGAATGGGGGAACGAGGGAGTGCCAGCTGAAGAATTTGACCGGGGTAAGTAAGATGCGGAATAAGACGGCTCAAAAATTATTGAGAATGTGTGAGACTTGGATGGGATAACGGCTATATGGAGGGGGTGACAATTGGGAGACAGATGTGAGGGAAATGGTAAAGGAGCCGTAGTACGGTATGGGAGGCTTTAGTATAGGAGCGGTCGATTTAAAGGTCTTAAGAGTGCTCAAGGGTGATCAAAGTGTAAAGTTATAGTGCCCGTCCAATTCCAAGTTAGATTGGTAATTCCGTAGAAGGAGCGAGGGAGAAAAAAATAACTGCAGCCCGACTGCATCGAAATTGGAACACCGGTGGATGATACGAGTGTCGAGGACTTGGCGGGGAGCTGGATGGGCGTAGCTTCAGTGTAATAGTAGTTATTTGAGCTGCTGGAGCACTACAGTGGACGATTTGGTTGACCAGATCCTGTGTTTCCTCCCTCTGTCTGATAACAGCACATGCCATATCCGGCTGAGGATCGATGAGGAAACAGAGAAGGTGTCATAACCTTAATTAATTTTAGAGTTTTCCGCTCCAAGCAAGATGGTTCCGTAAGAAAAAGAGGCTTTTGACGATACCAGTGCTCGTTAAATAGGTATTTTGATCAACATCTTGGAGGCGGCTCGTATACAACCAGCCCCAGACCGCTACACAGTGAATGGGAAGCTCTCCAAGATAAGCCCTAGCAGTCGGGTGTGAGACAAACGAAACCCCGCCACGGCGCACCACATCAAGCGAGCACCGTTTGAGAAATCCACCAGCTGACAATGCGATCTGGAGCAGGAACGAAATAATCAATATCGGAGACTGCAGGCTGGGGAACGAGCTGCAGCAAGTATACCCTCCCGTAAATTGCAGGGGAGTCTCGTAGTGGCATTCCACGATTGCACCGCACAATAAGCTCCTCGACAGCCCATCTGAATAGCTGTGGCCAACTTAGCCGCAGCGAGCCGGCTGGCCACCAGATGAGCCGCCCTGCAGTGTGTAGTCATCAAGAACAGGGCTACTGCATTAGGATGGCTCTGGAAAGGCCGGCTGAGACGCATTCGCTCAGGCCATTTATAGAAACACCTTGCTTTTGGCGAGGGGCAACGCAACTTTAGCAAGCACCGCAACTAAAACCGTCTAACGTATGACGTTATCGTACCAGAAGGAAAGTTAAATCTCGACTGGCTCCTCAGAATGCTACTGGAATTCCACCGGTTTTGCACATAGTTTAATATGCACGGTTAAAACGGGGAAAAAAAATAAAAACCACCCAATACTAAAATGTAGACGTCAACTAAAATCCCCACAGTAACCTTACAGAAACACCCCAGATTGATAGCTTATTTCTGCTAAGATTATCAGATCTGGTCAGGAGCGGAGGTTGTCCCCCCCTACTCGCGGACCACACTATAGGTCAACGCTTTTGTGCTGTTCACGATGATCTGATGCATCGTTCTCATGCAGCCGCACCAATCACCATTCGATCTCGGGCATCTCTTCGAACACACACCCACTGCGAGAATTCAACCTCTAGGCAACAACCAACAGGCATAGAACACCTACCCACCGAGGAAATAACCCCACTCTCTCCCACCTGGCGATACTCCTCGTATCAACCGGGTTCCAGACTAGCATCCAAGAATTATGTCATCGTCTTTGCGGTGAGGCATTGTGCAGGTTGGCACCACGGTTGCTTGCTCCCCCACCCGATCTTGTGCAGGATAAGAACCACCCACAAGATCGAGAAAGCAAAGACCCACGAAGGTTCAAGTGAGTGGAAAAGTATGAACGCTGGCTATGGAGGCTGGTCTGAGAAAAATATGAAGGGTTCCGACCAACTCAACACCTTTGCCAGGACCCCAACGGAGTTCCCCGCGGTCCAGGTTGTTGAGGTAGACGGTCCCAATGGAGTTTCCTCGCTGATTGCTCTGTCTGGAGTGGTATCACAATCCGGGAGCCATGAGCAGGAAGGCCCTCATAATGGTAGGGAGAGTATAGTTACCCAGGAAAGACATCCTCTGAAGCATGAAACTAATATCGGAGCCGACGGCCATATGCATCCGCATCTACACCACCACGTAGGTATCAATGAAAGTGCTAGTAGAAACGATCAAGTGGAGGACCCGGATCTGGAGTCACTCTTGATGGATGATCCGAAAAAACGGAGGCAGGTATCGAAAACGAAGCGAGCTGAACAGAACAGGTCAGCACAGAAGGCATTCAGAATGCGTAGAGAAAAGTACATTAAAGACCTCGAGCAGCAGGCTGCAGAAGTGAGCCAGTTGAAGGAGAGCATCGAGGAGTTGAGGGCGGAGAATTTGCAATTACGAGACTACACTTTAGCCTTGCAAAGCAGAGTTATAGAATTGTCGTCGGGGCATCAGCAACCTGGTGTGGAGCAAGTCCCCCCTCCTCCTGCTGCGGTGTATAGTGCTCCAGCTCGATTTGGACAGGAAAAGAGGAGATAGGTTGATGTAGATGTGGAGATCTGGTGAAAATTAGAGATCTGGTGTGATTAGATATCTGGTGAAAATTAAAGATCTCGATGAGAGTCAGAGGACTCGAGGAGTTCTTTGGTGCCAGATTCTTGATAGGTAAGCAAGAGAGAAGCAGAATGGAGACATGACAAGAAGATCCACTCATATGATCCCAAACAAATAAACCTCGACGATTGGGGCATATGGACGAGATCAACTCGTGAAAGAAGACTGAGATCTGAGACAAAGAAAACTCGAAGTCTCATGTAGGAGGAGAGAAAAGGAGAATCGGGCGATTTAATTAGTAGGACATGAAGCGGACCACCTGCCATCTAAGAGCTTTTGAGTCAAAACCCTTTCGAAGCTGGCTCAATGAGACCGACTGAAGCTCACTCAAAGAGGCCGAAATCAAGATCGGGTGTGTAAATTAATATGGCAAGGAATACATGGAATCATTATGTATACACTTGTAGATCCTTCTGGATGTAGCCCTGGATACAGAAGACGGGAAATATAGTAGAGAGTGTAGCTATACTGGTCCAAACACCCCAAACATACACCTTCTTAATAGCAAGAGTAGACACCAACGAAGCATTCGAAGCATGAATCTTGGACTCAATTAGAAGAAAAACGTGTGTTCGACATCGTTAGTTATTTGGCAAATTTTATATAAAACGAACGCCCGGAGAACATACTCGATCATATCATACCAACGCTTCCAACCTCCTGGCCGCAACCGAACTCAATTCACATCATAGTGTCTCACCTCTTCCTTGGATGTTCTAAGTTCACGTGACAGTTGATGGTCGGGCCCACCCGCGTGGGGGCCCACTCGCGGCATTTGAACCTGCCCAAGCTGAGTCAGATTTATGGCTATAGGCAGTCCATGGCGAAACACAGACACCGTGGGGGAGACAGATCCATCCTGTGGTATCCCGTGTTGGATGTTCAAGATATACGAGAAACCAACTGTAACCGGGTCCGGTGGCCCTGGTAACTATAGATGAGTGTGTGTATGCCGTTTGAGCCTTCAGGGCACATATTCTCCTGGATGCGGCATATTGCAAGGAGATAGGGCCAGGTGCACGGCAGAACGTTTCACAGTTTTCGCTGTGGGGGGTGCTAACGGCTTAGACTGGGGCCATTCGTGTAGCTGGACGGGATTGTAGACACGGAACGGAATCTCAGAGAAGTACAGCCGCCCGGTCTCCTTTATCCTACAACATGTGCCAACACCTACTGTTGTTTACGGACCGACTCACGGACCGACTCCTAGCGATAGACTGGCACCCCAGCATGGTTCCCTCCAACCGATGATGCGAACGGCGATTATTTCATCTCAGTTCCACCATGGAACCTCTTCAGCCATACGGCACTGGAAGGGACGAAAAAAAAAACCATTAATAAGGGCACCAAGAGATGCAACCCATGCATTTAATATAAAGAAGAGGTGCTGGAGTCAAATTCGTAATTAGCGAATTTCTGTATCATTGCTGAACCCAAACCACGTCTGACCTCTCTGCGACCCCGTCCTTGATCGTCGACAGCGTTAGTGCGGTGGTATCTATCAGAGTTACGAGTTCCCAGGTGTTCTTCAGCACCGCAAATCGCACCAGCGCAACCTAAGAACGGGCTACCCAACTGGCGGCGATAGCGGCCCCGAAAGCGGCCCATAGAACGTGTACAAGGCTACCCACAAAGACTGCCCAAATTGCCAACTATGAACAGCCTCAACCAAATCATAACCTATGACGACTTCATAGAGGAAATCGCCGCCGGCGGCGGTGTCCACAACATTCCATTCGAGCCTTTCGATATAGAGCTCACCCCAGTAGGTACCCCAGTAGGGAGCGCGAAGGCGCAGAGAGGGCCGCCCGCGCGCAACGCCATGATTGGGGCCCTTGAAGAAGAAGAAGACTCCACAACGCCTCGAGCTCTCGCAAAGGATCGAAGCTTCCGAGGCCAGCATTCTCCGAAGGTGTACCCACCCACTGCCCTTGCGTGCGCTGGATCGCACTGCAGTTTGCACCAGACCATGGCACCGCCGTCTCGTCACCAGCAATCGGGTCTCCTTAGCGCTCGTGAGGAGTACATCACAATAGGCCCGCTGCCCTACCCGGAAACTGCTGCACATGAATACCTGGAGGAAGAGGAGGAGAGTGGGGAGAATCCAGTGGTGCCTGGGCTCTTCCCAGTGATGCAGATCAACAACAGCCACCAATTTATGACTTTTGACGTCCTTCCACTCAACCCTGCCCATGTCGAATAGCAGGCGTGACATGTATGATGGTAGTAGTATTTAATAGCACATCGCCTGAATGAAAAGTGTAGAAAACAGTGATGCGAGTGCCTGAGCGAGATTTAGCGGTTAGGAGAGACAGAATATTCGTAGATGGAGGATATGAGCTGTTTTTTGTATGCTTTCAGCCGTTTCCGTCTCTTCACTGTCCGTCTGTTCTAACTTCTCTTCACTGTCCGTTTCTTTCCCCATCTCTCCATACTGTCTCCACAAGCCCTCCCATTTGCTCTCCCGTTTTTGTGACTCTCCTGCTCCTCTCAGAATTCGTCGCCTCTCACATTCACCACCCAAAAATCTCAGAATTTTTCACTGAAAAATTGTTCATCTCCATGTTGAAGAACTACGCTAGAGGGGCTGCCCGATGCGCCAGAAGATACTCTACTAACACTGGAGTATGGTCAGACTTCTCTAAGAGAGCACCCTCTTTGAAGCTTCTCGAAAAGAAACACGAATCGGACCTCTTAAATGGAATCGACCCGGAGGTTGGTCCAGCCTCTTATGAAGCTACCCCGTCACGAAGACTTGCCTACCATTCCCCAATAGCCATCGACGAAACCTTCGCTGAAGCATACAAGTTTTTGGAGACCGAAAGCGCTCAAGTGTACCAGGAAATCGAAAAATTACAACATTCCAAGGACGTAGACTCTGAAACCATTGCTGCTAAACAAATCGAAGCTGAGATCAACAACCCGGAAGTGATCTTCAACATCGAAAACTATCCAAGCTCTCAATTGGACAAGTCCCAGCCCGTTTACCGAGACTACTTGAAGAAAATCTGGCAATCTCACGACCAAATGTTGACCATGCAAAGACTTGAGCAGCTCCATGTCCTTCCAGATACACTTCCGACTTTAGATCCTCGTGCTGAGGTCAAGGTCAAGTTTTTGCATAACACCCGTAAGGAGTTTTCCAGCTGGGTCGAACCCGGAACGGTGGTTCCTGCCTTCGCGGTACAATACCCTCCAGAGGTTCTTGTTCAGGAGTTTGACATTGTGCCAGAAAACCAATTGTATTCCGTGGTTCTTGTTAATCCAGACACCCCAGACCTTGAAACCAACTCGTTCAAGACTACCTTGCATTACGGATTGTGCAATGTACCTTTGGATTACAACGACAACACCATCAATGCTGCCAAGTTGTTGGCACTCGAAGACCAGGTGGTGTTTTCCAGTTACGAGCCGTTGACACCAGAAAAGAACATCGGCAACCAGAGAGCTTGTTTGTGGGTGTTCCGTCAAAACGGTGCTGTTTCTGTGGACCAATTGGCTCAGATTTCCAGAGATAAGTTCGATATTCGGGCCTTCGTGAAAGACAATAATTTGACCGCCATTGGAGGTCATGTATGGAGACAGGCTTTCGACAGATCTGTCCCAAGGATAAGACAGGAGTTCAACATGGACAAGGGCCGTGTTTTCGTCAAGATCAGAAACGATAAGCCAGTTGTGGAGTTGTAGCTTGTATATATGAGAATAATGGAAGATGGGAGATACCAAGAGTAGGCATAATCAAGTATGGAGAAGAGAGATTAACGGAGAAGAAGTTTATGTGAATGTAATTCAGCATATGCCGTGAGTATTCCTGTAAACGTTTGTGAATTTACTCAGATTTTTCCAATACTTCAGCGAAGTTTGACGCTAGAAGCTGGCAACAAGTCACATTAGTCCACTGAACGATAACATCAATGTCTATGTAGACAATGATACGGAATTGTGTGTCAGGTTTCTAGAATTAAATTGCTGGAGAGACAAATCTCTTGGTGTATAGTCTTGCATCAGCAAAACGGACACTGATACCACCAAATTAGAATTCCACCACCGTTTCCCATGACAAATAATCTCTGCCTCTTTCTCCTCTGTAAGCTTCTACACTAATCTTGTACTCACTAATCTTTTTGATCTCAATTGCTTTACATTTTCTTCCTTACATTACCAGGGCCGTATCCCGTTACATCAGCCATACTGCCTGATTTTCTGCATCCGTTTACCTTTCTCCTGCCCCTCTTCTCGACACTCCTTCCCTGTTCCCCTGCCTCTATCTCTCTTCTCTCTTGCCTTCTTCGCTTCTTCGCAGCGTATTTTTCCGCTCTGCTGCCGGATAAATTTCAAAACTGCAGGCGATTTTTCATATCAGCTTAGCGATGTCGCTTCCAGAGGTTCGTCGCCGCTTGTTCAAGGCGAACTCAGAGGCCTGGACGGGTCCAAAGCCGCTGCAGGATGCAAAGCTCGATTCATCGTTCCGGAGAAATATTGCCTTTGTGAAAAAAATCAAGACTTCGATCTGTCATGACCAGCAGAATTCCATCCTCAAAGAAATAGAGACCCTCACCTTGGAGAAATACCTCTCTGAGTTATTTGTGGGTGTAACTGATGGCTTGACCAGAGTATCTAAGCCAGAAGATATCATAGCAGCAATGGAAATAGTGCTGGCACTCCACCAACGCTTCACCGACCAATTCACTCCTGCTTTATTGACTTGGATGATAGGTGAAATAGCCTACGAAAACTACGAAAAGATCGATCTAACCCCTGAAACGGCCCGTAAGCAAAGAAATTTACTCAGACTTCTTGCCGAATTCAACTTCATTGGCATGTTCTCATCCGTTAAAGATGCTGATTCTAGGGCCGATTTGCCAGCATATATCACCAAAAATTACGCCAAACTAGAATCCTTGGATGTCATCGTTCCTGTGCTCAACGAAGCTCTTAATAAGGAAAGCAACGTGAAGGGTCGAACTCTCCCAATTGCGGTAGGCTTTCTTCGTAGATTCTACTCTCTTTTCCTGGATTCTGAGCTGGAATTAATAATAAAGCCCGAAACCATAAATCATTTGAAGAAGGTCTACGACATATATACGCAAGCGGCCGTGACCTCTTATCAAGACATTTCTGGTAAGGTGCTAAAACTTGATCGAAAAATCCATAAAATCTCCATTCAAACCGGAAGAATTCCAGAGGAATTGTCAGATTTACAAGTGCTAATCACAAAACTCCGACAAGAGTTCAAAGAAGCTTGCATTTACTTCAGCGAGGTGTTCCATTTCAAGTTTGAGGAAGATGTACAGCAGACAGATACGTCAGACAAAGTGGCAGTCGAAATTGTAGGTAAATCCGATGACAGTTTGGGGTGTTGGGACAGTGTTGAAATGAAAACCTTCTACACGAAACTACCAATGATAGAGAAACCCGATAAAGATCAACAAGAAAGTGGAGAGAATGGAGGAGAAAAAATCAGAGATTTCATTGAACGACTTTATAACGTGGGGAATAGACAAGAAGTCGACGAGGTGGCATTGTCGTTTATTTCTCTCAATTTGTTAAACAAGGCCACCACTAATAGAATCAACAAATACTTCCACGAAACGCAAGAAATCGCCAAACTCAAGTTCTTTTCTAGATTTTTGGCCATTTGCTCACTGTATATGCCTGATGTCATCAACGAATTGGTGGACTATCTTGACCGAGGTTTTCGATCCCAAATCTATAACAATAGATTGAACTTCAAAAACATCTTGTTCTTCTGTGAATTGGTCAAGTTCAAGCTCGTACCGGCACATGTAATCTTTCATAAAATACGGAAATTGACTTTGAATATCTCAGAAACCAACAACATAGATATTTTGGGTGTCGTATACGAACAATGTGCTAGATTCCTTCTACAAGAGCCAGAGTATGCAGAATTAATGCAAGAAATGGCAGCTCTTTTAAAAGATAAAGCTAAGAATTCAAGCGTTTCTATAAATGATAAACTAGCAATTAAAAATATGCTAGCATTCACCCTTCCACCACCAGCAGTTTCGATGAAATCACAGGAAGACGAAAAACCAATGCATCCTGAGGCCCAGTTCATCTTCTTCTTAATTAGAAAGGAGTTGACTGGGAGCTCCAGTAGAGTCAAAAAAGTTACAAATCTTCTTCTCCAAGCTAACTTTCTGGAGCCGCAAATCCGCCAAGCAATCGTGGAAGTACTTAGTAAGCCGGACATGGTCAACTACCAAGTGATACCAGATTTGGTTTTGGTTCTCCGAAAGATGGCAAAGTCATATTCTTTTATTCTACCAATGGTGATAGACAATCTTTTTGAAGATATTCAAATCGGACTTGAGAGTTCTGATTTCAGGTTTAACAGACGAAGCATGTCTCAAGTTAGATACTTGGCGGTGCTTTATAACTACCATCTCATAGAGTGGAAGCCTTTGAATTTGCTTCTTTATCGAATTTTGAACACTGGGCATCAAGATAACCAACCCAAACCAAACGACTTCAGCATAGCATCCGATTTACCCAACAACTATTTTCGCATCAGTTTGTGTACCACTTTGCTCGAGAACATCAGTATACTGAACACCATGCAGTTAGACTCTTATCAATTCATGGCCTATTTGGAGTACTACATTTTTTGCAAAACACAGCCATTGCCATTAGAGGTCGATTTCAAAATCAACAAGGTGGTCCAGAATTTGTTTCCTCATGGATATACTCGAGCCAAAAATTTACGAGTAGCTTTAATGGCGCTCCAGGAAATTGTCAAAGATAGACAACAGAATGAGAATGTTTCGACTAAGGATCTGCTCAAGAAGGCTGGGGAAATTACAGAAGAGAAATCGGAGAAGGAGGAGGTAAAAACTGAAGAATTTATGAACGTTGAAAAGAAAGCAATTCTTCAATCAGACTCTGCTTCAGAATCGAGCAGCGATTCCGAAGCTGATATTTCTACATCCGATTCGGGATCAGAATCAGGATCAGCTTCTGAGCTAGAAGTAGAGTCTGATTCCGACTCAGACATAGAGTCAGACACAGATTCTGAGCTGGAGTCTGATTCGGATACTGATGAAGATGACGATGATGAAGATGACGATGATGAAGATGACGACGACGATGATGAGGAGGACGATGAGGATGCCGACGACGAGGAAGACCTCAGTGAGTCAGAAGCTGAAGAGGAGATGGATTCTACTACAAACGAAATGGACCAGAGATTAGATGCTGAGTTCGACAGAGAGCTTCTGAAGATTGTTTTAAGCTCTTACGAACAGCACAAATCAACCAGCCATGCAAAGATTAACATATCCATCCCTTCAAGAAAAGTTTTGGAAGCAGTGCCTTCCAAACCAGTGACTGGAACTGATATTACACCATTTAAGCTTCTTTCAAAGAGCGGTAAAAAGACCAATATTACCCAACTTATGATTCCCAAGAGTTCCAAGTTTAATCGGGACCAAGAAAAGAGGGACGAAGAACAAAAAACACATCGTGAGCGGATCATTCAATTGGTGGAGAATATGGAGAACCAAAAGTGACATTCATAGAGCATTAATAAGGGACTAAAGAGTAGAGAGAGTTATATAGGTGATATCTAAAAGGATTATAATGTACAGTAGAGGTTTCTCGGTATGCTAATAGTTAAAATGGACCCATGACAAGATTGACTTCAGAAGTGATGTTACTGTTAAACAGACTCTTCTAATTTCAAGCTTTACATGGTGAAACAGGCGTGATTTGCTCAACAGGAAAGAGGATTAGATACGGTTAATCCTTATTGCTTTGCTTATATGCTTGATAATTCCCTGTGCTTTATGGGCCTATCATTATCCGTTGTTCTCTTATCTTTCCGTATTTTGTAACTCTACCTACATACCCCTCTTATGAATGCTTGTATGTATCTATTTAATTCTAGCAAAAATGACTGTGATGTCGTCCTCTTTACCTCCCAAATAGTTCTGTCCCGTCAATCGGGACAACTCCTGAGCAAAGGCACTGGCATAGTTTGTATCCTTAGAGAGTTTGACCACATTTTTTACGAATTTGGATGACAATGCCGCTGTGTCTAAAGATTCGTTGTCCAGCAAAAAAGTCTCAATGTCCTGAGGCACAATGTTGTCTGTGACTCCATCTGTGGCAAAAATCACCAAGTCGTTCTTTTTAACGGACCATTGGTACTCATCGGCCATATCAGGAGAGTCGATGATGTATCGCCTCCCTTGTAACTCAGCCTGCTTCATGACATGCGGAGGAATCTTGGCCAATTGATACGGGGTGTTGAAGTTGTGAGTTTGGAAGTTTGTTTCGTGAATCAATTTATTATCTCTGAAAACCCCACACCAAGAATCACCGAGATTAGCCACTTTCAACTCATACTCTGGGGATAGCACTCCTAGACAAGCGGTTGTGCCCCCGATTTCCACTTTCGGGGATCCCATGACCTCTTGGAACGCATCTTCGAGGAGCTGTTTGGGCAGAACTACGTGTACATTGGGATCGGCCTCAAAACGGGCCTTGGCAGCAGCACAAAGCTCACGAGAAATGGCCGAGGAGTCGTATCCAGCCTCAGACCACCCTCCTACACCATCTGCTACTCCTAGAGCAACAAACCCCAGTTTTGCTTCACTGACAAACAAATTGTCTTCTCCAGAAGGCGATTCTTTGGCTGGAGATGGCTTTTGACTTTTTTTCTTGAACAAATTTGTCTCTTCTCTGTCCTTTGGTTGGAAGGCCACGGCTATATCGTAGTTGAATATGGAAGGGATGGCAACATTGGAGGCAGCGGCAATACCAACGGCCGCCGCAGCAGCAGCGGAGGACGATGAGGCGGATGAAGAAGACGAGGAGGACGAAGATTGGCTCGAAAACCACGAAGAGAAGCTGAAATTGCGTCTCAGAGCGGGTGCTCGCAAGATCTGTCTCCCACAGGGAGCTAGGGTATTAGTATAGATGCCGGGGTCAAGGGGAACGATTTAGCGGATAATGGCTGGAAGTGGCGGGGAATGGCTGGAAATGGTTGAATGTGGATGATATGGATGAAATTCTAGAAAAGGATGGAAAAGGATGGGATTGAATCAACTATCAATGGGGATGACTGGATATCGATTGCTGGATATAGATTGCTGGATATCGTAAATAATAGCGGGAAATCGCTGGGAACACTGGTGCTCCAATTCCACACACCAGACAATCACACAGATCTGTTTGCGTTCTTCTATCCAAAACAGGGCGTTTAACACCACTTGAAGCAACAATTCATCCCAATCACAGAGATGTACATTCCCCACAAACATGCCACGTTCCAGCGCCGTTGACAGCAAAACCACTCAAAAAACCAACATACCTCTCTTGGCCAATGCCGTGATCATAAGTGCACACACAAAGACGACCAAGTACTGTAAAAGAACAGGAATCCGGCCAGTTGTACGGATTCTGGTGGGTATCAGAAATCTCATTGGGGTGGATTATTTCAGATGCGGAGGGGCCAAGTGCAGGAAGGCCTGGCCTTGATGTGATTTATATGCAGGCCGCTTAGGTCAGTCGTCTTAGACAAGGCACGTCAAAGTGGCCAAGGTTGGTGTTGCGGTTTTGGAGGGGAGCTGAATGGTGTGAGCTGAACGATAGACAATTCCTATGTTTTTTTTGAATCGAAATAGGTCTATTCCAGTGGGTGTTTCATCCCCCCCTACAGCACCCACCGGGACTTGGTCCTGCACACGGACCAGCCAATCAGGCATAGCACTGAAAAAAAAGCACCAAACTTCTTTTGGCTGAATTTCCACTCCATCCAAAAAGCTACCCAGGCCAAAATATCGAGTATGTCTACTACCTTCAACGTGTTAAGATACTCTGCTTTGGGTGCCGGCATTGTGTACGGTGCCGTCCACAGATACAACTTGACCTCCGCCGCGGAGGCTGAGGAGGCTGCCCTTCACTTCAAGAAGGAGCAAAAGTTGATCAAGGAGGCCAAGGCCGAGTACGCCCGCTTGCACGCTCCAAAGAAGACCGAGGCCGTTTCTGGGTCTATCAACTGGGAAGACCCCAACTTGGACATCGGAAAGGCCTTGGAAGGTCTTGTCCTGAAGTTGGAGTAAACAACCTGACTGTTAAAACCATCCCATTGGTGCTTCGGGCCCCGGACCCGGTGGGATAACGGGCATTTCTACCATATCCGACGTATATATTCGGTTGTCAATTTTTATGCTATTACTTGTGTAATATAGAAGGAAGATACTTGATGTAGGGTGTAGAGAAAATAGAGGCGAAGCAGCGAGGCAGCGAAGCATTGAAGGCAAGCTGGAAGAAGTTGTGTCCAAAAGACTCGAGAGAGCGTTTCAGTAGTTTTGTAAATGGAGACGCCAATGCAATGAACTGCAATGAACTGAAATGAACCACCAGATCTTGCAAGTAAAGGCAAAGAAATGCTAACAAATACAAAGAATTGCAAAGAATTACAAGCAGTTGTGAATGTGAAATGAACTGTAAAGAACGGTAAAGGGGTGCAGAGCGACTCGAAGAGTTGCAAAGTTCCATGTGGAGTTGTATACATTTACAGAATGTACCAGGCTCGCGTATGATGAGGTAGTAGATGGTGGAGAATGATAGCACCTTCTGGAGTCTTGCAAATCTACTGAATGTGATTTCAAGAAAGAAGCTCAAACAGCCGACTTTCATCTCCCAGACATAGCTACCATCTCCCAGACACCCCCGCTGCCCCCCATTGCAACACCAATATCTTTGTCCACCTCGTCAAGCAGACTGCACACCACACTTTCTGGGGTCCATTTTTGTGCAGGCCAATATGAGCCAGAACAGTGCCAGCACTGGTGGGTATACCAAGTATCAACTCCAGTTGCGCTCTGACATTGTCTCTAGGCCGTCAGATCAGCAGCCTGCGTCCGTGTAAGGAATGCCCGAGAGCTCAGGCACCCACAGGGTGCTAGGGACCCCTGGAGATGCCGCCCTTCCAATGCCTCCCTCACCCATTCCTGCTCCTGTTGCAAGACCTGGACAAGGTCAGCCAGAAAACCGCCCACAAATCGTAGTCAATGATAACGATATTGCATCCCCTGTAGCGACAGAGTTCGAATGCCCCATATGCTCGGAGTCCATGATCACACTAGAGCAGTTGAACCAGCACTTGGACGATGTTCACGCCGATGGCCCTGAGGGCAGCGATGTTGCTCTGAGTCCACCTAGCGCCACCATGGCGTCGTCTCCGGTCTCTCATGCGGTCGGATCGCCTAGTTTCCTCAATGGAGGTATCACACAATGGATCAGAAATGGTCTAGAGGCATCCTCCGCCAAATTTGGCCTGGATTCGGGCTACCTATCACCGGAAAGGCACCGACGGGTAGTATCGGGATCTCTGCCCCAGATATCACCAGCAAGACGTAGTATTAAACTTGATGTCCTCGACAACAACCGAGGGTTCTCTATGAGCGATTCAGACGATGCTGCGCCTCCTCTGCCCACATTCAATGGCCCTTCCGCTACGCTTTCGCCTGGAGCTCCGTCGTCTAAACGTATAACCCGAACTCATTGGCAAGAGCCGTCTTCCAATGGCCACGACGTGTGTCTGCATCCAGGTTGTAGTTTGCCACTCAATGTAAAGAACGGAAAGGTCAATTGCCGCAAGTGTGGTCAACTCTTCTGCAATAACCACACTCACTTCCGTGTTCGTCTAAAAAACGGCTCTCAGGGCCTGGGGCCACAATATGAGCCCCTGAAGGATGGTATATGGTCCAGAGTTTGCCAGGAATGTCACGAGAAGAAGCCTGAGCTCATAGATCCCGCCGAGGCCGTGTCAAATGACCAAACGGCTGCGTTCATGCTGGCTCGAGTAAAATGTTCGGAGACTCGAGAGATCGAACGCTCAAAGACCCAAAAGCATCTAATCAAAGTAATAAACCTTCTTTCTGAATACTACGTGAGTGTTAAGCACGAGGGAGCAGCGCTGCTTTGGAACACTCTCAAAGGAAGCAATAAATGGACTCTGGAGTACATCTTAGAGCAACAAATACAGATCATTGGAAGGCATAATTGGCTTCAAAATTTAGATGTGAAATTCTGTCCCTTGTGCTACTCTATATTCAATTTGCTTACCCGAAGGCATCACTGTCGTACGTGTGGCCGCATTGTATGTAATGGGACTTTGAACGACAAAGGTTTGGTATGTCTGATGGATGTACCTGGTGGGGTTTTTCTTGAACGTTTACCTCACCTAAATTATGCTCCAGTGGTCAAGGAGAATTATGATGAGCTCAAGAATACTGACGATCTATTCCACTTTCGGGTATGTTTAGATTGCAAAAATCTGCTCCTTTTTGGAGTTAAAAAGGACCAGGAAAATAGTGATGAATTTTCCCGTGTACTAGAGCAGTTGGACACTATCCTTGCATGTAAGAGTCGAATCAGACACCTTCTTGATCGATTTCAGGTCTTATTACAGGAAGAAGGTGTCAATACATCTAAAACCAATAAAACTCGAGTAAAACTTATGGGATTCGTTCGAGAATTCGAAGGATTGGCATCATCTTTCAGAGAGCGGTTTTTTATAAAAGTTTCCACCGATTCCCATCCACGATCTAGCAAATCAGGACCCGAAGCGGTTAAACCGAATCCAAGTTTCCCTCCGGATGCTCAAATGGCCATTAATAACATCTATCTGGGTTCAATCCTGTTTCTTCAGAGCACACTCACTGAGATCAAAAGCACAAGCAAGGTACTCCGCGAACAAGATAGAGAGGTGATTGAGCAACAGAAAGCGGCTACGGTCCCTGAAAAAGAGGAACCAAAGGTGCCCCGATTGACTAAGCGTGAAATTAGGGTTTTGAGAGACGAACTCATGGTTATGAATGAACAAAGCTTTATAGTAGACAACCTAATCCAGACTGCCACTAAAGAGCGTCGTTTTGATGAAATACTGTCTTTGAATGATAACAAACTGGAGTTGGAGACTAGAATTAGACAATTGGAGGACAAATTGGGAGAGCATGCCTTTTAAAGCAGAAGACGGACAGTGGCACACTTAAGTTAATAAGAGTGGTGGCACAGGGGTTGGAATGATAGAAGCGACAGAACGGACTGTTGAACTTATAATGAAATTGCTACAGAACACACTCAACGACAAATGAATTCATATAAATGCATAGATACTCGTAATAGGGGACGCAAGAGCAGAGTAGACGTGGACCGTAGAGTAGACAGTAGAGGAGACAGTAGAGCAGACAGTTGAGCAGACAGTTGAGCAGACCTTGACATAGAGCTACAATAGGATGAATTCTTGTCTAACACTAGAATGCTCTTCTGATTCAGAGTTCACGAAACGACTACTATGTCTTAATTTATTACCTGTAATCCCTAATCTGTCCTTGTATGTACTTATTACCCCTTTCCCGTCTAATTCGTTCGTAGTTAGGCTCTATTTGCCCCTCACTTCCCTTTCTTCCCCATCTCTCGTACCATCACTTTCTCTTCTTCTTCCGTTTTTCCATCTTAGGCGAACAGTCCGGACAGTACCAAATTTCGTCATCTTTCGGAGCAGAAGTGATCCCCACACATGCCCAGTGGAACCACTCGTATTTACAGTCCTCATTGTCACACCCAATCATCTCTCCAAAGGAGACTCGCTGACAGAAACAGTACAAGCTGTTGTCTGCATCATCCTGTCCATTGAGAGGCTCCCTGTGGGCAATGGGGGAGCCATTTGGTCCCATCATTGGACCTTCAAAATCGTCACCACGATGTCTCTTCAAGCTCTTATTCATCATAGACCCGGGTCCAGCAGCGCCGTTTTGGCTCATTTTCTGGGCCTGCTTCCGTTTCTGCATTCGTTTGGTGTACAGATCTTCAGGTTTAGGTGTGGAAGTGCCCGAGTAGCCTTCGCTGGCTGAGCCATTGTGTGCTGGGCCAGCGTCTGAATTGTCGTCGACGTCCACCGAGAGAGCCACTGGTGGCAAAAGCCCGTCGTGTTCTAGCTTGGCTATGTCGGTTTCGAAGCTTGTGAGATGCTTAGCAATGAGAAATAAGGCGGTGTTTGCTAGCAATATCTTGTCCTTTTGGAGGCTCTTCATCGTGGCCATGTCTTCCTCTATACGAGCATAGATTTGCAGTTCTTTCGGGTGTTTAGTAAGGGTCCCGTTGGCACGAATGAACTTGTGAAGTTGGGCGTCTTTGGCCTGGCATTTGCGCTTCCTCTCCTGGAGCTGGTGGTCCTTGACTTTGATTTCGTCGAGGAGGTACCGCACTTCCAAGGGTAGATTGGAGAGATCCTGGGTGTATTTGTCGAGTACCGACGTGGTGTCCATCTCCTGGTGTGCCATGATGAATGGTTGGAGGGCTGGCCGCTCGACACGTGGAGGATAAGAAGGACTTTTGGTGGGTTCAAGCAGAAACAAACACAACAAAAATGGATTTCTCAGCTAAAAAATGCCGCCGTTTTCAATAGCGAAAATTGACAGTTCAAGTCTGACTTCTACAAGACTCAGCTGGCACTTTCTTCGATTTGGTAGGACGAATTTACGATACATCGGTGTAGAACACTCAATATGACCGATATCAACATTGGTGAACTATCTTTGACCGACAAAGATATACTGAAGGTCTGCCAACGGGTCTTTTCAGGTGCACATTCTGGCGAGATCAGTCCAGCAGATCTCGCTAGAATTTCAGAGTATGCACTGACCCCAGAGGGCAAAAAATCACTTAGCACATACTTGAAGGCCAACCCGGCGCTGTTTCTACACGGATTGAGTGCCATTGGTGACTCTAAAGGTTTGGTGTTGTTCCAGATTCTTGCTAATGATGACGTTACTGTGGTCTTGTCTGCTTTGAAGCGTATCCTCAAGCAAGATGACAATTCTGCAACAAAGAAGAGCCAAGACGCCTCCACCAACTACTTTCTACAATTGTATCACCAAATCTCTACGGAGTACAATCAAGATATACTAGATGATATCCCCATATTTTTAGGCTTGTTGAACACCCCAGAAAGCAGGCTCCTTGTCAACATTCTCCTAGCCGATTGCATCCGTAAATCACCACAACAGAGCTCCGAAGTCCTACTTCTGTTCTACGAAGACCTAATTGGTCTCGGTCTCTCCCATCCTGATAAGCTTCTTCTCTTCTTCCAATCCCTTGACACCGTGTTCATGTGCGATCCTGTGGTCGGAGCAAAGATATACACTGACGAGACTGCTCTGAGAGAGATCGTTTCTTATATATCTAATGTGGACATCCATGATGCTTCTCTGCGCCAGGTCGTTTTGGCTTTGTTGAATCTAGTCAGCACCTCTTCAATAGATGGTCAATGCAGGGCATTCACCGCCAAAAACTATATCGGTTTGCTAAAAAACGGAACCAAACTTGACCAGTCATCAGCAGGAGAAGATTTCGAACTATTGCTGGTGTTGTCTACTTTATGTATTGTCAAGACCTGGAACTTCAAAGGCCAAGAAATCAAGGAAGATGACTCTGAACTTGCCATGCCCTCGATTGCACACATGTCACATATCTTGACGTCTGCTCTCAACACAAGCAATCAAGAAGTCCTTCGAGTATCATTGGAAGGCTTGACATACTTGACCTTGAGTGCACAAGTGCGCAAGACTATCAGAATGGAGGTGGCTACGGTAGATATATTGGTAGGTCTCTTAGATACAACTGAACCATGTGACTCTCGAGCCCTTGTTTTCTATACATTGATGGTGATATTCAGCAACCTCTCAAAGATACCAGAGGAGAAGAAGGACACCAAAGAGTTTCTCAAATCCTATGCCCAGCCAAAGACGACAGAAAGTGAGTTCAAAGAAACCCCCGAGGAAGTCAAATTGTTTAATCGTTCGATGATTAACAATCACAAAGTAGTTGAGAAATTCAAGTTGAATTTGTCCAAAGTCAAGGCACGGCCTGATAGTAGGAGTACGAAACTTGTCATAACCATCATACACTATTTGACCTTAGACAATTTGAAGTCCACTAGAAGTTCCATAGTGGAACAAGGCGGTTTCACTCTAGTGTTGGAATACTTATTCGCAAATAGCGACGTTAAAGGTGGCGTCGTTGGTCCTAAATCAAGTGAATCTTTGGAGCTAACCACTAGGGCACATGCTCTTATGACCTTAGCCAAAATTTTGATTCTGTTGAATCCAAAGGTCATTTTCGGTAAATACAGCTCGAAGTCATGCGTACCATTTTTACTAGAGCTCTTAAAACCAAATGAAGCAGACGATGTCTTCCGAGGTGAAGAGTTCAACAATGTCCAGCGATTGGAGTCTTTGCTTGCATTGACGAATCTCTCTTCGGATTTGCTCAACAAGGAATTGAGAACCAGTATTATTGAGCTTTCCTTTGACAAAGTCATAGCCAACTTACTTTTAGAGACAGAAATTCCAGCAATCCAAAAAGCTGCATGGGAATTGGTCTCCAATCTCATTTCAGAACCATTAATGTTAGCAAAATTCTTCAATATTCAAGTTAAGGAAAATCGGAAACGACTCGAGGTTTTGTTGAACTTGATTTCATCAACTGAATCTGATTTACAAATAGTTGTTGCTGGTTTGTTGGCAAATGCATTGAGTAGCTTTGAGATGATATGCGAGATAATATCGAAAGATGACATGCTTCTTGATTTACTCTTAAACAATATTGGATCTGTATTCGAGCAGCAAAGCGATGAGACTGAGTTGGTTCAAAGGTTGGCCTATGCTTTGGCTGGGTTCTCCTACAATTTGAGCGGCTCTCAGAAGTATTTACAACGGTTGCAGAAAAACGTTCAGCTTAAGAAAGGCATTCATTCAGTAGCTACAACTGGAGATCCAGAGACTCTCGAATGTATTGCGGATGTTCTACAGGCTATATCGAGATAATATACGTTGAAGGCTCTATAACCTTTATTTCAGATTGATAATTATTAGTAATGTATGAGTCTTTGGGCAAGAGTCTCGTTATTATGGCGTACCGATGAAATGGCTTCCTTGACATTGTTTGTAGTCTTTTCATTTTCTAATTTTACAATGATAGCCTTGTGCAAGTTTGTGACGTAATCTGCAAAGCTTGGAGTACCGCTTCCCACACCTCTAGGTCCGTCTTCTACCAATAAGCTCTTGAAGTTTTGAGCTGCTGCATCAATATCTTCTCTTACGATAATAATACCGGCCAGATGAAGAGTAGGACAACCATTGACATTCTTATGGAAATACTCAACCAAATTTTTTGCCTTCTGTGAAATCTCTGTTGGTAGGTCAGGGAGTTCATCTGATATAGGGTCAATGTCTTTGATTGAGGTAACGTTCTCTCCAAACAAATCTTGCAACAACAAAGGATTGGTGTTTTTGCTGACCCAAACGTATACGTTTAAACCATCACAAAGAATGTAAACACCATCTTGCAAGGATTTGATGGACAAATCTTTGAATTCGGGTAACACCAAAGAAGAGGTTGGATCATCAGCATTCAGTGGCAAAGCTTCGTGGTCTTGAAGTGAATGCAATTCAACCAATGCAGGGTAAAGGCGGAACATGAGGGTTTCGAGGGGCATATCAAGCAATTGGTAGATGTCAACAAGTCTGGAATCCAGAGATATATCTGCCAGCAGGGTCATAGCATTAGTTTTCAAAAATGCAAGCATATACATGGCCAAATGCTTCAAAGATTCGGGGTAAAGCAAATGAGAGTTTGCTGGTCTGTGATGATTGATTTCCAGCAAAGCACGGTATTGTGTAAAGACCTCTACCAACTTATTGTTAATGGAGTCACGGAGCTCTGAGAATGTTTCCTTACCGACAAACATGAGAGTATCCCTCACGATGGTCGCAACAATGGCATCTTCTTCTGCAAAATTGAAGACCTCTTCTAATCTCTCGCATACTGCAAGTACCAAGTTAATCACACGAACTTTTCTAATCCCAAAACGATCGGTATATAACAAAGCAGCTTGGAAATGGCAATCCAAGTGGGTTGAAAGTTTTCCATCGAATTTCAAAAGGACAGTGAAGGTTTGGTCTTCCGTGACAACAGGAATGATTGGGTCTTGTGGCCCACCCCCCACGGCCAGATTATGAAGGGCAGAACTGGATGTGCCATAGTATTGTTCTACTTGGAGCCCATTGGAACAACGCAATTTCAATTGGCCTTGATATCCCACAGACTTGTGAACTGAATTCCGGAATCTGGCCCCGAAAGCACGTCCATCTCTTTCCATGTTAAATTTTGACCACCTGTATGATGAGCCGCCGGTGGCATTGCAAAGCCACCCTACATTTGAAAGGTCAACTGAGACGTCGGATACCACGAGACAATCCAAAGATACATTTTTATCGTTAAAATCTCTTGCTAAGAGACGATAGTACTCATTGTCTGGATTGTAGAGAACCTTTTCTGCATCTGCTGGAGGATGGCGGCCGACAAATCGATTCCCTTTGAATTGGAGACGGCCAGGCCCCCAAGAAGGTAACGACGAAAGGACTGACGTAATTTTTCCTCCTTGTGAAACTCTCTCGAGGCAAAGCATGGCAGTTCTACATGCTACCGCAAAACAAGGTTCTGGATCAGGAACTACAGTCGTATCCATAGAGAGTGATTCCAAATGATTCAAGGCATCTTCTATAACGTTTCTGCTGGTGGAAGGATCACCAAATAAGCCTTGATAAAAAGGAATGAATGGATCTTCTAAATCAGCCATGACGGTGAGCTGGGTAGCCTCCAAATGCTCCGAAAGGTTATAGAATTTGAGCTTCTTGTCAAAGGTAATAATAGCAATTTTTCCAGAAAAGTCATTGCCTTCGTCTTGCTCTTCTTGATACAAGGAAGCTCTAATTGTGTCTGCAACCAAAGTTGGAAGACCCTGGCGTATACTACTCTCACTTATATCGATGAGGAAAACATGGTGTAAAACGCTGTTCGAAGATTGCTCATTCCAGTTGTACTCTGGTGGAACTACAAAGTCGTATACACCTTTGTGGAGCTCTGGTCTCATAGCTACATCGATACGGCGTTGAGTAAGAGGATCGAGCTGTGCATAGTACTCTGTAGGACACTGATTGTTTTCAAACAGACAGATATTACATTTGAACTTTCCTCTCAGGTCATGGGACATCATTGGGTTCATATAAGCTCTACAACGATTACAACGAGGAGGTCCAATTTCGCCTACATTGCCCTTGCCAACTTTCTGGTCCGGTTGACGACCCATATTCAGCATATCTACCACTGGAATAGGATCTTCTCCAGGGGATGTGGGAGCAAATGGACGCACAGTGATAGAAATCGGCAATTTGGTGGCCAGACGGAGCTGTTCGCTCTCTGGGACGTTATACATTGACAGACGGATGAACTTTGGCAGGGCTGATCCCTCGTCGACTGCTTTGAATTGTGTACCCAGAATTGGAGGAATTACGTTTTGGAAGGTAAAGAAGCGCTTTTCAGAGTCAGATCCTTCCACTGGGGTGAGATACTCGTTCTGGACGGCGTACCTAGTTTGAGCAATGGTATCCGTTGGAGCTGCCTGTTGGACTGGGTCTACCTGCGGGAAAGCAGGGGAATTGGGCATGCCAGGAGCACGAGGTGATGCAGGAGTACTGAAACCAGGAGTCTGAGGGGTCAGAAAGTATCCTGGATTCACAGGGTAGGGCAGGGATTGGGTGCCGTTGGCGGGGTATCCAGGCAGACGAGGAAGGGAACTTGCGAATGGAGGCTGAATTGCAGGCAGTTGAGCTCCAAAGGTGGGGTTCCCTGATAGAGACAACCCATCCATAGACGCCAGAAGATCGCTCTGTTGGAAGTAAGCTCTAGCGGCCCTTTTCTTCTTCTTTTTGTCGATGTCGGCCATGGTGGATGTGGGTTTTAGCTATAAGATTCGATCGCGAGATCAATGGAGACAGGAACACGAAAAGGAAGGAAAATGAAAAATTTGGAGTTGGCAGGGGAGAGGGAGGGATAAGCAGGAGGAGAGTAGAGGAGGAGAGTAAAAAAAAGTGTGCGAGATATGTTGATAGGAGGACATTAAGCTTGTAAACCCAGTTCTAGCTACTTCCCAGCGTTGAGGTGTGCAGTTCCACTCTCTTGCTATAGGACTTCTTTAGCGCGCTGTCATATTTTAATGCTATGATGATTCTATGATTGGAATATTATAGATTGTCTATGATCATCTATGATTAGACAACATTGTATATGATTAGACAAGATGATACATGATTAGACAAGACTGTATGTGATTATATATGATTACACATGATTACTACATGGTATCATTATGTGGATCATCTCATGGTATTATCTCTGATTATTTGCATTACCTGGCTTTCTTCGCATATTAATTACCCTATGTATATGATTAGCAATGGCTCGTACCAAGCCCGTTGACGGCCCTCAAGCGCATGTTGTCCAGCAATTTCTCAAACACAAACCGTCCTACTCCCAAACCAACTACTACAGCAAAGAAGTACGTCAAGCAGAATGTCATGGCCGCCAACATGAGAGCGTAGTTGAGCATCTCGGGCACCACACAAAGCACTAAGCGGATAATGTCGCGAAACACGCCCAGGGTTACCGAAATGGCAGAATTGTTGGTAGCAGCGACAGTGGTTGGAATGGATGCTTCGACCTTATCATCCAGAGTACCATCGCAACATGAACGGCCTGTGTCGACACGAGCAACGGGCTCGCAGCCAACGTAACTGGGATTGTGCCATACTCTTTGTTCCAAGTAGTTGCGCAAGAATTCTAAACCACGCAGAAGGAAGCCGACAAAGAAAATTAATACGAAAATGCCGAAGGCCTGGGCTTTGGAGTTGGCGTACAATGATTTGAATACCACTGGGTAGCCGGCGAATTTGGTGGTCAAGTACATGTTCATGGACATGGTCATGCCCGACATGCCACCCATGCCCCCCATTCCATGGTCGGCGGCAGAGGTAGCGTGGGAGTGGTCCATGGACATAGTGGAGGAGGCCATGTTCATGGTGTGTGATGCCATATTCATGGTGGAGGAAGCCATTGCGGAGGAGGCCATCGACATAGCTGCGCTGGTCACAGAGGAAGCCATCGACATGGCTGCGCTGGTTGCGGAGGACGACATGTCCATTGATCCCATATCCATTTTGTCAGACTAGTAGTGTTTGTGAACCACAAGACTTGCAGAGATGTGTATTCTATATATACAAGTTCACTGGCAGCTGCATTGGACCTGTTTGGGGCCCGCTTAATTTGCTCGCGCCAGAAGTGAGCAAATTATCAGTGCGAGCTCGGATGTGATGAGCAGAGCGGTGCATTTAGTGGTAGATGCCGGGAGGTGTATACTGGCTGGTGCTGAGTTGGGATGTAGTTGAATGCAATGGCTTGGGTGGACAAAACTGCTACCCCCGTTGCTATCGTCTGTTGTTGTTTGTTGTTGGCTATTGAAAATGTGAACAACGTAGGCTTCATGGTGCTTTTCATAGTGGTACTTTTTTCTTATGGTGCTTTTCTCACTCACCGGCAAAATGGCCTGTTGCATAGAGCATCCGACTCTCACCGAATAGACACCCGTCAAATTGACTCGTCTGACTCTCAAAGGATACCATCCCATCGGTTAGACTCTCTCATAATAGACTCTGCAGCCAATAACACCTCTCCCGTCGTTGCCGTTCTCTCACGAGCACATAGAACGAGCACATTAGATCGGACCACACACTTTATCTATAAAATCTGCGCAACCAGTTTCCGATTCCGGAGAGTGCAGGCACAGACACCTCGTAAGAGGGACTCGGCTAGGTGATGTTGGCTGCTTCTCTGTGGCTGTTCTCATCCGCCATTTTATCTGGCTTCAGATCAGTCTAGCTCCGTCTTCCGTTGATCTGTACGTAAATAGGCATCTTCCGATCCTCCATTCCGCTCCCCTGCTCCTCTCTCTGCTCTCTGTTCCACCTTTTGCTTTTTCTCTTGCTTCTTCTTTGCTTCTTCCTTGCTTCTTCTTTGCTTCTTCCTTACTTCTTCTCTTGCTTCTGTTGCTCATCTCTCCCACTTTCTCCCTCCATCTCTTCCTCCATCCCTTCTCCATCCCCTCTCTCCCACTTTGCGCACCTTGATCACCCACATTAGATCCAAACCCCATCTTTCCACTAAACACCACTACATATCCCACGGACCCACCCATCATACCCCATGGAACAGTTCGACGATCCTGCGGAACAGTCCGGTGATCCCATGGATCAGTTTGACCAACCTATGGATCAGTTCGACGACTCCCTACACCAGCTGGCTTGCTCTGCCTACTATCTTTCCTCGGGTTCCCTCAACATCACCTGGCCAAACGGAACGAATTCCGTCGTCAGTGACCCAGACAATTTCCCAGCCCTCTACTTCACAAATTGTCTGCTGGTTGAGCTCCAGCATCTTCTGAAGCCGGCATTGCTACCCCTTTTCGACGATGCTTTCCAGTACCGCACCTCTGAGGACGCTGGCGCCGTGGTGGCCATTGCATTCACAGTTTGTGGTATCTGTATTGCCTCTTGGATGCTAACCTTGTTCTTATATTTGCTGCCTCGTCATAAGCGGAAACCTTGGCTTGCCCAACTAGCCACCATCTTTTTCTCAATTGTAAGCTCCATTCTTCTCTCTTTGACCACTGACGAACTCAAGAACGAATACGAAGATAGCAGAATCGACATTTTCCGACTTCATGGTGGTATTTACGGTCCAAGCAAGTATAGAATCAGCAGCGTGTTCTTGGAACTATTCATCGGTCTTGCTTTCATGCAAATCATGTTGCATATGTCTCGCTGGAGGTGGCGCTGGCTTCAAGGAGCGGTTTTCCTTCTGGCTGAAATAGCCGTGTCCATTATAAACTTGGTCAACGCCCTTCAAAATAAAGAATTCTTGGTCTACGATCAGATGTTCTTGTACAGTCGTCGAGTGGTGAATTTCCTGGTCCGAATGGGTCAAATGGCCCAACTCTTACTCACGTTGATTTATTACATGTCTTTCACTAAGGCAATATCGACGACCTGCCTGCGTCCATTACTTCCTCTTGCATTCATGACGTGGTTTCTAGTCGTCTGGTTCTTTACCTTGAGCATTTTGGCAGTAACCTACTTCCAACGGGCCTGGTACTCTTACTTTTGGGTAGAGTTCATAGTACATTTCATTCAGATAGCGTTGGTGACCCTTTTCTGGGAATGGATTCTTAACGTCGCCATTTTGGAGAAAAGACAAGAGATGTCTGACATGTTGGGCAGAAGACTTTCTATTGATGACATCACGAGCTTACGACTGGCTGAAGGAGGTGTTCCTACGGAAACAGGTCGTCATGTTAGGCTGAGGATGCGTAAATTATGGCGGAAACAGCGCTATGGGAAGCCTCAGGGGCCCACAGAAGTGCTTGAAATGGGAAAGATGAAGCGGATCGACCCAAGTTCGACGGAAAGCACAGTACGAGAGCGAGAGCAGGCGGACAATGGTACGCAGAGTATTGATAGTCAGGCGGGGCCAGCATTCAATGACCACGGAGTTCAATACGGAACTCGGACTTCGTCGCATGAGGAAATAGAGGTGGAGGTTGCAAGTTTTGATTTGGGGCGGCACCGGTACTCGCTGGACGAGCAGGTGATACACTATGGGTTCGATTCGGACTAGCAAGAGGATAAAAGAGGTACAGCCTATATAGAGTAACGAATAACGACTACCAGAGATGTAGCGAGAGTGGGAGAAGCAAGTGGGGAAGTGAAGTAGTGAAGTAAAGCATGGAACTATGAAAGGGCATGGCCAGGGAAATTGGGCCAAACTTATCAATTATTCCACTGCTGAACGAAAGTATACAAATGAAACACAGGTACCACGGCCCTGGTTGATGGCAGTTGCTGTTGGCTGCAGCTGATGGAATAGATAAGAGAGAGGATAAGAGAGAGGAAAGGAAAAGGCTGCAGGTGGCACAGAACATTTTTTGATATGGTTCAACGTGTTAGTCGGCGTATTAGAAGATAACTCTGGCATCAAGCTGTCGACCACTCACTCCTCCTTCCTATCTCCTCCTCCTGGACTCCTCCTCTTGTCTCTTCCTCTTGCCTCTTCCTCTTGCTCTAAGACTCACGTGATCGGCTCTTCTAGCAGGTTCTAGAACCTGCACACACGCCCTATATAAGTAGCCGCTCCTCCTCTTGCCACACCAAGAATGCTTCGTACCCAAACCAGCACCAAATTGGCACAACGCTTCTCTCGTAGCGGCAGGAGTGTCTCCTCCGTTGCAGCCACGGCTGTGGGAGTGCGTTCCATGTCACAGTCAATGTTTAAACCAGCTAACGCCCAGAATGCTTCCTACTATTCCCAGCCTTCCATACTCCCCACCGCCTACCCCAGAGCTATGTTACCAAAGGCGTACACCCGTCAATTCCACATATCAGGGGCTAAACGCTTGCAGATGTCCATGAACCAAGATGGACAGGATAATAGACCGGCTCTTGAGAAGTACGGCTCTGATTTGACTCAGATGGCCAAGGACGGAAAGCTTGATCCAGTCATCGGAAGAGACGAGGAAATCCGGCGAACCATCCAAATATTGTCCCGGAGAACCAAGAACAACCCAGTGCTTATCGGGAACGCCGGTACGGGTAAGACTGCGGTTATGGAGGGACTTGCACAGCGGATAATCAAGGGAGAAGTCCCTGAGTCCATGCGTGAAAAGTCCATCATCACTTTGGATTTAGCAGGCATTATCTCAGGATCGAAGTTCCGGGGAGATTTTGAGCTGAAATTGAAGGAAATTTTGAAGGAAGTAGAAGAAAAGCACGGGAAAGTGGTACTCTTCATAGACGAATTGCATTTGCTCATGGGATTGGGCAAAGCAGAGGGATCTATTGATGCCCTGAACATGCTCAAGCCCGCCCTCGCCCGCGGAAAGCTCTCCTTATGTGGTGCCACCACTATAGAAGAGTACAGAAAGTATGTGGAGAAAGATGCAGCATTGGCCCGTAGATTCTCGCCAGTGATGGTCAACGAACCCACCGTTCAGGACACCATTTCGATTTTGCGAGGCTTGAAGGAACGTTACGAGGTCCACCATGGTGTAAGAATTGCAGATGGATCCTTGGTCACCGCTGCCGTTTATGCTAACAGATACATTACTGACCGTCATTTACCCGATAAGGCTATCGATTTGGTCGATGAGGCATGCTCCACCCTTCGTTTACAACACGAATCAAAGCCTGATGCAATTGCCCAATTGGATAGGCAAATCATGACTATGGAAATAGAACTCGAATCGTTAAGGAAAGAGGAAGATCAACTTTCAATAGATAGAAGGAACCTGCTCGAAGACAACTTAAAGGTTAAAAAATCCGAGCGTGAAGAATTGACCACTCAATGGGAAGCTGAGAAGAAGCTGATTGATGAAGTCAAGTCTGCAAAGACCGAGTTGGAGCAGGCTAGATTCGCTTTAGAAATCAGTCAAAGAGAGGGCAACTACGGAAAGGCATCGGAGCTTCAATATGCAACCATTCCAGCCTTGGAGCAGAAACTCTTAGAGTTCAGCAACAAGGAAAAGGAGAAGGGCAACAATGTAAATACCATGTTGCATGACTCCGTCACTCCAGAAGATATCTCCAACGTCATCTCCAAGATGACTGGTATCCCTGTTGCCAACCTCATGAAGGGTGAGAAAGACAAATTGATCGGAATGGAGGATATCTTGAAAACCAGAGTTGTCGGGCAAGATGAGGCCATCCACTCTGTTTCTGATGCAGTCAGGTTACAAAGAGCTGGTCTTACCAGCGATAAGCGTCCAATCGCCTCATTCGTGTTCCTCGGACCCACTGGTACCGGTAAAACCGAATTGACCAAGTCTTTGGCCGAATTTTTGTTCAATGATACCCTGCTGGTGATCCGCTTTGACATGTCCGAATTCCAAGAGAAGCATGCCATTTCTCGTTTGATTGGTTCTCCACCTGGGTATGTGGGATATGAGGATAGCGGAGAGCTTACGGAGGCTGTCAAGAGAAAGCCATACTCTGTGGTTTTGTTTGACGAATTCGAAAAGGCACATCCTGACGTTTCTAAGCTCTTATTGCAAGTTCTCGATGAAGGTTCATTGACCGACTCTCATGGAAATCACATCGATTTCCGGAACACTATCATTGTCTTAACCTCAAACATTGGCCAGGAGATATTGTTGGCTGACAAAGACGCAGGAGAGGACGGTAAAATCAAGGATGAGACTAAATCCGCTATAAAGGATGCCTTGAGCAACTACTACCCACCTGAATTCTTGAATAGGTTGGACGATGTGTTGATCTTCAACAGATTATCGAAGAAATCATTAAGAAACATTTTGGACATCCGCTTGAAGGAGATCGGTCTGCGTTTGGCCGATAAGAGAATCTCCTTGTCACTCACAGCACCTGCTAAAGATTTGCTTTGCGATTTGGGATATGATCCAATATATGGAGCCAGACCATTGAACAGAGTTTTGCAAAAGCAAATTCTCAATCCCCTCGCTATGATGTTGATAAAAGGACAGGTTCTCGAGGGAGAAGTTGTTCATGTTGATGTTAGAAAAGGGAAGATCGACTTGAAGCCAAACCATGCAGAGGAGCAATAGTATGTAAATATCAAGAATTTAAATGTAAATAGTTAATGATTCATGAAAAAAAACTCTCGCCTGTAGTTTATGTTTTGTTTAGATGATCCTATCTCCCATATCCTATTTCAAATCCTATTTAGTTTACTCTTCTACTTTTTTTGACTCGTAGGACTTGTATTCAGATGCATACTCATTCATCCATTCTAGTGTTATTAACAACATTTCAATATAAACCTTCTTAACTCCTGGGTCTAAAGAACTCTACCAACGGTAGCACCATCAGCGATACGCTTTTCACTATCGTCGACTTTTCTCAAGGAAGTTCCTCCAGTGATCTGTGTCAACAAGGCGCCAATGTTGGGAAGCCCACCAGCTGGTGGACCCCCTGGTGCAGGAGGTTGCGATGCAGGTGGTGGAGGTGGGGGCGCTGGTGCACCAAATGGTGGAGGTGGTGAAGGAGCCGATGGGGCACTAGTAGGAGGTAATGGAGGTGGTGCTGGAGGCGCGGATGGTGGACTAGCAGCGGCGAAAGGTGGTGCTGGCGGTGCCAGAGATTCTGGCAAAGGTGGTGGTGCTGGAGCTTCTACTTGTGGTAAAGGAGGAGCCGCCGGAATCAGGGACTGTTCGAAAGTTGGCTGGTTGTCAGCAGGAGGCGTCTGAAAGTCATCAGAGTCTCTGTCCTCTGTGGAAGCTCCAGGGATGGGTGGAACTCCAGTGGGGGGGAGAGGAGGAGCACCTGTTGGTGCACTAGTAGGCACAGGTGGTGCTTCCTGTTGGATTTCTTTCTCTTGCGCAGGTTGAGTTGGAATCAGGCGAGGTGCCTCAGAGGAAGGGGTTCCTTGTGCCGATTGTGTTGGTGGTGCCATTCCTCCAAACAAAAGACTAGCAAGGTGTTTTGCTCCAGCATTATTAGGGTGATCGTCATCCGACTCGTTGTCTTCTGAGTCGCTCCAGTCACTGTCATTTGTGGTACTTCTTTGCTTTTCTCTTTGAGCGGCAGCTTTTTGAGGGTCAACCTTAGTCTCAGCCGTGGTTGGCTTAAAGAAAGGATTAGTGTTGGCCCTTCCAGTAGTTCCATTATTGGTCATTTTCGAGAATGGATTCTCGGAGTGACTATTTGCTGGTTTTGCTACAGGAACAGAGGAGCTACCAGAGGAAGTTTGGGCTACCTCCTTGACTTCTGCTGGAGCTGATGGTTGAGTTTCATTTGCAACAGCTGGAGGTACAGTCTTGCTCAGTGTTGGCCCGTAAGCTTTTGCTGGGGTTGGAACATCCTCGTCGTCGCTCAGATCGTCGCGGTTTTTTAAAGCTTCCATTTCCTTTTTCAACTTAGCTAATCTGGCTTCCTTTTCTTGCTTTTTCTTGAGCTTTCTCTCTCTTTCGTCATTTTCAAGTTTAGCCTTCTGTCTCAATAGTTCCTGGTACTCAGCATCATCATCGTCATCGTCGGATGATTCTTCCACAGTCCTGTGCGTAACAGGGGGGGCACTTACTGGAGTAGCAGAAGTTGAAGGTGCCTGAGCAGGTGCACTAGTTGTGGATGAGGCAGATGCTTGTGGAGTAACACTCTCTTCTCTTGCAACGGGCTTGGTGGCAGCTGTAGGTGCGGTCTTCTCGGCATGAGCATTCTCCGAGTTCTTCCGTCTCAGAATTCCAAGTTTTTCGAGTCTCTCATTCATTCTCTTTTCAGCTTGAGCTTTGATGTAAGCAGATCTCTCCTCTTGGGTGGAATATGCTGCCTTGGGAGTGGTGGTGCTCTCAGATCTTGCTGCAGGAGAGTTTGATGTAGACGAATGTGCTGCAGGCGTTGCAGGGGCCACTGAAGTCTGAGGGGGGGCGTTGGAGGATCTCTGTGCCTGGGCATGCTGAGCTAATTCCTTGATAAAAGCAGCAACTAACGAATGGGTGCCATTCCCGTTCTCCCACTTCTCGTCACCAATGGCGTCTTTGTCGGTAATTTGTAATACAGAGAAGCATCCAGCTTCCAAATCTTTGATACCGGTTTCGATATCAGCAATGATACCGGATTGAGTGATGTTTTCTTTTCTGGCAGCCTCTACCTGTTCTTGCAATTGCAGATCTAAATCATCATTGGAAGTGAATGATTTACCAGTCAAAGCAGCCATTCTTTGCTTCAATAACTGCTTTGATTTGAACTTCTTACGATCCAACTCAGTCACTTGTCCATTTGGTCCCGTGCCTACGATGGCAGCCTCGGAAGAATCTGCCAGCCAATCTGGGTTTTGCTTTGCCAATCTGGCCTTTGCCAACTGAATCTTGGTATTGGCAATGTTCTGATTAATCTCATTGATTTCGGAGATCAATTTGGGGACTTCGTCTCGAGTGAGCTTGTTCAATTTCTGAAGAAGATCCTTTTTAGAAGTATAGCTGACAGCACCACCAAACTTGTCCAATTCGGCCTGAGTGTCGGTGATTTTGTTCTTAAGGGTGTCAATCTCATACTGATACCTTTGCTGTGCTTGAGAACGCTTCTGCAGAGCATCCTGATCCTCGGCATCAATTGCATCAAGCAAAATTTTCTTTTCTCTAATTTCTTTCTTGAGTTCATCGATGGTAAGAGGTGGCGAGGAGGTCGAATGCGAGCCATTAGAAGGGCCGGAATTGTTGTCATTCTTACGGTGTCTAGAGCTGGATACGTATGCTACGTCATTGTCGTTGTTCTTGTACCTCGTAGCTTCCGTCGGTCTTGATCCAGAGGAAGTTTCGTTGTTGAAGCTCTTGGTAGACTTAAGAGAGTTTTTGAGAGTTGCCATCAGATCCTGTAAGTATTTGGTAGAGGGAGGTACCAATTCAGGTGGCAACCTAAGAGGCAAATCAAAACCATTCAATCGACGGTAGACCAAATGCATGGCCACAGCAAATTCGTCTTTATTGAGTTTTCCCTTATTGTTTGAATCTACAAGGTTCCAAATCAGTTCCAAATCTGGTCTGCTCAAACCAGATTTTCCAAAGATGCCGATCGCCACATCACCACCAATGAATCCCTTACCCTGGGTGTCCCATGCAGAAAAGATGCCGTCGTAGATCGTCTTCTCTTGCTTGGTAATTGCCCAAGTAACGTTGGTCTTCAAGGCACCACCCATAGCCTGATGAAGTTGGGAAGATGGCATTTGTGCAGAGGGCAAAAAGTGCTGCTCAATGGCACTAAGACCAGGGATGCCTCCAGTTGGCATTGATACAAAGCCCCACTGACCAGGTTTACCGGTGGGTTGAGCCTGAAGGGCACCAGTTGGTTGGCTGGCAAGGGGTTGAGACTGGTAGCCTGTGGATTGTGACTGGAGTGGAGCTGGCCCATTGCCAGTACGTTGAGAGGTGAGGGTTTGCTGGAAGCCATTGCCAGTTCTCTGGGCTCCAAGTGGTTGTTGTTGTACTCCGTAGGGAGCTCCTCCAGTAGCCATGGGGGCCAAAGGACCTGTTTTTTGAGCTGGAATGAGTCCTGCAGTCTGCTGTGGTTGCAAGGGGATCAAAGTTCCACCACCGGTACGCTGACTAAGTAACGGAGCAGCAGTGGAGGATCCAAAACCGGTTTGTTGCGGTTGGAAACTGGTCTGTTGCGATTGGAGGCCGGTTTGCTGTGGCTGGAATCCGGTTTGTTGAGGTTGGAACCCAGTTTGCTGAGGTTGAAATCCGGTCTGTTGAGGTTGGAATTGGCCAAACCCGGTTTGCTGGGGTTGGAAGCTCGTGGGAGCGGCAGAGGCTCCAAATCCTGTTCTTTGGGGCTGAATCCAGTCGTTGGCTTGAGGCTTGGAGCTGAAGCTAGCAAACGGAGTGTTCTCCAAGATCTTGTCCGAGTCTTCAGGCACGGAGAAACTGATAGCATCGACAAAGCTCTTGACCTCGTTCTGCCACTTTGTAGGCAAAACCCCTGGTAAGGGTTCACCCTTCAACGAGGTGTTGCAGAGGTGCAAAGCAAGAGCAAATTCCGGGAACAACAATGCTCCGGACTTATTGGTATCAGCAAGGGCCCAAATTTCAGCCAAGGTGACTGGGGCAAGGCCCGAACGTAACAAGATATCTCTGGCGGCATCACCAGAGATGGCTTGTTCTCCCTTTGGCACGGCGGATCTGAACAAGTGCTCAAATTTGCTCTGGTCTGCAGCGGTCACGAAGGATAACCGAATAGATGGGATCTTCAAGTCGGTGTTTTCAGACACAACAGGGGCATTCGGTCCAAACCCGGTTGGCTGGGCTTGGATGTACCCAGTTTGCTGGGCCTGGAGTGGTTGTGAAACCGGGGCCTGAGCCATACCGACTTGTGGCTGTTGCTGGTAATAGCTCTGCTGCTGCCCGGAGAGCCCATTGCTGAAGCCATTGCCCCCGTAGGGGAGTCCCTGGAACTGGTGTTGCTGCTGCTGGGGAAGGTACCCCGTCTGTTGCGGCTGTTGCATGAGCTGGGGCTGCTGTTGAGGCTGTTGTTGTTGCTGCTGCTGGGGCTGGAATCCTTGCATGCCACCGTAGCCCGTCTGCTGTGGTTGGAACCCGTAGGGGCCCTGGCTCTGCTGCTGGTACGGGTTGTACATCGCCTACGTCGAGTTTGTGACTGGAAGTGGAGCTGGCCCTTATAGGAGTAGGCAGTGTGCAGGTCGTGGCGGAGGCAACCAGGTGCAGGAAATGCAGCATAAGGAGGCAAGTGGTAGGTGATTAGGTACATTTTGGAAGTAGATAAATAGGTTTTTGGTGGCAGTTGTGATTGATGAAACGGTCGCCAACTGGTCGATTTTTCAGTCTGATTTACGTACTTCGAGCTTCAGTTATAGAGTTTAGGTGTGTGGAATATCCTCTCTTACAGATTACCATTTCTTACAGCTATACGCATCATAGAATTTTAGAATTTACCCGTGTATCAGTATGTTAAACTCGTCTTCAAAGGCCCACGACCCTCTATTGATCTGTGATTTAATCAATACACTTCGTCACAACTTCGTCACAACTTCATCACCTCGTCCCAGAATTCCACTTCCAACAAAGTGACATCGGCAAACACTTTCACCAAGAACTCTAATTCAGTATGCGTTACACCATGGCTCTTAAAGTATTCGTCCAAGTTAACAATTCCCTCGCTGTATGCCGTGGCGTACCAATCCAGACAATAGTCAGCAAGCCAGTCACCGTAAACCTTGGAAGTTTCTGTCTCATGTTCGACTCTAAACTTTGCCCCGTAATGTGCTGCTTCGTAGTATCCAAGCAAGCACGGGGCCAAGGAAATAAGACTTGCTATGTAGCTCTCGCTCTTTCCAACTTTCTCCAAATAAGTGCAGTATCTCTGACAGGCCACTCCAGGTTGATAGCCTTCTTCACTGTGATTTAATCGTTCTATATCTATCCCGTGCCCTTGCATTTTAGCCTTGTGTCTCTCAATTTCTTGTACTATATCTTCAACGGGTTTTGCTATCTTGGCAATTTGCTTGTAGTCTGGTGCCTTGGCTGCTGTAAGACATTGCATCTGTGCATAATTGATCAAATAGTGATAGTCTTGCTTCAAATAATATATAAACAGGCTGAATTCAAGCTTATTTCTAGCCAAATCTACCACAAACGGATGATTGACGTATTGCTTCCATGCCTTTGCAACCAGTGGGTGAGAAACAAAGTATTGATAGAAAGAGCCGTGTTTCTCTAATACTGAGCCGGCACAGTTATCATCATTTGGATCACTAAGTACTTCGATAGCTACTCTCTCCGGTTGAACATTGTGATTAAGTGGTCCATTGCCGTGACCAATCTTTTCCATGGAATCAATCCCAAGATGTATATAGTCTATCGAGAGAGCCACCGCTTCTTCCAAAGTGTATTTTTCAAGAGCTAAGTTTGCAGCAATCGAAGACGACAAGGTACACCCAGTGCCGTGGCTGTTGGTGGTACCCACGTATCCCGAGGTATATACAGTGATTTTGTCTTCCTTTGATTGGTACAAAATATCTTTGACCATCAATTCACTTGTAGCAGGCTCAGTGTTATCTAGGTGCTCTTTGGCACGCTCTCCCGTCTTCGTCCATGGGATATGGCCACCTTTCAAAAGAATGTTATGACAACCGATGAGCTTTTGTAGTTTAACAGCAAATCTGCAAAATTCATCCACGGTGGAGATATTGTCCACTTCTGCTCCAGATTTTACCTTGGCCAAAGCTATAGCCTCTGAAAAATTGGGTGTCACTAAAAATGCCCCCTGAAGTAAAGAGTCATAAGAATTGCCTTGAATCAGACTTTCTGCAAGCAAAGTGTATCCTGACGTACTCAACAAGACCGGGTCGACTATCAATTTAACGTTCCGTGACTTTAAATAGTCTAAGAATCCATATAACACCTCTACTGACTCCACTGTCATCATGCCTGTTTTGATGGTTTTCAATGCTGCATCTGCGGCCGGCTCAAGAAAGTCCTCAAACACCAATTGCAAAATAGACTTCAAGTGTTCTTTCGGAGTCTTATGAATGTCGGTGACTCTGCTGGTATTCTGGGCAGTTAACCCGGTTATACAAGTAGCTCCATAAACTTTATGGGAAGCAAAAGTTTTGAGATCGGCCTCAATTCCTGCTCCTCCGGAAGGGTCTGACCCTGCAATTGTTAGACACACTGGATATTTTTCGAGGACATGAGTGGCTCGAATTGGCTGCCGAAGGGTCAACTGTTCAATTTCAGACATTACGGTGTTTCTATTGATCTATTCATAAAAAATCAGCAATTGTTCAGCTAATCTCTAGTTTAACCTCGCAAGATGTTTACCTGTAAACGCATATTTGGGAGTAGCTGCATAAAATGGCTGCACACTAGAGAATCAGTGCAGAAAAAAAAATAAACCCTTACAGGTCCCAGGAGATGAATATCGATCCTATGGCTTGGCTTATGACTTGGCTTATGGCTTACACTTACGGCTTACAAATTAGAGCTTAAATCTTACGACGCATGGTTTATAGCTTACGACTTATGGGCTACCTTTTAATTTGAAAAGAGTGGAAACATATATCAGACAAATACTTAGCAAATCATTCTCCGGAGTTCTCCTTGTGACTGGAGTAACGGTCCACAAGACACAACTCATCTTCAAGCGTTTCCAGTCGATATTTAATTCTAATATCGGGAACATTGGTTTTCTCTATATCATTCCCCTTCACTCCTCCTAAAGCAAAATTCTTTCCAATCCAGTGCTTTTTGATTTTAGATTCCCAACCAGACTGCTTCACCGAGTTGAGTGCAAGCTCACACATATCAACCGCTGACAATTTGTAGATTTGTGCAGCGACTGAATACTCTTCAATCAAGGGTTCCTTTGTGAACGAAAATTGCAATGGATCGTCAGTAGATAAAGAAACATTCAATCCCTTTTGGAAGAAATTGAAGAACGGATTTTTATCGTATGTCAAAAACAATGCATTGTTAGAGAGAGGGGACATTGCCATTCCAATTTGATCCAAATAGAATAAATATTGAATGAACGGGATCTTTCGGAGCAAAATACCATGGGAAATCGAATGGGATGTCAAGAAAGTACTAATTAAATGCTCTGGATCTCCTGCTTCACCGCAGTGTGGTCTCAATAAAAACGTATTAAGGTTTAAGCTCTTTCTTAGCTGGTTGACAGAAGTAATATTGGCATACAAATAGTAAATGTAGTATGAGTATGGAGGATTTTGTGGGAAATCCCATTCACTAGCTCTGGGGAATTTTCTCGAATTCAAAAGCTTCTCCGGTTTGGACTCATCATCGACGGAGTCGAATCCTATGACTCTTTGCAAGAAAACGTGCAATTTTGGATGACTTTGAGGATCAATGGAGACTTCGAATAAAGGCTTGAAGAGATTTTCTAAAATGTTTTGGAAAGTTGACACATTTCTGTTTGTCTTGTACAAATCATATAATCTTGGAACTTGGACAAGCCATCTAACATTATGACTGAAAAGTTTGTTGTCTACAACCCAGCCAGCCAATTTGTCCCACTCATCATAGGATCTTCCGTAAACTGAAATTCTCAACTCAACATGTTGATACTTTGAACTTTCCAAATCTTCAAACACTTGCCTTGTCAATTCGGCCAAGTACCTTCCATTGATGAAGTTGTCAGTCTTCAAGAAGATCTCACGGAGTCTCGATTCACCAATAGGGTTGTACTTCAAATTGAACTTGTCAAATCTGTGGAAAGTATCTGTATGAGCATGCATATCCAAAGTATCAATAGACAAGTCATAACCGGTAAGGTTCAATGATTTGAACACTTCTGCGAGAGTCAAAATCTTGCCATCTCTGAAGATCACTTGCTCGTCGGGTTGAGTCTTTAACTTGTACTTGATGAAACGCAATAAATGTTTCTGATTCATACAGGCAGAGTGGTGAATATGGGTGTCTACCTTACGGACGTTGTAGAAATCACGATGAGGATTCTTTTTCGATTGTTTGGTCTCTTCAAACTCATTTAAAAGATAATACATGTTCCATTTTGTCTCCAAGTACTGCAAACGCTTGAATGCGAACGACTTGGAAGGACCGTCAGACGACATCTTGGTGATTTTGTTCAAATCAGAGTAGAAATCGTGCAAAGAAGGAACATTTTGCCATTCTGGGGATTTCCCCGTTTTGGCATCAACGACCTGATAAACGTCGTCGTCGTTAAGTTCTACGGTGTAATCTACAGATTTGCTAGGGATTTCACACTTGGCAAAGTCAAACACCTCTTCCTCCTCTTCTTGGGTTGACAATGGTAATTGGTTGAATCTATTTTTCAGCTTGTAGGTTGGCAAAGGTGGTGGTGGATATATGGTCCAGGAGTCTCCGTTTTTCGGGTTTTCGCTCTCGTCGAGCTGATGGGATACTTCCAAGTACTTGTGACGTAAATCCAAGCACTCTTTAACGTTGCTAAAGAATTCAACCAACTCCTCTGGATACTCATTATGAAGGTGATGTTCTGCGGGCCGACGCAAGATGCTAGAACCATGAATATGGGAAGAAGACGATTCTTCTAAAGGATGAGGAAATTCGATGATAGAATGTCTACGCTGGGTGCTTTTTGGAGAACCTGATACCACAGGGTCGTTGCTGTGAAGCGCTTCAAAGGTCTTGACTTTCAAGTCATGGAACTTCATAAACTTTTCTTCAGTCGATGAAAAATGTGCTGATGGGAATGATCTGGATACCACGCTGTCATCATCGCTATCGTCAAAGTTGTGTGATTCTCCTACGAAGGGAGACTGTTCAGGTGAAGACATTATGGGCCTTTTGTACTCCCGGTCTCTGAAGGAAGTGGGTCTTATCACGAGAAAGATGAGATTAGTCAAATCGGACAGTAGAGCTCCACGCACGTGACTAGCCAACACAGTAATATTAGAGATAAGGACCAGGTGCTAGTAATGACCCAGTAGCAGGAGGCCAATGGCGGTGTTGGTAGGTGTTTACTTCGATAGACAAGCTGCTCGTGCTGCCGCAGGTAACACGGTTTCCATATTATCTATTTATTGATGGTGTACATCTGAACACATTTGTCTGTCTCATCACTATGAGGGCTAATGAAAGAGGAACCAAATCGTCTTTCTAAGCAAACTTTTTCAAGATTACATGGACAGGTTAGCATTGGTAAGATGCTGTATTCATTTTATGTGGCACTCTAGGCTAACATACAAAGGTATTGCCATCAAAGTCTTCATTGACCAATACTGGAATTTGGAACATCGGAAAATATCGAACAAATCCGAACAACGTTGCAGCCACGAGAGCTTCTTTCTACATCGTTAATACATCTTTCTAGGACAATATGTGGTATTTAATAAACTAGCATTATATTTTGATCATCTAAAGCATGATGGCGTAACCGAGAACTGCTGCTAAACCAGTAAGCATGTTGCTCGAAGCCATGTTTCCGGCCGCTTTACTTGAAGAGGCGGCAGTAGAGGAAGCGGAAGCAGAAGCAGAAGAGACTGATGAAGTGGCAGAAGAGGCCACAGAAGACAAAGTGGATGCTGCAGCGGAGACTGCAGAGGTGGCGGAAGCAGCAGAAGAGCTGACTTGAGCCTTTGCTTCAGCGAACAACCTTGCGTAGTTGGTTCCCTCCCATTGTTGCACGTCAGATTTCTTGAACAAGCTCTTGATAGAGGTGGTTCCCTTCTTGATCAAGGCTGCAAGGTCATTCACAAGTGCAGCTCTGACGGCCTTGTCACTAATGAGTTGCTTGAAAATATGAGGAAGGATTCCAGACTCAACGGCACCGGCGATGATTGGTCCAAGGACGTAAAGTTTGGTTGGGTTACCGCTACCAGAAGCAAACTTGTGGAATACACCAGTGAGGAGAGCAACAGCGTCTTGCTGGAAGACTGGGTCAGTAAGCAAGTTGTGAATGGTAGAGTTAAGCAAACCGCTCTCGTTGACAGAGGTGAAAATGGTCGTGAGCAAGTCTTCGACGTTGTCACGCTTGTCAAGGTCAATTTCGTATTTGAGGTCATCAGATTCGGATGCCATGTAGCCGTCTCTGGCAAACAAGGTTTCCAATTCTTGGTTGGCTCTTTCCTCTGACCTTCTCTTCAACAAAGCTGGCAATTCAAGCTCCAATTCTCCTTCGTCGAAGTCTTCTCTCTTGGACAATCTGGTAATGGCGTGAAGGACCTCTTTGAGAGTAATGTCTCCGGTAGCAATCAAGCCCTTTCCAATGGTGAGAATGGCGGGAATAAGGTCTTGGTCTGTGATGAACTGGGAAACAAGCAGGTATGCCAATCCAGATCTATCCAAGGCCACAAACAAATCAGTTGTGTTCAGGGTATAGATAAGTTCAATACCAACGTCAACGGTGTAGCTAAGAACCTTGTCGATGATTGGAGAGGAGAAGTTCAGGTTGAGGAGGAAGATAATGGTCTTTGGAAGCAAGTTCGAGTTCTTTAAATAGAGCAAGACATCGTCCAACAAAGCTGGGTGCTCTACGAGGATGTTGTTGAGGAAGCCTGCTGCTGCCTCGACGGGTAAGCCGTGGATGATGTCGACAACGTGGGATGCAAGGCCAGATCCAGAATATCCAGAACTGCTTCCAGCACCAGAGGTAGCAACAGCTGAGCCAGAGGCCTTGGTTGCACTGGCACCAGCAGTGGCGAAGTACCCTGTGTATTTGTAGGCGCTGGAAGTGCTAGCAATAGGACCAGCACCACTTTCAGCTGAAATGGCAGAAAGTGCAGAGAATACTTGGTTCAATCCAGCGGAGGAAGCAGCGGAAGCAGCAGAAGAAGCAGCAGAATTCACAGCAGCGGCCGTAGTGGTAGGCACGGCGGCTTTGGCGGTGGCAGCAGCTGTGGTAGCAGCTGTGGCTTCACCAGAACCTCCACCAAGGTTACCGATAATACCAGAGAGAGCTGCTAAATTGGTAGTGGTTGCAGAACCGTCGCCGTAAGTCTCTGCTGGGTATGGGTCTGCTCTCTTGTTATAGAAACGAGCAGCACCAGGGACTTGGAGACCACTCACTGCCACGGCAGAGGCAAGGGCAAATAATATACCGTTTTGGAACTTCATAACGAATGGATTTGGATATAACTTTTAGTTGTGGTTTATTATGATGATAGTAACGCTGCAATAAAGATTCGTTCAATCAGTCAGCAACTCCAGAAACCTCTCTTGCCAGTCAAAGTTGTAAGGATCCGCTTAACACAAAGTTGTATACTCCAAAAGAATTAAAACTTGTAGGGGACTATTGCATCCTTTTTAAAGAAGATTCTTCTTGCCTCGAAGCAGCCATTTCCTGATTGGGAAATCCTTTGGCTTGCCTAATTGGGGCAAGTGATGTGCACCCTGCATGTAGCCCAGGTTTCTTTGGAGAAACTGCCGTTTTGGGAAAGAGAATTTGAAACTCCGTTCACGTGACTTCTCTTGGAACATGGCCTTCGTTGGAAGCTGTTCGAACATCCTTGAACTTGGCGAAGGGATAGGACGTTGTATTTAGGAGTTGAACGGGATGGTGTTGTTACTCTACTGAAGTCTACTCGCCACGTTTTTCCCGTAAAAAATCGGCATATTTACACTGCTTTTTCTGATCTCCACTTCCGTTCCGCCTTTACAAGTTGTGCACTAAGCCTTTTCCCATGCCCGTTTATTTCTATGCCAAAATCGGTAATTCTACGCCTAGATGTGTCTCGTCATACTATAACCACGGGGAGTTTGAATGTAAACTCGTTACCTTCGTCGTTAGTTTGATATTTTTTATACTTTTCGAATGTAGGTGCTTGATTCACATTCTCCACTGTACCTTGACTCTCTTGTGAACCTTCCCCAGCTAGCATAATTGGAGAACGAGATTCTGTCCCCGTCAATGAAGACGATTTAAGATCGAAGTCTAAATAATTAAACTTAAACACAAGGCAATATGATAATTTCATTAATCGTGAACTCTGAAATTGTGGTGTCAAACTTTTTGGGATGTTTATGGCACCGTTTAAGTAAGTAACCTCTTCATTGAACATGGCTTGCGCAAAGAGGTTTTTTTTGATACTAGGGCTCACCTTGTAGACATGCTCCAAGCTCTTAGTCAAGTTACCCCTCTTACCATAGCTGTATTTTTCCGTCGCTTCTAATTGAACTATGGTTCCCACAATTCGAGGTGCTACGTTCCTGTCATTTTTTAATTCTATCACATAATTTATGTCGTCGCCAACATTGAAGTAGGGCTTTGCAACATGAATCGTGCAAATTAAAGCCAGATTAAGAGTGATTTGAAATTGAGTTTTATGGTTCAATGAAATCTGAGGACTGAAATTGTTGGGGTCCAATGTTAGGTCTGTTTGTGAAATTGCACTGCCTTTTCGCTCCAAAGAAGACATTTTCGGGATGTTGTATAAGTCTGCACCAATGAGCTCTTGTAAATCTTGCAAAAATGTGGCTTTTTCGTGGTTGTTTTCAAGAGATGATAAGTCTAAATTTTCAAGCTTTGCATTTAAGTCTTGGTTTTGGAGGTCCGAATGAGCTTTAGTTTTTGTGTCTTCCTTAGTATCTTTAGGCTTGCCTTTATCTCTCGCTACATAATTCTCTACCTCCACGGTCGCCTTCCAGTTGTAGTTGATGACTGTTCTTTGTAAATAGTCGGGTAATGCGTACATGCTTCCCTCTGGAAAGGTCTCCACTTCGTATGGAAAATACAAAGACCGATTCTCTAAATTCCCAGTATCTTGCATATCCAGAATCCCTATAACCAACAGGTATTTAATGCTTACGAGGCCCTGGTCTCCAGTCAAGCCGGTCAGCCTATGATTGTATGAAGGAGCCATGTGCTTCAAGTCTGGAAGCAGGATGTAGAACGTCTTGGTTTCCTGAGGAAGCAATGCTAAGTCGGTGAAGACCAAGGACTGGGATGTTACATAGAAGGGAAGGATAGCCTTTGTCAAGTCAGAAATTTGCTCATTGAGAAACGATTGGCTCTCATTGTGCTCCTCGCTGACATTCTTAGGGTCTGGGTATTTCATGGAGTTGAAACCGAAGGCAAGGTCGTGAAGATGGTACAACTTATTCAAGAGCGTCTTCGTGGAGCTGTTTTGCGGTCTGGTTGTCTCGATTTCGTTCCCAATTTCGAGATCATTGAGCCCGCCGACTTTGCCTCCAATGACCATTCTATCCTTCAAACTCAGCGCTATAAACTGAACTTTGTCTAGCTTTTCTTCAAGCCCTACATCCTCATCATTTTCGTCATTGCCTTCCAACGTTGGAGCCAGTGCCAGTGCTCCAGAAGTCGACTCGGGGACACTGGTGAGTCCGTTGCGGATGGAAGCCAGATTGACATCTACCAGTTCAATTACGTCATCGTTTGAATACTTTTCCGCGTAGTCCTTGTCCTTCCACCAGGAGAAATTTCCGTTTGCTCCGAGGTCAATGAAAGAAGCATCATTGAACTGTAGCTTATAGTTGAGTACTACGTAGCCTACGAGTTGGACATAGCCTAGAAAGATGTTTATCGGGGCATTTTCTTCCCTTGATTCGCCATTGAGTGGCTGTGTGTCCTCGGAGTTGCTCTTTGATGTCCCAAAGACATTGCCAAACCATCCAGAAGTGGGCTTGTCTCGAGCATTTTCGGGAAGAGTATTGATGGTAACGTTCGCGTTCAGCGTGTTGTGAAAGGACAAGAGGGCTCTCTTGTGTGAGCCTGGGACGTACGATATTGACACCAGAAGGTCATCGGTAACCTTCTTGAGGTACTGGGGCTCTCTATGCTTGGGAAACCTGTTGCTTTCGTGCATTTACAGCGCTAGAAAGATGTGAATTCGGTTATCAGCTTAAGTGAAGGAGATTTTCTGTGAGGTTATCAGATCGCGATTTAGATCGACATCTTGAGCTGTGGGGGTAGGAGTGTCGTATTGATTTGAGCCAGTGCTAGAGGTAGTATTGTGGTCCTCTACGATCTTTCTAGCTGTAGAAGACTATAGTATACGAGAGTTACTACTTATAAAGAAAAGTGAAGAATTACGGTATCAAGAAGAGAGGGCACAGGAAAATATATGGTATAGTGTAAAGTACGCTGGTAACTGCCACTGTCTTAGAAGCCCAGTATAATAGTCGTGGTAACATTTCATGGTCAAACCGTTTTTAAACCGATTTCTAAACGTCTACTGATCACCCTCTTCTCTCCTTCACTACAAGAACGGAATTATCTCGATTACATTCACTACTCCGTCTGCTGAAGCTCTTGTCTCAACTCCTGGCCCGCTGGAGCTTGAATCCCTCCCTCCTGGATCTGGGCCAACTGATCCTCTTGACCTGTGCCCACAATCTGGTGGAAATCCAAGATTTCACTATACATCATCACTCTCCAAGTGTCCACGGGCAAGTCAGCGTCGTTAAAACTCCAATCAAACTTCTCTTCACAAACTGGCTCGTCGGTGGGGTCATGGTATGGCTTCATGTATGGATGTTGCAAGGCCTCGGCCGCACTTATTCTCTTCTTGGGGTCAAAGATCAACATCTTGCCCAATAAGTCAATTGCTTCGGGCTCTACATGTGTACATTGGGCAAAGCGTTCGCTGAAGGGAATGGGGTCTCTGTGGGGCAATGATTGCACAAACCGCAATGTATTTTCCAGGCAGATGCTGTCGATAACATCGGCTGGTGGGGATCCTAAGAGCTCTGTGATGATGGAGAACTGGTGCACATGGTCCTTCCCAGGGAACAATGGCTTTCCTTCGATCATTTCTGCCAAGATGCAGCCCACGGACCATATGTCGACCTCGATGTCATACTTCTGCCAGGTCAACATGATTTCCGGGGCTCTGTAATATCTGGTGGAGACGTAACCGGTCATCTGTGGGTCTTGCACTCTGGCCAAACCAAAGTCACAGATCTTCAAGTCACAGTTCTCGTTGATCAAGATATTTGATGGCTTCAAATCTCTGTGGATTACGCCGGCCAGATGAACGTATTTTAATCCTCGCAAGATCTGGTAGGTAAAGTATTGGATAAACTGCTTTTCCAAAGGTCTGGAGGTCAAAAGTCTATGCAAATCGGTACCTTGGAGTTCGGTTACAAAGTAGATATCTTCCAAGGGCAGGAGAAAGATGTCGTCGAGGGTAATGAGGTTTTCGTGTCTCAAGTGCTTCAAGAGCTTCAACTCTCGGTAGGTTCTCTTGGCCAAGACTGAAGTGGAGAATGGCTTCATGATCTTTTTCACAGCGACGTTCTGCCCGGTGAGCTTGTCAACTGCAGAGCACACGAGACCGAAGGCTCCCATTCCGACCGGGTTCAAGTCGGTGTATCTGTTGGTTACTTCGAAGACAGTTCCAAAGATTTGGGTTCTGGTGAATTCGCCGTCTGATGCCATGTTCTGGGTGATTGTTTGGGTGTTGGGGGGTTCAATTGGTGACGGGGGATCGATGTTTCAGCAAGTTCCAGGGTCTGGGGTTGTTGGAGGCCTTCAGGTGTCTTGAGACGGAGTGTCGTCGAGTGAGCGAGAGAAAGAGACGGGGGTGAACCGGAAGACTTTGGATGTTGAAGGAGCTGGGAGAATCCTTAAACGTGCAGTCAGAGCTTCGAGGTGGTTCTGTGGGGCAGCTGGAGCGTGATTCAGAGCGATGGCAACTGAGAGCAGGCTGGAAACGCAGGCTGGGTACTTTTAACACGGATGTTGTCAAAAGAAGCTGGTTTAAGATTTAGATTTTTTTTGACTAGAACCGGTTATTGCACTAATTGGGGGATATTGTGGAGGCACAATGAAAACAGCTACAGAGGGTTGGGGAGGGAGTGGAGAGGGGGAGAGAGAGCGTAGAGATAGATGGTTGTGACAGGGGGATGTTACGGATTAAGTGATTGCCACAAGCCTTGTTCATAGACGATCCGCCCCCAGCCGGGCTTGTCTTGCCCAACAGGGAGCAAATCCGACCACCCTGCATTGGTTGCGCAAGCTCGCAAGATGCAGACAAGAGGAAGAGGAAGGGAAACCCAAGCAAGCGACAATGGGCGAGATTTGGTCTGAGTGGAAGGGGAGAGAGATGTAACTGCAACACTGAGGACCCTGCTTATCTCCTACCAGGCTGACTCTGTTGAGCAGAGAATAGGCGCCGTGTTGCAGCAGAGTTCTTTCCTGCAAAGCACCACCAGCAATGCAGACCGACGAATATTATTTGTTGTGCCATCCGCATCGGCGGTTTATGGTGGTTGGAACCGATGTGGGGTGGTGTAGGCACTGATGGCTCTCTGTGTGTACTGTTGCTAGGCTGGGTCCTTTCGATCGTCTGTCCCTTCTATGATCAATTGACCGGTTAGCTCGTTCGCTTCATCGTCATCTTGATATTATCTGTTGGATTCCTATACCCTTCATTTTTCGCTCTGGTGCCTTTCTCCAAACCTCGTATATCCATGAATTCCATCTCTTTGGCTCAGAATGAAATAGCGGTGTTTAGACAATTCCATGGAACAATCACCCGGCAGCCTCTAATTACTTCCACAGCGTCTCCGGTGTTGCTTTGCAATCGAGCTGCTTGCCGTGATGTCTTTCCGACTGCATTCTCCTGGTTCCCCACATTTCTACCTACTTGTTCGTCCCAAATTCATCGACCAACTCGTCTCTTCTTTGCAGTGCCACTCTTGCGCCCTTACTTCAGGGCTCGAAAGCTCGAATTAAGTCGCTTGACGAGAGCCGGTCTAATTCTTCTAGACAGAGAAGTCAAAATAGCTTAAAAGTGTATATTACCTTCTAACTGTTTGGATGTTTCACTGGCGGGATGCAGGGTGCATCCGTACCAAACTTTGTTTCTGTCATTTCACGCTAACTTGGAATCTACATCGCATAGTCTCTGAACTGATCTGCTATTCTTACTCCCTTCTAGACCTTCCATTGGCAAATTGGCTATATAAGCTTCACTTACACTCCGTGATTATGGCATATCCCCAGTCTTCGTTGTTTCCCTGAAGGAAACGTCAAAAAGTATTACTATAAGATCAATTACTCGATCTAACCACTTGATCTCACTACTCGGCCAGCTGAGTCTCTGATTACTGTAACACTTTTCATTTCTTTCGCTCTACATTTTTCTATTTCAGCTTGTATTACCGAAGATTCATCATCTTTTTTATCCGCTTATCATCGTTGCTCATACTCTCGGCACCCTGCGATCGCTTTTTAGCCTTGTACAAATCAAATAATGACCAGAACTTCAAGTTCTCGTCCCCTGCAACAGTGGCCAATGTTAAAGAGTCAGGAGATAAGCATCCTGCCAAAATACGAGAGTCGTGAGCGTTCAGAATCTCTCCGGTTTTTTGTAGCGTAGGATAGTTAAAGATAGATATATGATTAGTAGGAAATCCATGAGTTGCCACGATCTCCATACCAATTCCACTCGCAAACCCCCAGTTTAAAGAGGAGATTTGCGAGCTGGTTTCGATGCTATGGACTCGAGAGCCCGTACTGGTGTTCCAAAAGTGGATACTTTTATCGGAAGATCCTCCACCTGTGGCCAAAAGCGACAGCTGATATGGGCACCATGCAATGGCCTTAATTGCTGCCTTGTGGTTGGCCTTGGTGAAGATTGGTTCCACTGCATATCCAACAGAGTTGCCCAGAGTATGGACACCCGTTTGAGGATGATTACCCCCAGAGCTGCTTTTTCTGACATCCCAAAGGCACACCAAATTGTCATTGCCGCCTGTGCATAATTGGTGGCCCTCTGGTTTGTAGCTGATGCCACAAATTTCTGCCAGATGGGCGGTTGTATTTTCGAAAACATAGTGACTAGGAACACGTACGTCAGAGTTGTAAAGATGGCCAATTCTGGACCCGCTAGTGAGGATATGCAGTTTCCAATCATGAGCAGCAATACGAGTATCGTGTCCACAATTAAGAGTCCGGAGCTTGGAGTTTGTTTCAATGTCCCAGATTTCCACAAGCCCATCGTTTGTGCCAATAGAGATATAAGAGCCATCTTCGGACCATTTTAACGAGGTGGCTACTGTGTTTTTAAGCTCGCAAAGCAAGCCAACGCTTCCAGTGGAAGCGTTCCATACGTATACTGCGTCTTCAAGACCGATTGCTAGCAAATTTGAATGAGACCATGCAAGCAAATTGAGGTAGAAATCGTCTATTATTCCGGGGGCATCGAGGACCCTTTCTGGAGCTGTAGGGACTTTTTTGGCCCTAGCACTGGCCACGGATGGTTTGAGCAATTGGCGACCATTCAACATGAGTTTAGACAGTGCATTTGAGGTGGAGGTGATATGATCGAAGAGCTTTACTGGCCTTTTACGGTCGGGGGGAAGCGGCTGGAATTGTAGCACTCTAGAATTGACTTCAAGGCCACATGCTTCCGCTACATGATGCTGATATATTTTAGATGTCTGAGCTTTGATATGGGTTTCAGGAGATGCATTGGGGTCGACTTTCACCTCTTCACATTGTAATTTGCCGGTGGTGGAGTTATGTCTACTTGGTATGAACCGGTCCAGAGAATTGATTGACAGTTGGAGTTGGTTTTTGTCCGACGATGAAGATGTGCCTCCCGTGGAAATAAGGGAGTTGGTCCGTCTTAAGAGCTTATTTCTGGCGCTGGCTGGAGGAGCTGATTGTTGGGTGGTTTGAGCAAACACCAGGGCGGTGGAAACCGATCTACCGTTCATAGACGGGAGGTACCCAGTGATTTTCGACAATGTCGGTCTCTCGTATCTTGACGGGGCTCTAGAAGAGACTACAGTTGAGCCACTAGTCGAGTTGACGGAGATGCTGGGTACTGCTGAGGTCGAGGTTGAAGGAGGTATGGAAGCGAGGATTTGCAGCAGGGGGGCCCGTTTTTCCCTTTCATATGGCCCGCTTATGACTCGTCGAGATACGTTTGGACTCATGGCAGCCAAATGGGCTCTTTTACCCGGGGACTTGACGGGCGAAGACCCAGTGATCTTATGTTCTCGTGCAGGCAGCACCCTTGGGGACTCGAAATAAGACATCGGGCGGTCGAAAGGTCCAGTGGGGTACTGAATGGAGATGAAAAACACAAATACAAAAATACGTTCTCGACGACGGAACGCTCGAGGAAATGTCACAAGTGCAGTCAGGTCGTGTTCTAGTTGCTGCAGCCACTTTGCGTAGAGTGAGCGGACTCGATGATGATGGAGGGGAGTGTTTGGGAAATCGCCCGATCGGGCTAAATTGCGAAAAATTGATGCAGGAGGGTATAATAGAAGAAAAAAGAAAGAACCGAGAGAAGCGGAAAGGGGTGGAAAGAGGGGAGCAGAGGTGTGGAGGCTACGAAATGGATGGTGGGAGGTGGATGGTGTGAGGTGGATGGTGGTGATTGGAAGTATATGAGGTAAACGGAAGTATATAAAATGAACGGAAGCATATGAAGTGATATCTAACATCGCTAAGGGCCGAGGAATAGCGGTAGATATCAGCATCGCTGTGTGTAACTGGATTGTGCGCCGGTATTTAAGCTGCCATCTGCGAGAGCCCTTTGATGTACTCCAATTGACTCTGTTGTGCTCTCGATTGACTCAATTGACTCTCAATTGTTGCCGTGATGCGCTCTTGTGATTGCAGTCTTGTGGTTGATGCTAGTCTCAACTTGCCCTGAATATCCTCTATCGGTGCTGGTGCCTCCCGTCAATCGAGGCAGAGAAGAAACCGTTGCATGCGATGTGTATTTTGGTGTCAAAATAGGAAGTCGCAGCTGTGCCCTCTCGTGGCCAGCATATGCCATGGCATTCCACCTCGGGCCAAGATGGCTTCTTCCGGGGGATGGTCCATGTGGGACTGTTGTCCTTTCTTGTGGTCCTGTTCGAGCTGTTTCTTGCTGTTTCTTCTCCTTGGCGCAGCTGTGTTCTTCTCCAGTGTTACTTTTAGTGGACGGATCAGTGCTCGCTTGTTCTACTGCTTTACTGGTGTTTACTCATTTCTAGCGCTTGATCTCTTCTCTTATTATACTCGCTTCCTATCTGGAGTATGTATAATGCTATGTCTCTGTCTCCATCTTTTACCTCTTCCTTGTCTCTCCCTTTGGTCTTCTATGACCTTTTTAGGCCTCCCTTTGAGCTCTCTGAGCTCTTTCTAGCTCTCTTAACTCTCTCTTATCTCTCTTAACTCTCTCTTATCTCTCTCTCTCTTTGATCTCTACGTTTATAAATTTCGCTGAGTTCCTTCCCAAGTCTATCTCAGCCATGTATGCTAATAAAAGACACCAGCACACCTCCACATTAGAAGCATCGTCACCACCCCCACTTCCTATTCTCTCCAATGTGTTTCTATCTCGCTCGCCCCATATCCTTAGCCACCTCAATCAAATATCTCTCTTCCCCCATCCCTCCACACTTGCTCCTAATCCTCTCACGTGAGAGGTCTCCTTTTTCGTTATCACTGCCTTTATCACCACCTTTACCACCTTATCACCATCTTCACCACTACCACCATCTAAGATGGGCCAGCAAACTTCGGCGCCCAAGATCACTCCACAGGACAGAGCAGTATACCAGCTCAAACAACAGCGTGATAAGCTCCACCAGTACCAAGTTCGACTCAACCTGGTCATCGATCGCCAAACCGCCCTTGCTAAGGAAGCGATCCGCCAAAATAAGCCAGAAAGGGCTAAGGTGTATCTCCGGGCCAAGAAACAGCAACAGCTGACCATATCCAAAACATACGACCAACTTGATACATTGGAGACTCTCATCGGAACCATTGAGTTCAAAGTCATCGAGAAGGACGTGGTGTATGGGTTAGAGCAAGGTAATGCCGTGTTGCGGCAGTTGAACGCTGAAATGAGCGTAGATAAGATTGACAAGATCATGGACGACCTAGAGGAAGAGAGGGTACATGTAGAGGAAGTTCTGGACATCCTAGGGGGAGTTCTGCTTACCAACGGTGAAGAGACAGAGGTGGATGAAGAGTTGGCCAGGCTAGAGGCTGAATTGGCACCCAAGAGGCCAGATACAGAGTCGAAAGTGCCGCAGAAAGTGGCCAATATGCCCACTGCGCCTGAGATCATCTTGCCTGATGCTCCAAAGCACGAAACTGGTAGAGAGTCGAATGGGAAGATCGAGGAGAAGAAGGGGACTGTTGTACAAGAGGAAGAGGCAGGAGAGCCGCTACTTGCATGAGTCACTAATACATATACACGGATAGGCAGGCGGGACTGGTGGCAGTCATGGACTGGTGGTAGTCATTCGAAAGATACTCCAATAGATCATAATAAGTAAGTCAGGAGTGGATGTAGCGTAAGATGTGTCAAAGCTGGCAGTGATGACAGATGAAAGGGAAGAAACATAGCAACGAGTTGCAGAAGGATAATAACTGGAAAATGAAACCAACATTCATGTTATATCCATACCAATTCAAGAGCATACAAGCACTCGCTTTAGTCTAGTTGCTTCGAACTTTCACCTTCACCCCTACAAATTTCAATCATATCATTCCAATCTGCTTATTCTGCTTATCTATTTACATGAACTCCCCAGTATTCGTCTCTAAACCTCTAACCACTCCAAAAACTCAGGAGTAAAATAAGAGATAATCAAGCGGGCTCCGGCACGCAACAAGCCCTGGTGACTCTCGAAAGCAATCTGCTTCAAGTCCACTACACCCTTCTCTGCTGCAGCGTGAAGCATGGCGTATTCTCCACTTACATGGTAAGCACAAATGGGGTAGTCTTTACAGATTCTGGCAGCGTCAGCAATGATATCGAGGTAGAAAGTAGAAGGCTTGACCATGACTGCATCAGCACCTTCTTCCATATCTCTCACAAGAGCACGCCTGGCAAGACCAGCACCTCCTGGGGGCAACTGGTACGCCTTACGGTCGCCGTGGCCAGGTTGGGACCCAGCAGCGTCTCTGAAAGGTCCATAGAGAGCTCCACTGAACTTGGCTGCATAGGACATCACCATACATTTGTGGGCCAAACCTGCCTCGATGAGACCCAATTTGATGTCCTTGATACGACCATCCATCATATCGGATGGTGCTACACAGTTGGCACCTGCCTTGGCGTAGTTGACAGCTACAGCAGCGATTCTTCGGACTGAAAGCTCTCTGTTGAGAGTTCCGTCTTCCAAAAGAGCCCCACAATGGCCATGGCTGGTGTATTCACACAAGCAAACATCACACATGATAAATAATTGAGGATATGCCTGTTTGAGTGCCTTGATGGCCGTGATTACTGGTCCCTCTGGATCATCAGCAGCGGTTCCGATTTCGTCCTTCACGTCCGGGGCAAGTGGCACTCCGAACAAGATAACTGCCGTAAGACCCTTCTCGATCAATTGTCCAACGTATGGGATCAACTTGTTGATACCATAGCGCTTAATGTTGGGCAACGAAGGAATGACTTCTTCATCGTCGGGCCGGTCAGTGACGAAAAGCGGGAAGATGAACATATTCTTGCGGAGCTGGCGTTCATTGGCCCATTCACGGGCAAGAGGGTGGTTGTAGCCACCCTGGAGGATGGAGGAGATCGCTGGGCCCCTGTCGGCAAGAAATTCAGCCTTGTGGACCATGTTGTGGAGAGTATTGATAGAGCTCAGGAAGTTCTGAAGATGACTGATGCAAAGATAAAAACGAGCCCGAAAAAGGAAATGATTTCCTGGCTATTTAAGCGCCGAGGCAGGGAAGAAGTAGTGGGGTATAGGTTGGGTTAGGAGTGGCAGATGGGCAATTTGGGGTCATCGGGTGCCATCCGCCAGTGTATCTGTGGTATTTAGCTTTTGTTTTAGTGACATTTACAGTCCTTTAGCTACGCCTTCTTTAGCTGGTTGTCACATCTACACTACAATCCACAATGTATGTCGCATTATGTATTTTGTAAGCTTAGCTACAATTCATGGAACGAGAGAGCTAGTCGGTTAGCTTTCAGTCGAGACCAGCCTCTTTCTCGAATAGAGACTTGGAATATCCTTGCTCTACATTTTCGTGCCACCTTTTTCGGTCTAGCCAGTTACAGAATCTACTCTTGTTTCTACACTTGTTTCTACTCCTCATCTATTTCACTCTCTCTACTCCTGCTTTCCTCGGCCATAGACATAGCATTGGCCCGCAAGCACTCCGTTCAACAACAACGACGTGGCGCTTCCAGTCAACAACACCTTGTCACGACCCAACTTATCGAAGTCTTGCAGCGTGGTAAACACCCGGATCAAAGCGCCCAAGAAGTTGGCACCAACAGTCACTTGAGACAAATGTGCCGTGGATTGGAGCTGTTGGTTCCGGGCAATCTGAGGAAGCTTCGAGACGATTGAAAGAGGGATAGTCAACAACTGTAAAGCTGAGATGACTCCGACGGGCAAGATCTTGGCCGAAATATGGGCAATGGCCAACATGATCACCGCTGGTTTGATCAACAGTCTGAGAGATTCTCCCTCGTCCTTCGATTGCCGAGCTTTGTAGTATTTGATCAAGAGAATGAGTGCAGCATTCTGAAGTCCAAGGAAAAAGGATTCTCCGTAGTTAGAGAAGGGGTTGTTGTTCTGCTTGTTGTAGACAACATTGATCAAGTAGCCAAGTGTCTCAAGCGATATCCCTTCAATGGTAAGGCCCTTGGCTACGGATATACGGGCTTCAAGTTGGCTCGGCTCAACAATTTTGCGAATCTGGGGAATCTTGATGAAGGTGGAGACGCCTACAATGGTCAGCCCGAGAACCTTCGAGGCAGCCAGTCCTGGGTTTCTGATGATAGATCTAACAAAATTTTCCAAGAGAGCAGTTGCTATGACTTTCTTGTCCACATTGGGGTTCATGAGGAGAGCCTGAGCTTGCTTTACTGTGAGGGCCATTTTGAAATGTGGGGTTCAACGGTGGAAAATGTGTAGTCTATGAAGTCTCAAGTCTATGAAGTTTCAGAACAGACTGTTGATTTGTCTAATAGAAGAATGTCGGTGGAATTGACGATTGTCTGTGGCGTTGGCTTGCTTCAAGATTGCTGATCAAATCTCCTTAAATATCTTAAGACTATTTGGCGGGTTGCATGTGAAGTCGTCCAGAATCAAAAAATCAGCAGGAATACTGGCGGATAAAATGTGAGGCTCAACGAACTTGTTTGCTAATCATAGCGGACTGCTTGATCTGATGATGAACTAAATCTATTTATGCTATCAAATCACTAAATGATTTCTGTATTAAGGAATCAACGTCCTCTCATTTGCATTTCTCTGCACTTCTCTACACCACATGTACACTTTACTTGCTTATATTACCATTAATAGCCCACTTTCTTCGCCTGTAACTTCTCCAACTTACCTTTCAATACATTTTCGTTTGCCTCAATATACTTGAGGTTCTCCAAATGCAAGTTCAACAACTTCATGATCTCCTCGATTGGATTTCCACTCTCACCTTCTTTTTGCACTGCACCAGCACTGTTTTGTGGATCACTCACCAATTTCTTGTTAAAACTCTCGCTGACTCCATTTATTTCTTCAATCAAATGGGACATATGCTTGCTCAAGCTTTCAAGCTTCTCATCCAAAAGCTCTGCATTGTGGTATGCCTTTTCTCTGAGCTTATCCGTTACACTTAATGCGCTGGCATTGTTAGAAGTAGCACCGAAGCCATCAACTCTCAGGGAGTTACTGCTGTTGCTCAACTCTACCTTACTAAGTAATGTGTCTGCCTGTGCTTCATAATTATCCAACAATTTTTCGAGCTCAGTTTGCTGACTCTCCACGAATGTCAAATTCTGGTCAATGTTGTTCTGTAACTCTTCTGCAGCTAATGTGTCTTGGTACAAATTAGAGATATCTTGACCGCTCTGTACCAATTGTTGGTCCCATTCTTGTACTTTTGAAGTGTAGCCCTTAAATATGTCTCCAGTTTCGGTCAATTGCAACGACCACTTTGAGAGAAGGTCGTCAAGAGTCTTATTTTCAATAGAAACCTGTTGGGGCTCAATTTTCGTTGGCTTGAGGTTTTGACTTGCCAGTATTGTATCAATTTTGGCCTCTCTCTTTTCCTCTGGCTTAGAGCCAAATGAGAAGCCAGTACTGGCTGGTTTGTCGTCTTTTTTCTCTTCTGGTTTGGCCCCGAACGAGAATCCTGAAGCTGCTGGCTTGTCATCCTTTTTGTCCTGTGGCTTTGCTCCAAAGGAAAATCCAGAAGTTGCCGGCTTATCATCCTTCTTCTCTTCTGGTTTTGCTCCGAATGAAAATCCTGATGCAGCGGGCTTATCGTCCTTCTTCTCTTGTGGTTTTGCTCCAAATGAAAATCCGGTGCTGGCTGGTTTGTCGTCTTTTTTCTCTTCTGGTTTGGCCCCGAATGAGAATCCTGAAGCTGCTGGCTTGTCATCCTTTTTGTCCTGTGGCTTTGCTCCGAAGGAAAATCCAGTGCTTGCTGGCTTGTCGTCTTTTTTCTCTTCTGGTTTGGCACCAAATGAAAATCCTGAAGTTGCTGGTTTATCATCTTTCTTCTCCTCGGGTTTCGATCCGAAGGAAAATCCGGAAGCTGCCGGTTTGTCAAATAACCCACCTGTGGAAGGTTTGGCAGCAGATCCACCTAAAGATAACCCTGCGGGCTTTTCAGCTGCCTTAGCGCCAAAACTGATAGCAGCAGGTTTGTCTTCGCTTTTCTCGGCAGGTTTAGCTCCAAATGAAAAGGTATTTGTTGAAGCTGGTGTGACTGGCGCTGGTGTGGATGGAGCGTCAGATTTTGGAGCTCCAAAGGAAAAATTGGTGGAAGAAGAGGTTCCTCCAAAGAGGCCAGAGCCAGCAGCTTTTTCTGGCTCTTTTGAAGCCAGGTTCGTGGCACTTCCGCCGAGGGAAAAAGCGGGGGCAGGAGCAGGAGAAGATGATTTTTCAGTGCTGAAGAGTCCACCGGTTGGTTTAGAGGTGGATTCATTTGACTTATTGCCAAATGAAAAAGCAGAAGGTGCCTTGGCGTCACCAGAAGAGGATCCAAACGATAAGGCGGGCTTGGAATTTGGGGTGGAGGATGAGGCGCCAAATAGATTGGTACTTGGGGCCGTTGGGTTTGTTGTGGACTTAGCAAAGGGGAAAGCTGGTGCTGGGCTGGCACTTGCCGAAGTAGAGGCAGAATTGGTGCCAAAAAGACTATTCGAAGCAGTTGTGCCAGAGGAGCCAGCGTTTCCGGTCAGACTGGTAGCTGGAGCGCCAAAGACCGGTTTGTTATTAGTGTTGCTTGCACCAAAGGCCAGGGGAGTTGAAGAGGACCCAAAAGCACTGGTAGAGCCGGATCCAGTGGTATTGGAGGAACCGAATCCGGTTGTGGAGAAGGTTGAGGGTTTCGATCCGAGTTGGAAGCCACTGGAGGCAGTAGAGCCAGCAGCACCAGTTCCAGCGGCATTTGTGGATTGGCCAAACAGGAAAGCTGGAGTTGTTGACGAGGAGGGGGCGTTTGAGGAGAAATTGAAGCCCGTGTTGGTGCCTTGAGCAGTGTTGCTGGCACCCAGCCCGAAGAGAGGGCCCAGGTTGTTAGGCGCTTGCCCCTGAGCGCTGTTGTTGAAGCTCATCTTGGAGGGTTCGAGTTGATTTGAAAACAGAAACAGTGAGATTTAGTGAGAGGTATTTTTGAAGAGGATTTAATGGGAAGAGAGAGGGAGGGGGAAGTAGGGAATCAAAGGGTCCACTGGATCGACATCGATGTTTGGGTAGGTAGGAGTAAGTATGTGTATCGCCAGTGTATGTATTGATTCTTGAGATGAATTGACTCCTCTTAGATTTGATGTCTTATTTGTGAGTCAATTGTGATACTGGCTGAAGTGATAGCTGTGAGACCAAAAGGGACATACGCTGGTAATAGGCAACAGAGGTAACATCGAGGAGGTAATGGGCAGGAATTAGGTGGTCTCGTTTTTATAAAGCCAATTGACGATGTTCATTCTCCGCACCGTGATCATTGTGGACTTGTTAACTAGCTTACCTGCTCTCACATGCTCTTTTCCCAGATGCCCATCTGATTCACCGTGTCACTGCAGGGCAGACACAGATTACCATTGCAACGATGTGCTGGATTCAATGTTTGAATAAGCAATGGTTGTTGGAGTTGGTCCTGTTGGATATGTGATTTTTTCAAGAGGCTGCTCCACCCAAGTACTTGTCTAGATTTCTCTCCTTGTATTCGGTATCATTGCCATATTCATGTTTGCAATTCTGACCTACTGGTTACAGCAATGGTTGATTTACATCCTCATCATCCAACTGGATATGTTGTGGTTTTAACTACGACATCACCTAGCTGTTCCTACATCTCTTATGTTTACTCGATCGTTCTATATTACCTATTTCTTGGTACCTTGGGCGGCAACAGCAGCGGCACCGGCAGCAGCAGCTTCTGGGTCCAAGTAGTAAGCTGGCTTGGTTGGCTGGAGCTTCTCGTCCAACTCGTAGACCAATGGGATACCAGTAGGGATGTTCAAGCCAGCAATGTCAGCATCGGAGATCTTGTCCAAGTGCTTGACGAGGGCTCTCAAGGAGTTACCGTGAGCAGCAACCAAGACGGTCTTGTTGTCCAAGAGGTCCTTGGCGATCTCGTCTTGCCAGTATGGCAACAATCTGTCGATGACCAAGGCCAAGGACTCGGTCTTTGGCAAGACGTTAGGGTCGACGTCGTTGTAACGGATGTCACCGACTTGAGAGAACTCAGAGTCGTCCTCGATCACTGGAGGAGGAACATCGAAGGATCTTCTCCAGGTTTGGAACTTTTCAGCTCCGTATTGTTCCAAGGTGGCAGCCTTGTCCTTACCTTGCAAGGCACCGTAGTGTCTTTCATTGAGTCTCCAGGATCTCTTGACTGGGACGTACAACTGGTCAGCAGCGGAAAGAGCAATGTTGGCGGTTTGGATGGCTCTGGACAACTTGGAGGTGTACAAAACGTCGACCTTCAAGCCGGCTTCCTTGATCAATTCACCAGCACGGTTGGCTTCCTTTTCACCAACGGCACTCAAACGAACGTCGACCCAACCGGTGAACAAGTTCTTTTCGTTCCAGTCGGATTGTCCGTGTCTAACCAATACTAATTTGACCATTTTCAGAGGATTCTTGCGTGGGGTTCCGAGGTATCCACAGTAGATGCTTCTACAAAAACGGGCGTGCCCGCTCCTTTATATGCCCACGGAGGTGCGAACTCCGGGGTGAATTGGTGGAGGAATGTGGCACTCGCACGGGCGGAACAACTGATGTTGCAGTATGTCAGGGTGTGTTTCTGGGGATCTGTTTTGGTCCTGGGTGTTTCTGTGCTTCTGTGTGCTTTTCTTGTGTCTACTATTTCTGTACGCTTGCATTGACCTTGTTAGTACCCAGTATTGTGTCTCCTTCCTTAGTTCACTGTCCCTCTTGGTTCTATTTTTCCACATATTCCCAAAATCTCCCCAATTATTCTGAGTCTAAATTTACTGTCCACAGTTCCACGGTTCTCCGTTCTCCGTCTGTCACGCCACGAACCAGTCCCTGTCTATCCACCCTATCCTTTGCTTCTCTTTGCTTCTACCCTTACTTCTTTTAATCCATTCTCTACTCTAACTTCTACTGCCCTCTTCTCTTCTCTGTCTACTCTCTACTCTTTCTACTCTCTACTCTTTCACTCTCCTCTCACTGTCTTTATTCACATCTGCGAATAATTGGCCGACTCAGCTGCAACCATATTCTTATGGTCCGCAGGGTTGGCCGCCAGCTCGTACAACGTAATCACTGGATCCTTGCTCAATTGCGTGAACTCCCCACGTAGATCAATATTGTGCACCCACAGCTCGTCCTCGCTGCCATGGACATCTTCAATGAATATCGTCAAGTGCGTAACCCCACTAAATGCATGTCTTGGGATCAGGTGCTCCACGAATTCGGCCTCTGATCCAACGGCATTGGGAACCTCCTCGTCCTCGTAATCAGGCAACCCCACTTCAGGATGATGGATTGTGAATGTGGGCTTCTTCAGCACAGCGCTGTCAAAGTCGATGGACGGGTCGTTCTTCCAGAGCCGAATTGTCTTTGCACAGTAGCTCTCGCCATTGGTCCGTAATACGATGGAACTAAGCTTGGCTGAAACATTGGCAAACGGGATATGGATGATCATCTGAGCATCGCAATCTGATTTCACCACTGGCTTGCACTCGTACCTACGGTCATATGACTTGAAAAGCTTCGCTACATCATCAGGGTGGTTCAGCACGTTCAAGGCCAGAACGTGGGGAAGATCGATTTTGTTCCAGAGAGATTGCGCTGCTGTGGTTTGGGCTGGAGCTATGTGGTCGTGGTCATCGTGGTCATGGTCGTCGTGGCCGTGGCTATGGCTGTGGCTATGTAGATGCTCGTCTTCGCATGACATTGTGTGCTATAGATCTCAGCTGAATGGGCTTGGTGGACTAAATGAAGGTTGAAATGGCTATTTGAAAATCTGTATACTTATAAATATTGAGCCGATTTGAGAGATCTGAGAGGACCTGAGAAAATCACTGAAAGATATATATCGATATGCTACTGTGGTCGTATTTCGTCAGTCTGCCATTGGAAATACTAGCTGCTCCCGAATACAGCAAGAAGAAAACTAACCACAACAGCACATATTGGTATAGGAATTCGCTGTGGTAGAGCCATCGAAGTGTGTAAATCTAGAGGTCCCTGCATGTGTTCTACCACAGTTGACCAGGCGTTTTGCAGTACTGGCTACCTTTACACGCTTTCCCCACTTATTCATGTCACACCTAGCAGCTGACACTCAGTGTAAGATATCCCCAGTAAGTTGTCACCCTCTTTGTATATCTCTGGCTATAACAAATACTTTCAGGGCGGCTACTTAGCTTGGCTGGCTCAGCCTGGAGAAATTCTCACACTGCCTAACGAATAAATATAGACCCTTTAAAATCGTTGAGTTTACAGCCACCACTAATCACGAAATTGCCAACAATTACCCATTCATTACTTCAAAAAGCCAACATCGATTCAAGAACACCCGAGTTGCAAAGCTGCCACATAAATAGAATATTAGTTAGCAAAGTAGATGTTAGTACCTAGATAAGCCATATGCAGTGGCACAGTCGATCAGCGAGCACAACCCAGCACAAGTTCATCCCAGGAGCCATATACACCACCAGTGTCACTTTTAAACTGCCAGATTGACCTACAACTGTACATACTATCATGACGACGAGACCGAGGCAGCCCACCGACACATTGATCATCACCGGAGTATCTCCTACCACAGTCGAAGATCCAGCACCGTTGGCGCTGTTTCTTGCTCAGAGCGGAATAGAGCTTGAACTCGTTAGCTTGCCCAAGTTTGGCCGCATCATCCTATTATGTAAAAACCCGCAAGATGCTAGCATTATAGGGACAAAAGTCTCACAACTGACCTCGTGGTGCTCTAAACAGGGCAATGAGGCCAAAATTGTAGTTTCCTATGCACTTCAGAATAACCACTGGCGACAAGAAACCACCTCCAAAGATGTCGTGGATTACCTTGAACTCCCACTGGAAAATGAAAGTAGACGATTTTTGATCTCGCCACCTCTCTCTCCGCCACCAGAATGGGATCACTGGGACCGGACTGAAGAAGGACCCAACAGGAAAACCATCCCGTCCCCACACGAGTTGTCACACTTGCTTTGGGAGCGGTTGGGTGGGTTCCAAGGAGAAGAGGCAGTGCCATATACCGAGGAGGAAATAGAGGGAAAGACAGCGGTCAATATAGCGAAAGAGCCAGAGATTCTATTTGAAAACGTAGATAACGGGGTGCCGGTTATCTTGCTTGATGCTGCCCCTAGTTCTGCCTCGGGCAAGACGGTGCTGGGCCCCATAGCTAAGACTGCAATGCCACCAATGGACATGTAAGCACGCAAGACAGGGCATTTAGTTTGTTGGCTATCACAAGAGAAATTACATACAAATTACATATAAGGCTACATGGTGCCATATATATGCATCATAGCACATAGCCCTCACTGGAGGACTCAATACTACATATCAAATACATCAAATACAAGTTATAACGATACTGATTGTACTGAATGTACAGTCTTAGCAAATCGAGCACCTACAGAATAATTTCTAGAGCCTCTCTACTATATATTCATGACTCTTTAAACGTGGCTCTATGTACCTCCCCCCTGTAATTCTTTGAACCCTTTCGTTATACTCTGAATACGAGACTCTGATCCCTCCTTTTGTCCTACCCTATTCCACCTTGTCTTGTAATCACCTCCTCACCCTCTTTCCTCACCTCATCTCATCTCGTATTTCGCACTTGATTTTTTTTGGAACCAACTTTTTCAGCTCATCACATCGACATGGCCAAAACTAGATCGCAAAAGACTCCCACAAAGTCCCCTAGGGGGAACAAGCAAAGCGTGTCCGATGCTGTTGCCGACTCTCCATCTAAAACTGCTAGAGTGACCAAGAAAACCACCTCGAAGGCCGCCCCTAAGGCCAAAGCCGTCGCAGCTTCGAAGAAGACCCTGGCCAAGAAAGAGCAGATCAAGACTACCACAACCAAAGCCCTGAAACCGGCCAAAGAAACCACCGCAAACACTTCCATCATCCCTGAGAAGGCTGCTACCAAGGCAGTGCAAGAATTGATCAAGTTCGTGCAGAGAAACGAGGAGGGCTCCAAGGACAAAAACACCCTCTTCGATGACGACCTGGCCGATGCAAGTGACTTGTACATCCAGATCACCACCAAAAAATACATTTCTTCTAAGGTCAACCTTAAGCCAAAGATCATTCGTTTGACTAATGCCATAATAGACCGTGACCAGGTCAAAACTTGTCTTATTGTAAGAGATCTGCTTATCACCACCAATGAGCAGTTAGAGAGCATCGAAGCAGCCAACTTGCCCACTTTGCAACAGATCTTGCTGTTGAAGCAAGTCAAGACCGAGTACAAGCCATTTGAGAAAAGACGTCAATTGTTTGCCGAGTACGACTTGTTCTTGGTCGACGATGCCCTTATGAACGTTATGCCTACTGTTTTAGGTAAGACTTTCTATGGGTCCAACAAAAAGGTCCCCATCCCAGTGAAAGTAACCTCGTCCACCAAACCCTCGGAGGCCTCTGTCGTGACGATAAAGAACCAGATTGAGAAGGTTTTGGACAGCACTTCATATTTGCCTCCTGTCGGGGTCAATGTGTTGATCAAATTCGGAGATGTGACTTTAGACGGTGCTAAGTTGCAGCAGAACTTGTCCGATGTGGTTGCAGCTTTCGACAAGGATAGCTTGAGAAGTGTTGCTGTGAAGACGCTTGAATCTCCTTCCTTGCCTTTGTACGTTGCTGAGACCTTGTTTGACGAATCTGATGTGTTAGATGAATCCGCCGCTGTCAAGAAGACCTCCAATGGTGGTCTTTCCGCTTTCGAGAAGGGTTTGTTGGAATTGGGTGAAGAGACCGAAGTGGCCAAGATTCTTGGAAAGAAGTTGAACAAAAAGTGAACGGATAGAACTAGATAATGTACAGCATGCATCATTAGAGTGTAAATACGTTATATTGGTACATGTATAAGAATTTAGACGTAATCATGAGTAGTTTAGACGTGGTGGTTGGCTAGTGGGTCTTTGGAGGGCATTTTTTTCAAAATTTAGTCGCTTCCGCATTTACTTGCCTTTGATATTCTCCAGTTGCACTATATAACCCATCTCTATAGAGACAAATATCCACTGCATGTGGGTTCTAGAGGTCGGGAATGGTATGTAATTAAGATCCCAGTGGCAAATCCTGTCAATTGCCCGAGTCTCAGCATTTTTCGACCAATTATTGACCTCCAGAGCGTAGGCTCCTTCGACCTGGATCGAAATACCACTTGAGCCGACTACCAGCCAAAACAGAGTTCGATATCTCTATTCAAGAATTATTCATCTCCAAAAAGCATATGACAATTAGCTTGGATGAAGTCAGACTCTCAGATGCCAGCAATTACGAGTTCGTGACCCCTGTAAATCTACTGTTCCTCTCCAGAGCCCGTACGATTGTGAATGGAAAGCTGTTTCGAATGGAAAACCCTGATGACCCAGAACCAGTAGTACAACGGTACGAAGACTGTAAGAACTTGGAGATCAAATTCCAAAAAAAGTCTCAAGTAGCTTTGAACCTTCAATGGGTACCTGTAAATGTAGGCCGTGTCAAACTGGAGAGCCCATCAGATCCACTAAGGGAACAGTTGCTAGGTCTCTATCGGTCTGGAATTGATATCAGAATCGTGCTGGATCACGACAAGATTACTCATTTGCTTGCTGAGTCCGACGATGTTCCATCGTTGGAACTATGCACTGCTCTCGCAAGAGAAACCGTGGTAGTTGGCCCGGGATGGCCCAACTACGTTTCCGACAACGTTAAGGAAGTTGATCGCTGGATAAGAGACCCAGAAGATATAGACCGGTGTTTTCCACGTACTTCCAGAGCAGATAAAGGGTACTTCAAACCAGACCACCGTAGATGTACGCTATTTTCTGATATAGTGGTGATGGCATATGAGGACACCGTTCGCCCCAGTTTGTTAGAGAAATGCATTTCAGCTATGGGTGGCACTTTTTTACCTATATCTGTGGGAACTTCGTCTATTGAATACATCTCGAGCGAAATAACTAAGGGCAAAGTCGTTTTTATCTATCAAACAGTTGCATTTGCAGAAGAAACAATCAAATTGTGCAATTCGATTGGCTCTGAATTTATAGATCTGGCCACATTATTGGGATTTTTGGCTGATTTGAGTGTCGATCATAGAAAGGAAGCGATCGTCAAGTTGTCTTCGAACGATAATCTGGTCTCTACTTCGCCTAAAAAGAAGAGATTAGGGTTAAAAAAGACAAAACGTGTTGATCGACTTGAGTTCTTTGACTTTACTCCTGTGGGATCGCAAATGAGCCCCAAAGACAATGAGAGCCAAGATGGGCCTTCAGAAGCTCATGAAACACAAGAAAAAGATTCTGGTAAACATAGCATGGAAGATGATGATCGTGATACGAAAAGAGCAAAGATAGAACCAGTGGTAGAGCCTCAGGAACCTCAAGAAGATAATAATTCACAAAGTAGTACTACAGCATCGGATTTGGATGGTCCAATCAAAATATCAGAGCCAGAGGAAAAGGAGGAGTCAGCAAAGCGAACTTTGGAAAGCGAAATTGAGCCATCCAAAAAACCAAAACTCGAAGAATCAGATGATCAAAATCAAGTCACATTCAGGGATGCTATACGCAAAGCGAAAGAGTCAGCTACCAACAAAGTAAGAGAAGGCCTAGGGATATCACAAAATGCCGACTTTGGTGAGATTGATTTGCACGTTTCGAATTTAGCCATCGTGGAGGATGTTAGCCTTTTTAGAGAAGCAGTCAGGGCACCTCAGACAAACACAATGTCGAGTTGGGCTGGCAGGAAAAATTTTAAGAAGTTCAAACGGAACTTGACCCCGGTGTCGAAAGTACACAGATCATTTGTTGGAGTGGTGAATGATGATAATCAGGTGGTAATAACCCGCCCGGAAATACACTACTATAACTTTGACAACGAAAGAGAAAAAAGCCTCCGTTTGGTTGCAGACTTCGAGGGGGAGATGGGGTCTGTGCAAGTAGAAAAGGGAGGCACACCTGCTTCTGAAGAGAATGGTCTCTTTGTTCCAGAAGAATCACAAAGTCAAAGAGACGAAGGATCTGTACAGAGAACGGAAGGCCGTCAACCACCAAAGACTAGAAACGGAGGTGCTTACGATATTGACGGCGACGATGATGACGATGATGATGATGGCGAGCCCAAATTTGGATTCAGGAGGAGGTAAGGAGAAGAAAGGTTTTAGAAGGAGTTAATGTGATGCAGTACATTCATTAGACTATGTAGTGGACAATATGACCTTTTCGACCTTATCCATTTTGGTATGTAAAATCTTTGACAAAGCCAGTTTACTTCTTCCTATTTGAGTGCTATTAGAACACACTTATGCCGCAAAATCCCATTCTTCGGAAATACCATAGATGGGCATCGTAAGCCATGGGTTGGCCAGATCTATCGTAGCTCGAAAAATCTTGCTTGATACAGTGCTGATTACTACCGGAGTAACAGTCTACTATCTCTTCGTTTAAAGGATCGGCATGATGAGTGGAGCAGTTGATATAGATCTGGTTGTTGAACTGTGCATAGTCCTGAATCGAAGGTAAGGGGATAGGGTGAAGGAAAGGGGGGATCCTTTTGAATTCGATGTTCAAGTCCTTGTTGGGGATTGTGGTTACAACATCTTTTTTATGCACGATTCTCCAGAACTGTCGTGATTCAATAGAATTAGAAGAACCCAAAACTCGATCACACCATAGGACAAAATCGGCGTTTCCCACCAAAGGCTGGCCCATGGTAGTGAGTTTACTATTGTACCCTAAATCTTTGAGATGTAACGCTATGAACAATGCTACCGCTCCACCCAAAGAGTGCCCCATAATATGTAAATCCACCTCCGAATTGTCTGCTCCTGTTAATTCATCTACCACTACATCCTCTATTCGTCTGAATGTCTCCAAGTAACTCTCGTAAAAGCCCTTGTGAACACGGCAATTTTCGCCACAAAATGCAAGGTTTTGACCTGGATTTCTATACGGGGTCATTTCTATATTCAAATCCGTATAAGTATCCGGAGCTGAGCGGGTTCCACGAAGTGATAAGACAAGTGATGTGCGAGTGCCTGACTCTTCGAAGACTTGCTTGCCTTTTGCTAAATACCCTACAACAGTATCGTCAAAATACCATTGGTAGATCAACTCCATGTCCGGAAAAGACTCAGAGCAGTCCAAATCACACTGGAATGGCGGCTGGATTTGATTTTGGTCTGATATACAATAACTGATATCAATGAGATGTGCTGCAGTTTTGAGATATTTCACTACATTTGGGGGAACTTGAGTGGGCCAAACGTCTGCATTTTGAGACAGGAATGTTATCTGGGGTGGTAGTGCTAATACAGAAGTATAAAGGCTGCAAACTACCGCAATTGTCGTTGTCAACATACTATAGAAGGCCGCCATGACTTCAGATGGGCTATCGTGGGGAAGGTTGCATGATGGAAATGCATGATATATGTGTATGCAGGAATAGTCATCTCTAGATTCGAGGGTAAACGAGCTGATAGCACGTGACAAGTACAGAAAAGAGAAATAACCGGATTATGAGACAGAAAATGGCTGATTTTTACGCCTCGATGAGGGATGCAAGTCGTATCAATCGAGAAGAGCCAGTTGAATCGGCTGTGACTTTGTTATGATCTGAACCTCCTTGATGATAGCAATCGTCAACTGATGCTCTCTGTACTAAGATCTCTCTAAAGGGGCTTTCACAGGAAAGCGCCCCGTTGATAGCTCAGCCCGTTGATAGCTTGGCCTGGTATAGTGGCCGGATGCACGAGGTCAAAAAAGGAAATACCGAGCCGCACCAACACGTATCCGAGGTGATTTGAATAACCCGACCGGTGGTTGGACAGAGGAAGTGTGAAGTAAGGGGCAAGTATTTGGACGTAGATGCTGGGAACTTGGTCGAGGATATGCGGTGAAATCGGCTGTCAAGCTACTTTGAGTGTGGTTTTCGTAGAGCAGGCTGGTTCTCGACGCGAAAATTGACAGAATTTTGATAGACATCTCCCCGGAAGTTGCAGATAACGTGAAATTTAGCTTCTGTTTCCATCGAGCCGGTTCTTTTAGGAAATTTTCGATGAGTATTTTTTCACCTCTTCTCTAGTTCACTTCACAAGGAAGATGTCGACTACTACATCGGAAGTGACCCAAAGGGGTACTAAGCAGGTTTCTAAGGACTTGAAGGTGGTGGACACCATGGGTAATGATTTCAAGGTTCCAGACTACACCATCAAGGACATCTTGTCTGCTATCCCCAAGCACTGTTATGAGAGATCTTTGATCAGATCACTCGGTTACGTGGCCAGAGACATCACTTGTATGTGTCTTATTGGTTACGTTGGTCAAAAGGTCATTCCTTTGGTGCAGATCGAAGGACACGAGACTGTTGCTGAGTACCTCAGAGGTGCTTTGTGGTTTGGATACTCCTATTTGATCGGTCTCTTTGGTTTTGGTTTGTGGATTTTGGCCCACGAGTGTGGCCACGGAGCCTTTTCTGATTATCAAGGTATCAACGACTTTGTGGGCTGGGTTTTGCACTCTTACTTGATGGTGCCATACTTCTCGTGGAAATTCTCCCACGCCAAGCACCACAAGGCCACTGGACACTTGACTAGAGACATGGTCTTCATTCCTTACACCAAGGAGGAATACGTTGAAAAGCACGGAGTTTCTAAGGTCAGCGAGATTATGGAGGAGTCTCCTATCTACACATTGATGGTGTTGATTTTCCAGCAATTGGGAGGCTTACAGACCTATTTGCTTACCAATGCCACCGGCCAGGAATTGAAAGAGTACAGCTGGTTCGCCAAGTCCCACTACACTCCCTCTTCTCCAGTATTTGAGAAGAACCAGTGGTGGTTCATTGTTTTGTCTGATATCGGAATCCTTTTGACTATCGGTAGCGTGTACACCTGGTACAAGAGCTTTGGATTCTTCAACATGTTTGTGAATTGGTTCATGCCTTGGTGTTGGGTCAACCACTGGCTCGTTTTCGTCACATTCTTGCAGCACACCGACCCAAGCATGCCTCACTACAAGGACAACGAATGGACCTTTGCTCGTGGAGCTGCTGCTACCATTGACCGTGAATTCGGATTTGTTGGTCAACACATCTTTCATGACATCATCGAGACCCACGTTTTGCACCATTACGTCTCAAGAATTCCTTTCTACAACGCCAGAGAGGCTAGTGCAGCCATCAAGAAGGTTATGGGTGAACACTACAGACACAACCCCGAGAACATGTGGGTTTCTTTGTGGAAGGTCATGAGACTGTGCCAATTTGTTGACGACGACAATGGAGCCGAGGGGGTTATGATGTACCGTAACATCAACGGGATTGGTGTGAAGCCAAAGGATTAGATTCGGAGAGCTATTTATGTTAGAAATTGAATAGATTTAGGAAAGGTGTGTAGAAAGTTCTAGTATGTAAGCTAGTATTGGAGAAGAGTAGGAAATGGTGAATAAGGGGGCTACAGTTGTGGACGAGCTTCAAGTTCCTTGCAGTGCTTTGAAACCCTTTAGCTCCTAGTAACTTCAATTCGATTTCAAATTGTAGAGTCAGCCCATATAGAGAACATCCACATGAAGAGATATCTGCAAAATAATACCGTCACATAATCAACACTACTACTAACAAACCCACTGCTATCATTGCAGACTACAGACACTCAGGAAGTACTGGATCTGCTCTGAACCGTCTTTATTCTCAGAAACATTGCAACACGTGAATACGTGGATAGATCAAGCACTCTAAGTCTCTCTCACATAATAATCTCTTGCATAATAGTGGAGCAACGAGCTCGAACAAACACTACACATAATACTATATATATCCATTTACCATTAACTACATAACGTACTAATAAATACTCCTTAACACTCCATTCTCCTTCTATCTCGTCGGCTTTACCATTCTCTTCATCGCCATTCACCGTCCTCTCTTCTTCTTCTCTTCTTCTCTTCTTCTCTTCTTCTCCTAGTGGCCCAATCTCTTTTTGCGTGCTATTTATCACGTGTGGGCTCTGAAATTTTTCACCACTGATCATGTCTAGAGTACTCCGAGGTATGGGCTCTCTCTGGGCCCAGAGAACGCCACTGATGGCATTCCGGGCAGCATCTGTTCGCCTGCAATGCCCCAGAATGTCCTCCCGTTCTTTCTACGGCTCCAGCGTCCGTCTCGACGAAAAGGCTCCTGAAGCAGAAAAAATTCCGGAAACCTACGAAGAGGAAAAGGTCGTCATCGATGAACTTGACAAAAGATTGACCGAGGCTGACCACTCACACATGAGGAGAATGAGAAACATCGGTATCTCGGCCCATATCGACTCAGGTAAGACCACTTTCACCGAGAGAGTGCTCTACTACACCGGTAGAATCAAGGCTATCCACGAGGTCAGAGGAAGAGACCTGGTGGGAGCAAAGATGGACCATATGGACTTGGAAAGAGAAAAGGGGATTACCATCCAGTCTGCAGCCACCTACTGTGACTGGGACAAGGACGGGAAAAACTACCACTACAACTTGATTGATACTCCAGGCCACATTGACTTCACCATTGAAGTCGAAAGAGCCCTTCGTGTCTTGGACGGTGCTGTGTTGCTTGTGTGTGCCGTTTCCGGAGTCCAGCTGCAAACTGTGACTGTAGACCGTCAAATGCGTAGATACAATGTCCCCAGAGTGACCTTTATCAACAAGATGGACCGGATGGGTGCTGATCCCTTCAAGGCCATCGAACAGATCAATGCCAAATTACGTACTCCTGCTGCCGCCATCCAGGTTCCAATCGGTGCCGAAGAGAACTTGGCCGGTGTGGTCAACATCATCGACAGAGTGGCCTTGTACAACGAGGGTCCCCAGGGTGAGGAAATCAGAACTGCTGAAGTCCCTGAAGACCTCGTCGACCTTGTGGAGGAGAAACGTGCCCTCTTGATCGAAACCTTGGCCGATGTCGATGAAGAAATGGCTGATCTTTACTTGGACGGTGTCGAGCCTAGTGTAGAGCAGATCAAGGGTGCTATTCGTCGTGCAACCATCGGAAGAAAGTTCACTCCAGTGCTTATGGGTTCAGCTTTGGCCAACAAGGGTGTACAACCAGTTTTGGACGCTGTTGTTGATTACTTGCCCCAGCCTAACGAAATCTTGAACACCGGTCTTGAAGTTTCCTCTGGAGAGGAGAAAAGGGTCAATTTGGTTCCTTCTTCTGCTGCCCCTTTCGTGGGTTTGGCTTTCAAATTGGAAGAAGGTAAATACGGTCAATTAACCTACATTAGAGTCTACCAGGGTAAGTTGAAGAAGGGTGCCTTTATGACCCATTTGGCCACTGGCAAGAAGGTCAAAGTGTCCAGACTCGTACGTATGCATTCGAACGATATGGAAGACGTTGACGAAGTCGGTGCTGGTGAGATCTGTGCTACTTTCGGTATCGATTGTGCCTCTGGTGATACCTTCATTGCCCATAACTCTGAACAACAGATTGCCATGAGCTCGATGTTTGTTCCTGACGCCGTCATTTCGCTCCTGATCACCCCAAAGACGAAGGATAACTCTAACTTCTCCAAGGCCATGAACCGGTTCCAGAAGGAAGACCCTACTTTCCGAGTTAAATATGACCCAGAATCGAAGGAAACTGTCATTTCTGGAATGGGTGAATTGCACTTGGAGATCTACGTCGAGAGAATCAAGCGTGAATATGGTGTGGAGTGTATCACCGGTAAGCCTCAAGTTGCTTATCGTGAAACCGTGACCCAGCCAGCCAACTTCGATTACACCCACAAGAAGCAATCTGGTGGTGCTGGTCAATATGGTCGTGTTATCGGGGAAATGAAACCATTGACCGGAGAGAACAAGTTCACTCACCACGTTGTTGGAGGTAAGATCTCGGAGAAGTTCTTGTTTGCTTGTCTGAAGGGTTTCGATGAAGCTATGGAGAAGGGCCCATTGACAGGACACAAGGTTTTGGGGGTACATATGCATGTCAACGATGGTCAGACACATATGGTTGATTCCTCTGAATTGTCTTTCCGTGCTGCCACTTTGGGTGCCTTCAAGCAGGCATTCTTGGCTGGTCAACCAGCTGTCTTGGAGCCAATTATGAGTGTGGAAGTCACTGCACCAAACGAGTTCCAGGGTCTGGTTGTGGGATTAGTGAACAAAATCGGTGGTATCATTGTGGAGACCGTCAATGGTCCCGATGAATTCACAGTCCAAGCAGATGCTGCTTTGAATGGTATGTTTGGCTTCTCCACCTCGTTGAGAGCCTGTACCCAAGGTAAGGGAGAGTTCTCTATGGAGTTCCTCAAGTACGATTTCTGTTCTCCTCAATTGCAGAAGGAATTGGTTGCTGAATACCAAAAGAAGTTGAAGGAGACGTGATGTATATAGCTGTATTTAGAGGTGCTTAGTTGGCAATGTTCACAGCAGAAGATGGTGGGAGATGAAAGAAGCTCGCAGTTGTGGAAGTTGTCGTCGATAGCACAAATGTTTATAAAGTATGTAACTGACATTAGTAGAGTTTTGTTCATTGAACGGGTAGAGGGACCTTGAGAGAAGAGAGAGATAAATACGGCCAAATTATCAAGGACGTTGAGGAACCTAACCATCCAATTTCAATAGATGAATCTTATTAGGAAGTCGTCCCAAAAGGGAACTAAATGGAACCACTCAAAGGTGACCTAAGCAGTACTATTTACAGCACAGCCATACGACTATACGGTAACACAATCACTCAATCGTGGTGTTGTACCACCACATATACATACAACCATACAATAACAGAATCACTGATCACACAGTCATATGTTCACAGCTCCTTCGTTCCTCATACATTCTTCCTACATTATTGTATGTAGCGATTTTTCACTCTTTTTTTCACTTGCCAGATAGGGCCCTCCAGAGGCCCGATAATGGGTGCCAAAAGTGGTGCCTGACCTAGCAAGCTTAGCCGTGGCTGTTTTGAGTAGCTCTATCAGACAGAGGCATCGGTACTTCGTTTTATCGAGCTCTGGTGTGCTCTCTTTCTCCTACAGTTCTTCGATGTAACGTTATATTAAAACCTATATGACACCCTCATCATGACTTTAGATACATGGTAGCAGCGAATCACGAGTTCTCATTCTCCCTCCTCATTGTTTAAGCCTTGGCAACAGCTCTTCTGACAGAGTATCTTTGTTGCTTCTTCAACACCAAGACCTGGAATCTTTCAAAGTCAGTCAAGTTAGATCTTCTCTCCTTGGCAGCCAACTTCTTGGCCCAGGAAGTAGCAGCCCACTTGGAGTCGATATCAGCAGCAGCCCACTTCTTGGAGACAACACCGGTCTTAGCGCCTCTTGGCAAACCCTTCAAGACGATTGGGGTCAATACGACCTTGGCCAAAGCGATAGCCTGTCTTTGGATCTTTGGACCGTCAATCAAGACTCTCTTGGCATCGATGATTTCGACAATGGTGGCTAACTCCTTGTTGTCAATCAAGACAACACGTCCCAATTCGACGAATCTCCAGTTGGAAGCTTTAACGGTAGACATTTGAAGTTGTTAGTTTAAGAAATTGTCAAAAAAGTAGCTTTGGTTCTTTTGCGTGAAAAAAAGCGAGGGCGGTGTGCAGGAGCGTAGAGACAGGCGCACGGACTCGTTTGTGCACGTGCGCGGATAGGGCAGAGCCCTAGTGCGATGTGGGGTTGTGAGAGGCAGGAAGCTATAGAGTGGGAGCAGAGGCAAAGGATGGCTGTAGTGGAAGGTGCTGCGTATGTGTTATTGTAAAAGGAAGGCGTCTACGAAATGGGTAGAGTAGAGCAAGACAGAGCAAGGTGGAGAGGGACTGAGAGGCGCATACATATAGAAATACATTACAGTGTAGAGAGTCGAGAGGGTGAAATAGGGACCTGGAAAACCATCGCACTAATATAAATTGTTTAAGATTTCTCTCTTCTTAGTGCTCAACTCATCAGCACCAAACCAGCATGGCTCTGCCAGCTTCGCTTGCTTCTAGCTCGGTGAGCTCGGTGTTCTGCTCTTTCTCCTATCGCCATGTCTCTCCCAGCGCCCTGCTCTCGTAAGGTTACGTAAACCAGAGCGCTTGGCGAGATGTGATTTTCATGATGACCCATAATTTGCGTTCTAGAGTGGGCGGCTTGAAACATGCCTAGTTTCTCCAAGGCCGTCTGCAGCATGCGACCAACTTCTGTCTGAATCGATAAGGGGAAGAGAGACGATCTTTGTAGAGCAGACCTTGCAGCCGTAGGGAGTCTTCGTGTAGGGATGCTTAAGTGTCAGGGAGCCAAACACTGCTCCCCTTTCCACACTGCCCTCTTCCACGCGGATTCTTTTCTTAATTTTGGTGTAGATTTTAGCGTCTTTCAAGTGCCAATACTGGGCACCTAGACCAGAGTGCTGCTCTTTCCCTGAACGACTACATACTATACTGGCCATTCCTCTAACCTCGTGCAACGCTCTTGTATGCCGCTCCACTCTACACTTCCCTTTTTTGCTCGTGTCCGCCGTACGTATGAATCACTGTTGTTGGCCCATCCTTCCCTCTGACTCACCTCTCCATTTCATGGATCCGCCCACTAATTTTCGTTGCACCACCAGAGAACAGCACCACGATTGAAGCAGATGGATGACCTTCTAACAGTCAAATAACTCCGAAAAACTCATTTGACCTATATATCTCTATCCTGTAACTTTCTCTATGTCTTTCTTCGTATCCAATTCATCAACCACGCTTAGACCGCTCTCTTCACCTCTACCCACTCTCAGCTCATTCCTTCCCGTGTGGCTCCTCTTGCTCGTGCGCGCAGTTCTTTATTTAAGCTGCCTATGTTCAGACAGCTAGCCGCAAGAACCCCAGCTCTAACTGCAAGAACTCCACCTCTACTCCGTCAGATGTCTCAAGTTGCCGCTGAGAAGAAGCCAGCGGTTCTGCAACCAGAATGGTTTGCACAGCCTCGTAAAGAGGGACCGGTCTTGAAGGTCTACAACTCGCTCACCAGAACCAAAACCGAGTTCGTCCCCATCAACCCAAACCACATCGTTTGGTACTCCTGTGGACCCACCGTTTACACCTACTCTCATATGGGACATGCCAGGAACTATGTCACCACCGACATCAACCGTAGACTTCTTCTGGACTATTTCGGCTACAATATCCGCTTCATTCAGAACGTTACTGACATCGATGACAAGATTATCATCGCCGCACGTCATGAGTACCTCTTTGAGCAATACGTCTTGGAGAAGTACACTTCCAGTACTCCGGAGGTGATAGACTTGGCCTTCCAAGCCTTGCGCCAGTATATTGCTAAGAACTTACCCGCTTTCGCATCCAGCTCAGACAATGTCGAGACCTTCTCTCAGTCTCTTCTTGACTGGATAAAAACTGTAGACCCACAGAAGGAGGCCGTCACGGTCCCCAAGTTCCCTATGTATGTCAAGGCCGCTGGTGATGCTGCCAGTGCCCTTGTGGGTTCATCTTCGTTGTCATTCAAGGACTTCGCTGCCAAAATCCAAGACGTGACAATGCCTTATTTAGACAAACTCCACGGCAACACGGTTTCTGACCCTTCCATCTTCAAGAAATTACCCAGCTATTGGGAGGGAAAGTTCAACGAGGACATGGCTCAATTGAACGTATTACCACCCTCGATAACCACCAGAGTCCTGGAGTATATCCCAGAAATTGTCTCTTACGTCGAAAAAATCATCAAGAACGGCTACGCTTACGCTACTACCGATGGTTCTGTGTATTTTGATACTGCCAAGTTCGAGAACTCACCCAACCATGTCTACGCCAAGCTCCAACCTTGGAACAAGGGTGATATGACCCTCATTGAAGACGGCGAAGGCTCTCTTACTAGCGTTAGTGCCCAGAAGAAATCAGCCGTTGATTTTGCTCTCTGGAAGGGATCCAAGCCGGGTGAACCAGCATGGGACTCTCCATGGGGTGCTGGACGTCCTGGGTGGCACATTGAATGTTCCGTCATGGCCCTGGACGTAGCAGGACAGCAGATGGACATCCACACTGGGGGTATTGATTTGTGCTTCCCTCACCACGACAACGAATTGGCCCAGAGTGAAGCTTATTTCGACAACCGCCAATGGGTCAATTACTTCTTACACAATGGGCACTTGCATATTCAAGGTCAGAAGATGTCAAAATCGTTGAAGAATTTCATCACTATCCAAGAAGCTTTGGATGATTTCAGTTCTAGACAGCTCCGGTTGGTATTCGCCATGAGTTCCTGGGAAAAGACCATTGATTTCAAGGACACTTTCATCAAGGAGGTCAAGGCGTGGGAACTGACTCTTTTGAAGTTCTTTACCACAGTCAGGGCCTTGAATAACGACGACAAGCACGCCATCAGCGAAGGCAAAACAGTGTCCAAGAAATTGGGACCTCAGGAAAAGCAATTGTACGTGGACTTGGAGTCAACCCAATCAGCTGTCCATGAAGCTTTCTGTGATAACTTGTCGACTCCCCAAGCATTGAAGAGCATTCTTGAATTGATTGGTAAGGCGAATGGGTACATCCAGAGTACCTCTCAACAAGGAGAGACACGTTTGGAGCCTTTAATTGCTGTTGTTACTTGGATCACCAAAATCTTGAATATATTGGGCTTTGAAACAAGACTGGATGGTCTTGGTTGGGCCGAAGAAGGGGCTGGAAATAGCGCTGGAGCCAGTACCGAAGACGTAGCTTTACCATATGTAAAGCTCTTGTCGCAATTCCGTGACAGTGTCAGGAATTCTGCTATTGATAAGGAGGAGTATAGTAAGATTTTAGCAGCTTGTGACGCCATCAGAAATGATCTCATCAAAGTGGGTGTTCTGTTGGATGACCGTCCTAACAAACAGCCAGCATTAGTTAAATTCTTAAATGCTCAAGAACAGAAGGAATTGGCTGAGCAGCAAGCAGCCAAGGAAAAAATTTTGGCCGAGAAGCAGCGCAAAAAGGAACAGGCTGCCCTTGTGGCAGCTCAGAAAGAGCAGGAGAGACTTGAGAAGCTGAAAGTGGATCCTAAGCAGATGTTCAAAGACACAACATTGTACTCTGAGTGGGATGATGAAGGGTTGCCAACAAAGGATGCCAAGGGTGAGGAAGTGACCAAGAGTATGCGTAAGAAGCTTTCTAAGCAGCAGCAACAACAGGATAAGTTGCACCAGGAGTATTTAAGTCGTAAATAGAGAGGAGGAGAATAAAAAGCGATAGATGAAAGGTCTACATTTTTGTACAGTTAGGGAAAGAGGAGAATCTGAGTTCAGATAAAGATGGTTGGCTATGCAAATTTTGGTTGAATAAACATGTAGTTTGTCATATATACTTGGAGTACTGGAGTCACTTTCCACAGCGATGTTAAGATTTGCTAGTAGTGGTAAGCAAAGTTAGCGGACCAATTTAGCTGCTATATTTTGAAGCAAGTCAACCGCAAACATTTTGACAGTCAATGTAACTTGAACCCCAGAAGCGATCTAATCTCCTGATATTATTGCTTTGTGGACCAGAGCCATCTTTGACATCTTTCCGTACCCCGTTTCTTCTCGACTTACGCTGACCTCTGTTAATTCTAGCTTCTCCATGTGTTGCTATTTTCGCAATGTTTGCCCCACTTCTCGCTAATTCACTCCCTACAAACTCCTCTTTCTCACTAAGTCCCTCCCCGTAAACTCCTCTCTTCTCACTATTTTCCTCTCTTCTCACCAAAATTCTGCGAATTCACCCCATAAGTTTCTTGTCGCATTTCCAAATTATTCACTCCACGTATCATGTTCAACCTCGTCACGCGGGTCCAGAGCGTGTCCAACCAGGCGTTGAGCGTCGCTGTGTTGGCTGCTACCCTCGTTTCTCTTTTCACCCTCTCGCAGTTGTTCGTTACCGACGTTTGGAACATCAACACCACTGCAATTGCCAATATCAAGGCCCTGGCTAACTTGAAACACTCTTTCAATTATGGCTCCGTCAACAAAAAGCCAAAGGAAAACTCGAAAATCATCTTTGATTTGGATGCAGACTTGACTCCATTGTTCAACTGGAATACCAAGCAACTTTTCGTGTATCTCACCGCCGAATACCCTGGCAAGAGTGAAGGCTCTTCCAACAAGGTTACCTATTGGGACAAAATCATCACTACCCCAGAACAGGCCAAGTTTTCAATCAAAAATCAACGTAGCAAATACTCTGTATGGGACGTAGAACGTTCCTTCCGTGGAAGAGAGGCAGTTTTGCGCTTGGAATGGAACATTCAGCCCTGGATCGGGCCACTTATCTCAGGGCAGACTGGTGCCGGATCCAACTTTACCTTTGCCTCGCTTGAAACGTGAACGTGTTGATTTCCCAGAAGCATGTAGTCATAAGTCAGAGACTCGGAGAAATATACAGTCATTGAAGCATAATCTAGATTTGCTGTAGTAATAACCTAAATTCAAGTATTACATTGAAACGGCTGCCAATACGCTACTTTGATGATCTATGGCTCGACATGGACCAGATTACTTGCGTCCTGAGTCTAGGATGTGCTAATAACGATGATATCTTTTCCACACTTCCACTTATCTACGCCGATTTGCTACATATTGTAAAAATGCTCAATCTATGTCTCTTGTGTATGACTTCTATATGTGTCTATAATTACTCCTTGCGTGCTGCCCTGTTGGGCATTCTGTATGTACATGTTTGCGAACTATTAGTGTGGTTGGTCCAGAAATTTTTCTGAAGCTTATATGCTTTGGTGTTTACTGACTCCTCTCAAAGCTCCTCGATCTCTCTCCTATGTTTGGTTTGACACTCTCGAATGCCTGATAGATTCTATCCCTCTTATTCTTGAAAGTCTCCCTCACATTACTGCTCACGGGTTCAATTTTATTGATCTTCTTCATGAACTCCTTTTCCTTATACTGGTCTTCTGCTGTTTGCAACAACACCTCAAACGTCTTCGGATATTTGATAGCAAGTTCGAGCGTTTCGATACGGTAGCCTTCTTGGTATCGTTTCAAGTGCTTTATGAGACGAACAAGCAAGCTAAACCCGATGTCGTTGGCTCTTTGGGTAGCAGACTCAGGCAAAAAGAACCGATTCTTTTCTCTGACCAAGGTCTTTACTGTCAAAGGACGACTTTTTGAGTACTTCTTGTTGTACTTCTTGATCTCTTGCTCCAAAGCGTAAGTGGCTCGAGTAATGAACCCTTGTCCAAACTCCTCTATAACGGAAACTACATCAAGCTGATGTTGTTCAAAAAGAAGCTTAAAGTTTGCCTTGGCCCTCAAGACGGAAATGAAATTTAACTCATGGAGCAATAGCAATTTTAAGAGTCTAATTTTGGCTGCATTCTTGGCCAAATATACAAGGTTACCTTGCAGCAAATGATTTTCACAAACGGCAAGACAATCTTCCAAGCATCTGTCGTCGTTTACGTTGAGAAAGTATCCAGCAATCCTATTTAATAGCTCTCCACTCAAGCGAACGGGATACTTGTTCACAGTTCTGAGGACGTCCAAGTCTTCTTCAGAGAGATTATTGGGGTTGATTCCTGCAACCTTTTCGCCAATGTAAAAGGCAAAATTATTGTTCAAATACGGAGGAAGTACCACTTCGTGATACTTAAACTCTTTAGGTATTGCTTCTACGAACTCGAAAATTTTAGTCTTGAGCTCGTTGAAGACCCGGTCAATCAAGGCGTTCTTGTCGAAATCTGTTTGTTTAGTCAGTAAGTAGGGCAAGACATCTTGATATACCGAATATAAAAAACCGTTTAGTACTGACTTGCCTCCTACGTTCCTCAATTGGTTCAAAAAGGCAAACAAAAGTTGTTCTCCATTCATGTGAGTGTCTCTTGCCTCTTTGATATATTTAGTGGTGAGCATGCCCAAGCACTTTGCTGCTGTAAGCACTTCTTCCAGAGACGCCTTCTTTCGCTCTTTATGCCCACCTTGATCCGGCAACGGAAGCTGGAAATCGACGGTATCGTAGATAGCTTTAAGTAAATTTGTAGAGTTGGCAAAGTTGGTGTCGTTAACCTTGTCTAACAACAAAAGAGCGTCCATCAAATGACGATACGATTTCATACTCACAGAGACATTATTTTGGTTCATATGCTTGAATAACTCCAACACTTTCGTAGCCCCTGATGCGGACTTCCACGAATTGTAGTGTCTCAAGAATGGCTCGAAATGCAGTTCGTCGGGAGAGGGCTTGGTGGTATCCGTCTCTAGTAGTAAAATAATCTTTTTAGCCTCTCCCTTGTCATAGAATCTATTCCTCACGAAGTGGTATTTGATTAGCTTTGCATACCAGCTTGACGTTGGTAAGATATGGTTCGTTTGAAATCTCTTAATCACCCCCTCCATGTCAAGATAGATTTTGCGATCCTGAGCCCCGGATGTCAGATGTTTTGAAATTCTGATTAAATTGTTCAACTCAGCGGTGTATAATTGACCTATGATTTGTGGATGTACTATGTTTTCGTGGGCTTCCTTGACAATTTGCTTGCTGAGTTCGTAAAGTCCTAAATATGAGCAGCCGATTATCATTTCCAGGTATAATGTGATCCCCAATGTATTGGTTCGTTTTGCCATTTTCAAGACCCTGAGATAAAAACCAACATCGTAGGCTTCTCTGGTCATTTTGAGAAGATTTAAAATAGACTTTGCTGAAATGTAGTTTTTTCCAGTCGTATCAAGCTCGTGCTCTGCCTTTTCAAACCATTCGAGTGCTAGGTCCACATTAGAATACTTTTTACAATGATTGTATACTAAATAGTGAATAAACTCCTGGTCTTCATCCTTCATATACTGCGACTGAAATTCGAAGGCTTTATCATAATCTTCATAATGCAAATGACAATTGAAAACTGCAGAAAGAACCAATTTGCTGGGTTTCAATTTACGATCAAGCAATTGTCTAAAGAGAGCCAATGTCTCTTCCCTAGCGCCTATGTCACTCAATGCGTTCATGACAATGGCGTAATGCATGGTGTGCGGTAAGTCTCCTCGTCCGTACATGCTCTCGAATTGCTCCTGGAGGAGGGCCCAATTGCGTTCCTTCTGTGCAATTTGAAGCAATATCGATATTTGGGCGTCCCCGTGAAGATTACTCCATTTACGATATAACTCAAGGGTTTCTTTGATCAATCTCATATCAAACAAGACTTGCATGGTGACGGTAAGATCAAGAGGTTCCATAATTTTGAGCTGCTCGTTCAGCGGATTTTCGAGGTGTTCAATGTTTTCTGCAAGAGAAACCTTTTCTTTCCAGACATCTACCGTCCTTCTACGTAATCCTACATTGTTCAGAGCATCACGAAGAGCATTGAGCAAACGAATATAGTCATTCCTACGCCCACGATCTTCGAAGTACTCTCTGATGTTGAAAAGGTCCTTGTGAGACAACAAGTATTGCAATGCATGGTTGTATATCTTTTGGTGGTGTGCTGATGAAGGTGGTGCCACGAGGACATCATATTCTGATAACATATGGCCATTTTCGTCAACAATGCTAGGATTCATGCTCTCCAAAAATGTCATGAAAGTTTCTGCAATATAGTTCCAGCTTTCTTCGGGGGCGTACATAGTAAAATAACGTAATGTAGTGACTATGACGACCCTTTTCTTTTCAATACTTATGGAAGGCGACCTTAAAAAATCTATAGCGTTATGTTCGCTTAAGGTGTATGATCCTGATGGGGATTTGCTGAGTTGCATTTCTTTAAGCATGTCCTCCTGTAGCGACAGTCTCGTTCTGTTTAGCACTGGATATTCAAGGTAGAGCAGTTTTATATGTTGGAGGTACAAATCGTATCTAAAGTTTCGTGCTAGGAGAGCGATGTAGCGATTCTTTGCCTGAGATAGCAATTTCTGCAACGCCAGTAATCTAGGCGACTGGTCCGTGCTTTTAGAGAAGACACTCTGCCATATTTTTGTTGCCAATCGGACTTTCTCTGTGTCTGGGAGGGTGTTGCCTACTGATGTATATTTGTGGAAAGTGTCATAGACTTTGAGCACTTCTTGGTCTCTTTCTGGTTCAGCTACGGCATTTGGAGATCCATGCGAGCCATTTGGGGAAGTGGTCGTGTTATCTGTGTTTTTATTAGGACTTTGGGCCCGTGCTTGTGGGCCATGGCTCGATGCGATCTCATCGAGCGAGGACTTGTGGAGATCATGTGTGTGGGTATAACCAGTGATATCATCTGATCTCCTTGAAGAGTAGTTTCTCTTCTGGGCTCCAGTAGTACGTTTCGAGGAGACGCAGTCAATGCGTATGCAATGGCTACCGCTAGCGGTGCCACCAAGAATAGAAGATGCAGATTTCGATATGGAGCTGAAGGCCATACTTGATGAGCCCACCGGAGAAGGACTTCGACAGAACGGACGACTTGAAAGCCGAAACTGCCACCGTCGAGCCAGTACAAGATTCAGACCCCGTCGGAGGCTTTGTCTGTATGGTAAAGAGCGCATGACGGTGCAATTACAAGGGACACCGTCACCAGCAGTTGAAATGGGCTGGTTTTCTGTTCTGTGAAATTTTTCCCACTGCGCGCTTGACCAGAGAAGGCACAAGAAGATCCAGGGCAATGAAGTGGGTGGAGAGAAGTCGTTAGGGGTGGAGACGAGGCGTGGGTTTGTGAGGTCGGGGTAGAGAATTGTGTATTCCAAGTACAGGTAGGGAATTCTTGTTCTTTTGGAGATTTTTGAAGCATGTCTGTGCTAACGACAGAGTCAGGATATGGCATGAAATTGAAGATCAGTACGAGAAGAAAACCTAAGAAGATCAGTACGAGATGAAAGATCTGAACGACCGTGTATTGCGGAAAATTAGTGCAAGATCAGGCAATAGCTAGACTCATTGTTGACACTAACGTAAGCAAGTTAGCCCATCAACCTGGAATCTTTGACAAGACAAAGTACGAGAGGAGATGTAGTAAGGAGCCCCTGTTCGAGAACAATCGATATCACAAAGAGGAGAAAACTAGACAGTGAGATGGAGTGGTGTAGCGAACAGAGAGCAAGAAGAGAGATACAAAGTGACTTGTGTAGAGACAGAGAGAACGGACGCATATCTGTTGAATACCCATTGTGGTAGAAGACACATATAATCTGGATCACATTAAAGCACGTAGCCTTCAGTGGTTTCCAGATTACCATGTCTCGTAATTGCTTCACAGCCCAGGATTAGCACATATCAGATTCATTAAATCAGTTTTTTTAAGTTGTAGTCAGCGGGTTGCCCCTCGTACAGTGTGAATGTTTGGATCATCATAGTATCGTGACTCTCCTGAGCTGTAAATATCGGCTATAAACCCAGATGCAAAACCTAATTTGTTAGTAACTATTGCCCGAGAAACTAAACCTATCACTCTACCGCTGCTAATCAGCTAAAGACCTATCATCAACTCCTGTCCACCAGCACCTCAAAAATGTACACAGAGGCGCTGCTCCTCCCCCTATTTGTACAAGGAAGGGGTAGCCAGAGTATTATGTCCGCCCGGTCGAATGTATCCTCATATGAAACGGAATGAGTCCAGGAAAGAGAAAACATACCTAGCTTGTTAGTATACTTTCTTTGAAAATACGAGGTGTGTTGGGTCGGAGGCTCATACAAGGCTGAAACTTAACGATAATGCAATTGTCAACACGGAACATTCAGTTGGAACAATTGGTAAAATGCAAATAATCTTCGCATCCGCACCTGGAGTATCACATACCTTTTGCAGCTGTCTTATATCTGACTTCAACTACCCATGCTGGGAGTATTGATGAGTGGAAATGAGGAAAAATTTTCGGCTTTTATAGGTGGACGATCCTTGTGTGCAGGAATGGTCCCAGTGTTAGGGCTCAATAGTGGAGATGAGAGGGATAGAAGAATGGATGTATTGGCTGTTTGGTGACTCCAAAAATGTTGGAGTAGCAAGTTGTTGTTGCCGTATATCCAGACATTTTTAGGAGTACACCCGACTATTCTGAGCGACCCTTTTATCAAATCTACCGCCCCTTTACTCTTGTACATTGCTACTGTTTTCTACTGCCAAATGTGAAGAGATGCTAAATTCTATCTGATTTTACTTCATCTGAAAACTATCACCGTAAAACTGATCTTTCTCTATTTTAAGCTCTTCCTTACTCTCGATCGTAAACCCGCCCTGCTATGCCTCTTGCCCTAAAATACACTAATCTAAATCAACGCTTTACCTCATTTAATCATGTCTATATATTCTTCAATTCGAGAAGCCAAAAAAGGTCACCTTCACTGCGATGGTAAACCCAATATGGAGAGCAACAAGTACCGATATGATCGCGTAATGGTATTTGCGAGCGTTTAACAGCGAGTCCAAAGTGGCAAGCTCTATACAGTTCTTCTGCACAAGAGGGCTGATCTTGCTGATATTGCTGAGGCCCGTGACAGCTCCACTCAAGGCCACGATGGTCCATTCCAAGACATTCATCAAAAGGCGATGGTTCTTTTGACTCACAAGCAAGGCAATGACGAAGTTGATAAATGTGATTGGTACCCACAAAATGTTAGTGTAGCCATATATAGAAATAAGCTCTGTCAAGGACAAAGTGGATGGGAATTTGAAAACCCAGGTTGTAATGAAGTAGAGCAACGATGGGATAAGTAAGTTGTAACCGTAAAACAAGCTGAACAGCAATGTGAGTAAGTCAAACCGGTACTGATACTTAGACTCTCCCTTGTCATCACTTCCTCCGTGAAGCCACGAGTTGAGGATGTTCGAACCGGTCGAACTGACGAACATGAGGAATATGAGCGTCCCGGTGATCCAAAAGAACCCGTAAAGCTCGGTAGTTTCGTCTGATGAAGCAGAGAAAGAATGGTTGAGAGGGTTGAGGGCTCTGAAAATCTTCAAAAAGAAGGTGTCGGTGTCGAGATCGAAGAACTGCTGGTAGTATTTGATCTGGAAGATGTGAGCCTTTGAGTTGGTGGTAGCAGATGAGGTTGTAGCAGGAGGAGCACCACTTGGTGCCACATTTACCATTGATGGGGCGTTACTAGTGTAAGAAGGGGGGGCGGAAGCTGTGGAGGAGACATCTGGGATGATATATGGCTGTGAGGTCATATCTGCTGTTAGTAAGTAGGCTTTAGAAAGGAGTCGTGAAACAAGGAAAGTTCATTGGTCCACAGGTGCCGAGATTTGACCCAAGTTTCAGTAACCTTGGTCATTGTCGGGCTGTGTGAGAAGTGGCCGGTACACATACTGTTTGAGCTCAATTGATCGTTCTCTATATCCACGAGCGAATTCTTGGTTAGTATATAGTCATTTGCGAGTTCTTCCTGATTCAAACGTACATTTTCGCCCTTATTGGCGCCTATCTTCGAGTAAGACATGGTTGTTGGCCTTCAGATCTGAATATTAGCGACGAAAACTCGCGACATTGATATCTCAAAACCTCAAATGTCAAAATGTCGCACAGGACCGTCAAGGTGGAAAGTACCCTGGACCAGCGTAGAGCCTTTCTCGAACCAATTGCAAAAGCCTTCCCTGTACATTGGCCGGCTTGACAGGAATACAATTCAGGTGGATACATCGGCACTATATTAAATATAAACTTCTCTGCTGGATAACTACCTGTTCACTTGATTGACCAGGCTGCAAATAAGCTGCAAAATGTATGAGCACTTCAAGTCGCACAGATATATCTACTTGATCACTCACCATGGGTACACTCATAAGCAAGGGATGCATAATAATCCATGGTGGACTGTTGTATCTGGTGTTATTTTGCTGGCTTCAATTTAGCTTTAGACTATGTTCTACCTGGTGTTCCCCATTAATCTACCTATTTCTCCTATCACACTCTCAGATCACATTGGTAGTCATGGTGTTTCTGTTGGCCCCAAATCGCTTCCTGGGAACCACAGCCTCATGTTCTTTCTCGATTATAGGACTGCCGCTCTCTATCGCATCCCTGTTCCACCACACAGATTCTCGGTTGGCGTATTCGGGCAGGTTGGTCTGCACTTTCGTGGTTGCCTTTTGAAGATTGCCGCTGGGGCTAGGAAGTAACCCAGAGTTCCAATCGTTGGAGTAGAAAGAGCTGTCATCTCGGCTGGCGAAAGTGTCAGCTGTACCTATATATGGCGCCACTTCGGATGGCCTAACTTCCTGTTTAATATTTCCCCTGGTTTTTGGCAAGCTAATGGGTGATTCTTGTAAGCCCTCTGTTGACTCTTCCAATTGGCTATGTGTAGCAGACTGGGGTAGTTGAATTGGTGTTGGAGGTTTGCTTTTAATCCTATTAGAGATCGAAGCAACCTTTCGTTTTAAAGTGGGTCCCACCAAGCTACGATTCCTCTGTATAGCACTCTTTCTATTTTCTGTGGCTTCAACCACTTCTGGTTCATCTTTCTCAACTTTCTCCATGATATTCTCTTCCTCTTTTATATTTGGTGAAGTTATATCCTTCATATCTGGAGGAACGCTTATTTCAGCTTTCGTCTCAGGAAATGTAATTAAAGCAATAGTAGAGCACATGCATAACGCTGAAAATACGATATAGATCCAAAAATTGGATATTCTTATCATGCTGGGGCTGATAAGGGTGACAGATAAATTCAAGGACCACGATACTGCCATGCAAACAGAGGCGCCTTTCAATTTCACGTTGCTTGGAAAAACTTCCCCCACATAAAGCCAACTAAAACCCTGGATTAAAGATGCATATACTGCAACCATAAATAGGTACAAAGCAAGCATCAACGATGCTGGAAATCCGGAAAGCTCCCACTCAAATGGGGAGTTTGGTGATAGTACCGTTGCGTTGAAACCAGATCTGAATATCACTAACCACATTGCAAAAAAGGTAATGCTAAGCAAAAAGTATCCATATATCATAGCATCTTTCCTTCTACAGGAGTCCATAAACAATATTGGAAACGTGTTGAAAGTAGCCATCACGACATATTGCATTGACACGAACCAGGTTTTGTTTGAATCCGTCAAACCACAAACCTCGCAGGTAAAGACAAAGAAGTACATTAAAGTAGTTATTCCAGTCAATTGCAACATTATCTGGGTGCTGATACCTACTAAAGTGAATTTGCAGTACTTTTTCAGGAACAACTTACTATATGACTCGTTGTTTGCTACTCCATCAGTTGTGCAGCTGGATAAGACGAAGAACTTATCACCTAGAATTCTCCTCTCTTCTGAAACTTCTTTTGTTCCGCCAGTGGATATACGGTCAATTGTTTCTGCTGCATCTACCCATTTCTGCTTCGTAGCATACCAGTGTGGCGACTCAGGAAGGAGCCAACTGAAGGCGCAAAGAAAGACCGTTGGAATTGCTTCAACGGACCAGGTAGCTCTGAATGCCCAGGATGTTTTGACCGAAGATTTTAAGAGGTAACCTACATAATAGATGGAGAGAGTACCCAAAGAAGCGCATAGTTGAACTACTGATAGGGCAAAGCCTCTTTTTCTGGCAGGAAGTGCGCTATTGATGTAGATGGGGATAGTGCTTGAGAAAGTTCCGATGGAGAAACCTTTGAGAACCCTAGCCAAGATCACGAGATACACATTTGACAGAAAGCATGCCACTACCGACCCAACAACCCATGGGAAGCAAGTTAATCTCAAGGTCCAAAGACATCCGATCTTGTCCCCCATGGCTCCACATAAAAAGCCACCGACTTAGTTAGTAAAATTGAACAAAAGTAACATTGACAGCTGATGGATTATATCAAATATATAGACAAATTGGAGGTGAAACATTCCAGCGTTTGTAGGATTTCATGCAATGATTGAGTCCATTCCATACACATCCTATACCCATGATCCCAGGTTCGCCCTGTTTGTACATACCCACAGCGCCTATAGCATTACTAGATGCTAATATGCTCTGCTCAAAGACAGTCAAAGGACCAAATTGTCGGTAAAATTGAGAACTGGATAAAAAAGCCGTGAGAGAGGATGTCTCCATCCCCAAATGGAGTCCTGAAAGTGCCAAAATGGCAGCAATGAAGTACGGATTATAGGTCTTCGATGCCATGTTCGGGACCAGTGAATGTTGAAACCAACATTTTGCAACCATATTTCCCTTTGTGGTGGTGGTGGAGTGTCGCGCACGGCCGCCTACATATAAAAAAAATAGATCAGATAATACCATTAACACGAGCCTATACAAACTAATCATTCATTTCAGCCCAACGGTATGGCCTTACGTCTGCTTCTTGGGTCTGGCTTGGACTCCTCAGACCCTCCAGAAGAGGCGAAATCGAAAAGGACGTTACTCAAACAAACTTTGGTCCGCTCCCCAATCGTGACAAATATATTTCCCAATTTCAGTGTGAATAGAAACAAGCCGCTTTCCGGGTTATCGGATGACAAATCCTCTGATCAGTACCTTGTACCCAAAATAGACTCTCAATTGGACGACTTCAGTGATATCGATGAAGACATCTTGCAGTTTGACACAACATTGCCCCTTCTGACCCCCGCGAAGGCTATCTTATCGCAAGATTCCATTGCTACCAAAAAACCACCTCCCATGGAAATGGACCTTGATTCTAAGGGAGATGAAAATGTTCCTGATTTGAAGGACATAAAACTTTTGGTGAAACTCACCTCAATAGTTGTAGATGGTGGAGAATACGGGCTCATGGCCCCTGTTAGATCTTCCTGTCTTATTCCTGGCCTGTTTAACGCAGAGAGGGACGAGTACGAGGAAGATTCTCTCTTGATTTCACTTAAATCGGGCTTCATTTTGCTTGTGAAAATCTACTTTGTTCCCCGAATTCGGTCCATGTCCCCAAAATGGCCCCTCTCTGACAATCTCAATGATTCAGAGAAAACATATAGACCGTATATAGTCCAATGGTGGGACACTTCTAACGAGGGGTCTCTCCCAACCATGGTATCATCTGGCTATGCGCTACATTGCAATTCTTTGGGGACTTCAGTGGCATGTATGTCTGCCAGCGACGTTTTTCGGATTCATAATGTTGAAAAGGATCCTCATAGCGGCTTATCGATGCTCGGAGCCCATACAAATGTTCCCATTGAAGGAGTCATCTTGAACGCCTGTTTCGCTGGATCGCTAGACTCCGCTGTGGCAAATCATGTCATGTTACTTGTTCTAGTATTCACTGAATCAAGACGACTAGAGATCGTCTTGTATCAGTGGAACTCTAACGAACCTATCACAGGAAACCTCACGAAACATGTTCTCCCCCTAAACAATAGCTTCCCTATACCGGTACTAATCACTTCGTTAACCAACAATCCAGCATTCGTTTTCATATCCCCAGAAGAAGCCACACTAATCACAGTTCACAACATATTATCCGGCGAGTATGATTTCCATAGGATAAGTACAAACATGCCATTTCCCACTTGCATTTATTCCCCAGAGAGCAGAATTTTAATAGAGTCCAAGGACGGTGATTCGAGGAGTAGCAACAGCGAAGAATACATGGATTCCAGCAATGACGCCTCTACCAATGAGATATTAATTGCCACAGAAAAAGGGTCTATCTTCTCCTTGATTGTTGAACCAAGCAACTCCATGAAAATTCAACAAATAGCACGTATTGCAGACCCAATATCGCTATTTATAATGGAAAGACTTCCCGATGAAAGCTTCTTCTTATTCTACGGTTGTGATACAGGATCAAATAGAGAACTCATTATATCGAAATTGTTTGAGAGCAATAATACGGGTAAGCAATATTCTCAAACAAGAGTATTGTACGATTATAAAAACTGGGCTCCAATTATTGACGTGATTGCTATTGATGCACATAAGCAAAGCAATTTAAACAATTACACTGACCAAGAACTTTGGACTCTTGCTGGATTTGGAAAGAGGACGAAACTTTTGCAGTTGAGAACCGGCATCCTCGCTACAAGATTGACTGGAACCTTTACGGATCTTCGTAAAGGTCTTTCAATTTACAACCACGAATTTTACGGTAAGAATTATTTTATTGTATCTTTTGCTGAGCAAACAAGAATTTTTGAACAGTCAAAGCATATTAATTACGATCTAGATGATGTCGGAGATGATCAAATACTGGAAGTTCTTGAAGTTAAAGATTTTCCTTTGAGACTCGATTCAAGCACCATACTCTTTGTTCAGATGGGGCAGGTATATTTACAGATCATTGAAACAGGGATCTTGCTTTCAAATTTGGAAGATGAACCCATAGTTGCAGAGTTCCCAGACAGGAGTATAATAATGGCATCCAGTCTAGGTAACCTAGTACTATTTGTTTCAGAGGATGAAGCGAGTAATGTGAGCGTAGAAATTCTTCAAATTGAGACCGGGAAAATAGCTTTTGGCGGAGCCATGCAGATTTCTGATTTTGCTCAAGTTGTATATCAAGCAGACTTGGACTTCCAAGTTTGCATGGCAACACTTCTTTGCCTTGAAGATGTGAATTGCTGTGCGATTGGAGACTACAATGGAAATTTAAACATATTTCCAATTTCAGATCCTGGATTGGCAAAATCTATCGAGTTGCCCCAGCTCAATTCTTCTTCGAATGAAGAATTATTGGGTAATTTTTTCGCCCCTCATTCCATATTGTATTTTAAGCTAGTACGCAAATTGATGGTGGGTACAAAGGATGGATACTTGATTGAATTTTCTTTACAAAATGATCTAAACTTTCATTGCCAAAAATTTTTAAAAATAAGCGACACCGCCGTATCGCTTCAACCTATATTAAAGGATCCTAAGAGTCTAGACCGTGAGCACGCTCTGAGCTATATAATCTTATCTCGAAACCTTTGGTTGGCAAACTTTGCCGATGGAGGCTTTCCGCAGAAGGTGTTCTTTAACGAAATTTCGGAAAAGGCATCGTTTGCTGGAATTCAAATGGCTAACAAGGAGCACTCTAGGTTATTTGCATTCATAAGAGAAGACGGATTTAGCATTTCAACGTTGACAAATACACCGACAACCACCACCAAACTGGTTAGCTTGCGAGAACCTGCTAGCAAACTATTTTACATTGATTATTTAAATACCTTCATGTTGCTCTTGAAGATTGAAGGAGCAAGATCAAAGTTCAGGTTTATCGATCGTAAAAGTTTAAAGCAATATGATCAAATTGAAAATAGTAAAAACAAATGGTTGCCGGCAGAATCTTCTATTGTTGAGGAAGATGAAATTCCACTTTGTGCCTCTATATGGAGTGTAAAACGCAACAATAGTCTGGTATCGAAGAAGGTGTTGGTAGGTTTCCTGAAAAGTCAATCCAAGGGATCCATAAAAATCTTGGATATATCTTTAGCAACAGGTGAGGATGGTACTAATAAAATCGCAATACGAGAATTGAATTCTTTTGAATGCAAGGATCCAGTTTCGTCAATTGTCCAAGTTCAATCTAGTATAATATTTTCTGCTCTTTGCTCAGTGAACTCTACGTCCTACAATTTAGCAGAAAAGAGGTTGAATCCTGTCATTAATTTGGCAATGCTTCCCAGCGCAATTGTTTCAATGAAGGTAGCAGGTGATGAAACCCTTCTAGTGACCACCAAGTCGGATTCAATTTACAAATTCAAATACAAAAATGGAATTTCAAGTCAAGAAAGCTTACATTTGGTTGCGAAAGATCCATCTCCTAGAAGTCTAGTTAACGAGGCCCAGATTGATCTGGATGTCATCGTTTCTGATAAATTGCACTCATCGATTTTAGTCATGGAGGTTAATGGAGACCTTTTTAAATCTGTACTTACTTATAAGTTATCATGCATTTCTAGGGTTATCCCTACAAAATTTTGGAGCATATGGGCAATCGAAAAGAAAGAGAATGCTAATGTTTTATGCTGCGGAGTTAATGGGGAGATAGTTTGCATAAGAATTGCAGAGGAGAAGCATAAGAATGAAAATGCTGGAGAAAACATAAATCGATTTGCGGATAAAGTGACCGGAAAGGGAATTTTTGATTTGAATGAGCCATACTTCAATTTCAAGGAAAATAGGGTATCGATTATAGATTACGATTGGGATCCCACAAGGGCTAGTGGATATATAGATATGAGCCTTTGATTGAAAATATACATGAGTTCCCAATTCAGAGTATAGTAGCTAAAACCTTTTGTGAGTTTTATGTGCAATTTGTATATTTAAAAATATCTAACTCTGATAATATTAATTAGTTTCCACTTTCAGGCCCCAGATCGAGGTCGCCTTCAGCAGCAGTGATCATTGAAAGCTTCTTTTTGAATCTTTGGTTTCTCAACTTAGAAACGGCGGATTCTCCATCACCATTAGAAGGATTCGAAGACGAGCCACGTAATTCATTGAGCAAATTTCTAGCTCTGTCACCAATTTCATCCTCATCCTTTTCATCGAAATGGGCTTTCTCCTCCATCGCTTCTGGTGTAGTTGGTTCACTATCAATGGTGGGGTTTTTCCTATCCAAAGGACTAACGAGTGGGTCGTCTTCAGCTCTGTCAGACAAAATTCCGCTCGTTTTCTTATTTTCCAAGAGGTGCTTTCTCATAAGAGCTCGTTTCCTTGCCGAAGATGGTTCACCCTTCAGAGGACCAGCCGCCTTCAACTTCTCAAGCAAAGAATCCATGACATCGTTGTCATTATCGTCGTTAGATTCAACATGTTTCGCATGATCAACTTTAGCTTTCCTCGGTGTTTCAAGCATCTTCTTACGTTGCTCATAAATGCGAAGCTCTTCTTCCTTTTTGATGTTCTCCGTTGAGCATTTCTTGAATTCAGCAATAAAATTAGCGAATTTACTCATGAACGAGTTTCGAGCGAACGAATCAGACGGATCTTCACCGAAGAATCTCATCAATTTATCAAATTCCTTGAATGTGTATTTCGATTGGTCAACCAATAACCCAGCCTTCTTTTTGGCTTTAGGAAGTGTTGGCAAAACCACTTTTAAAACTTTATCTTCAGGGTGGAATTTAGACATGTCACTCAAATTTCCAATGTCAATAGAACTTTGAACGTTTTTGATGGATTGAGCATAATCTGTACAATCACTAGAAATCACCTCAATGGAATATTTGGCAATTTCGGTACACTTCGAAATTTCTTCCAAGAATGCTAGCAATTCAGGGTATTGAGTACGGACAATTTTCTCAACGTAATGTAAGAATGACATACTGTTCTTGTCATCTTTCATGAAACTCAATCTTTGCAAAGAATTAAGTTTGAAACCGAAAGCCTGCTTTGTAGAATCATTCATGTAATTACCGACGGCCAAAATTATATCAAACACGCTTCTCAAATGCTTGGAAGTCTTTATGCTTTCAACGGCATCGTCAATAGCCTTCAACTTAAATACCAAGTCATCGTAATCCTTTTCATAATTGGATACTACCTTCAATGCTCTGATTCTTGATTTCCAGTAATGTTGAAGGTTGTACATCAATTCCAAGTAGATTCTATCAGGTCTCTGTAATTCAGTAGGGTCCTTATCCGGCTTTGATACCGCTCCAGTTCCATTAGCATAATCCGTGGCGTAAGGTTCAAAATTTCTTGCCAAAGTGTTCGAAACCTCGACTATCTCTTCCTTACCAAGAAATTCGAGAACTGCTTGATTCCGAACAAGTTCGCGGTCACAACGCAAAATCTTTAACACCAATTCCTCATCTGACAACCCATTGAAAGAGTGCAAGTTGATTCCAAATTGTTGAGCAATGTCTCTTGAAAGATATGTCAATTTGTCAATATCCTCCTTCTTTCTAGTTGCCAATTTCTTGATCTCTTTGGCAGCGAAAATCAATTCCACTTCATCGAAAATACCTTTCGATACCAAATCTTGTGCAAGGTCTTTATCGTTTTGGACCTCCCAAAACGAATTTTCTGTGTTGTTGTCAAATTTCTCCCAATGCAATTGCTTCATCTTCTTTTTAGGACGTGGGAACAGGTCAAATGGACCAGGAAGAGGCAAGTGAATACCTGCTTTCGGTGCCGCTCCAACGTGCTTGCTCATCAGTAATGGTGGGGCAGGTGGTGGTGGTGGAGGTGGTGGTGCGCCCCCTAATGATGGAGGAGGCGGTGGAGGTGGAGGAGGTGGTGCACCACCAAGCATAGGAGGAGGGGGTGGTGGTGGTAGTGGAGGAGGTGCGCCACCAAACATAGAAGGAGGCGGAGGTGGAGGCGGTGGAGGTGGAGGCGGCGGGGGTACTGCTGCTTTTGGTGCTTCAGGAGCAGGCGGCACTTCTTGAACGGCTCCTTTCGGACTTTCATCGGAACCCTCTTCTGGAATGGCTTCAGCCTTTTGTACTTTAGAGCTCAACTCTTCAAGGAATTTAGGATTCATAGCACCGATGGTCTTTTTTCTGTTAAGCTTGTACTGGGTGTCTGAGGTTTCCAGCGCGTCAGCTGGCTCCACCTGAACCTTGCCTTGAGCATACCTGGCTTCAATTTTCTCGAGCACGTTGTTTTCAGAATTGATAATGGTTCTTCGTTTGCTGGGGTCAGCCTTTTTCTTATGCAAGGAAATTAATTTAGCCTGAAGATCTTGTTTCAACTTCTCAACCTCCCTTAACTCTTCTTGAATTTTGTTTTTGATTATTGGGTCAACATAATCCGGATCAAACGCTGTCTCATCGTTATCATCGAAATCAATATTTAAATCTTTGAAATTGAGCTCCAATTCTCTCAAGCGTTCCATTGCTAGATATTTTTGTTTGTTGTACATGGAGGCATTGTTGAACTTCATGATGTCATTTGATTCGCTTTGCAAAGAAGACAATTTTCGTCTTAAGTTATCAAGCTTCTCCAAGTCGTCTTCCCTACAAGGTCGTGGTGGTCCCTTTTCAATGACTGGGAACACTGGAGAAGGTTCTTCCTCCTCGGATTCTGATTCGGATTCAAATTTCTGTTTGGTTGGAGAAGGAGTTTTGAGGTCTTCTTCAGGTGAGTAGGTTTCAAATTCTGTCATTTCCAATTCCCTGGCCATGTTCTCTATATCTCCCATTTGGTCTCTCAAAGCTCTCAATCTACTGCTAGGCTCAACTGTTGTACCGAGCTGGCGGTTATCCAACTTGTACTCTGCTCTTCTACGATGGATCTGCTTCTGTAATTTCTTGATCAAGTTTTCATTGCTTGTCTCGATCAGAAGAGTGGTTTTATTGCCTTCTTTCACTGCATTTGTAACCGAAGCATTGTTATTAAGCATGATGAGGAGCTCTCTCATTTCGAGTTCTTGTTCCTGCTTTTCCAAGAGATGTTTTCGTTTGAGCTCCTCGAGTTCTATGGACAATTCCTCGTTGAATCTTCTGGTACGAAGAAGGACGTTTTCCTGTTCCCGAATTTCACTATTCAAACTCGAGATAAGCCCATCAGAACCCATTGAAAGCTGTCTAGACATTTCATCTCTTTCCGTTCTTGCTTCCTCTGCAATCTTTTTGTATTCTTTGACATCATTCACGGCTCTACGGTACATTTCATCAGTACTTAAAGTGGAAAAAAGTCGGTTAATAGCTATGCCTACTGCAGATTCATCGTTGGAAGTATGGGACATAGTAACGTTTTGAACGATACCATCAAGAAGCCGCAAACTGCGAGTGAGTTCTTCGGTGTTGTTTGCCTTTTCCGTTTGATTCAAGTAGATGTGTTGCATCAGCAGCAAAAAGAAGCCACGAGCCTCTGTATCTTTCACAGAATTCCACATAGACAGCACCAATTCTACTGGATCGTTAAAGTTGATATTTCTATCGATGTTTTGAGAACTTTTTAATTCGCTTTCGTCAGCTTCAGACTGACCATAGTAGGCGGAAATCTGCTGGTTGAGTGCTTCGTAATTTAAGTCGTTGAAACGGCCAAATAAGATGTCGAGGCCGGCAGCAACGAATTGAGCTCTGAGATGGATTCTGGCGTGTACATCAGGACCATACATGATAATGGTATTGATCAAAAGCATGGTGCTCAAACAATATTCCAAAAGCTGGCTCTCATTCTGAGTGGATCCTGTATTAGCCATCTTAAACTCGTCAGAAGCACCTACAAGCGAATAGGCGTTTCTGCCCCTTCCTTCCACGAGCTTAGAAACCAAATGAAGCCAAAGCTCGAATCGTTTGTATCTCTGAGGCTGGGGACGCACTCTCACAAGGTGGTACTTGGGTTGAGCACCGCTGGAGGGAATCCCAGGTATGGCGACGGTGGGTTCAAATTCGAAATGAGCTCGAGAGGGAATATCGTCCAAAGCCTGCAATATCTTTTTGTATTTAATCTCCAGCTCCGTGTCATTGTGAGAATAATAGGCTATCATAAATGTCAAGGATTCGGTAGCGATTTTACGAGTCAGAATACGGGGGGAAAGGAGAGACCCTGAGATGGCTTCTACATAAAGATTTATTTCCCGCCGCACTCTTTCGGCACCTAGTTTTTGGTTCATCAAACATCTGAGAGCCTTGAGAGTGTTGAGCTCCTTGTCGAAGTTCTCATCGTTGATGTCGTCTATGTTTGAATCCTGAATTCGTCTCTGGAGAAAAATCAAGTATTTCAGCAACACCGTGTCACCCAGATTCTCGAAAATGAAGTCTCTGACCCAATCAAGTGGTTCAGTCCTGAGAGATACCCACAAATTTTTTAATTGATCAGCGGAAATGGTATGGGTCCGTAATCTGTATGCATAAAATTCTGGGGTGGTATCCTGCTTTTTTTGAAGCATTCGTTCGTATTTTTTGTACTCGGTGAGGGCGTCTTGATAAATAAGCATCCACTTCTTGTCAGGGTTATAATTAATCATTTCCTGTTTGGCTTGAGGTGGGAGCAGCCGGAAATCTCGTTTATCCATGAGCTCTCTAAACATTCTATCAATTTCATACACTGACAGAGGCTTATCCATCACAAAGCCAGAATTCTGGGAGGCAAGGGTATCATTATTTGAAGTCAAGGAAAGACTGGGACGCAGAATGAATGATTGCAGAGAGCTTTTTCGCAGTGGGGATGTCTTCACGGCTGACTTCTTATGCTTGTCGTAAGGGTACAAGGATTGGGCAGATGTTTGAATGCTAAATGTGGACGCCTTTCGAGAATGGGTGGAGTTGGCGACCTGGGCCGTAGGTACTATATTGGTAGTGGAGGAGGATGCAGAGCGAACCAGGTTTTGAGCGGTGTAGTTGCTGGGGGTGAGTGAGGCAGCACTCATGCTTCTTCGGGACGGTTGGTAACCGTATGGGGTATTATGCGAGCTATTGGAGGGGGAATTAGTGGTTCCACCGCTAAGTATGCTCGACGAATCCACCAGAGAAATATCACTTGCATTGTCAGGTATCTGGGTCGACCCTTGGGGCGCTAATCTAGATTTTCGGGAAGAGAAGATCGAGCTGGTAGATATTCTTTTGGAGTCCTGCGTGTTTGAATATGCTTTGGAATTCTTGAGCTCATCAGTCACACGAGAGGGAAGTCCGTATTCGTTTTGCTGAGGTGGCTGTTTCCTACGCATCCGGGATTGTAGTTATTGGGAGCTTTGGGGTATTTAGGATTAAAATCGCCTCCTCACAATGAATAAGCTGTGATGACTGTATTTCTGGAGGTATATCAAGTCAAAGGATAGTGTGTGCTCGGTTTTCGTCGGGTCTTACAAGGATTTCGGCAGCTCGAATTGGGAGTACCTAATCAGTGTGGATCCTTCTGTTAGTGTAAGTGGTAGCCTGGGCTGAGGAAACAGCTTGCAAGCAATCAAGATGTAGTTGTGACGGTTCGGGCCACAGGTTAAGCACAGGTGATGAGCTTGAGCTCACGGTGTGACTTCCTTGACGGAGAGGGCAAGAAGATTGCCAGTATGCTGGGGTTTGTGGATTCTTCCAGAATTATCCGGTGAAAGGAAGACTTTTCCAGGTATGTCGAGCTGTAACTCTTACACAGGGCCCTTGCAATAAATATTTACAGTGCAGTGGCGCTATTAGGGTACAGACGACGGTTGTACGGTAGTGTGGAGGCGACAAAGGCTTGGAATCCTGGTGAAAGTCGATTCTGTTAAACAAAGAACCAACCTGAGACGTGTTTCCTGCAGGTGCCGGCGGAAAAATTAAATTGCAACGAGACGGAAAAAAAATACGATTTTGGCACACGAGAAAAAAATATTAGTGACGTGGAGGTAGAGATGGAAGTAGAGGTGGTGGGTAGAGATGGAGAGCAGAGAGGGTGAGAGAAGGACGGATTGTGAGTTCAGAGCGTAGGAATGGCACTACCTTTTTTCTGGGGATTTTAGTGGGATTTGGTGGGGTTTGTTGGGATCTGATGGGATTCTCCACCTCTAATTTCTGTGCTCTTGACATCCTAAAATAGCTAAGACACTTGAGTAAGCTGGTCCAATCTGCGTACAAGCACTACAGTTTTCAGCGCTTCTACAGGATTAGTAGCTGTTAGCTGGCTGTCTATCTGCCGCCGACGGCCGGTGGAATGTCTGTAAGCTCTCTCTGACCAATTCCATCGTGCTCCCATCTGATCTAGCCACTCTACCGCCTCTACCTGCTAATGCCTGGCGATACAGCGAGTGGAGGGACCAACCACTGAAGGGCTCTTGTCAGTATAACTCGCATATCCCGCTACATCGGTAAGTAGAGAATCCTGCGTCAGAGAATGAAATTCCTGCTAAGCTTAGAAACTGCTGATTTTTATGGCTGAAAACGGATATGATGTGCGTCACAGGCTAAAGTCGCTGCAAGTGGGCTGAATATCTTGATGTCGCTGGGTGTGACGATGTTGGCACTAATCCGCCGAATTGGCTTCCTGTGTTTCCGATTTCGTCTGTAAAACTACAAACATTGGGCAGCTGATGTCTAAGTACTTAAGTACGTTGTTCTGTTCTATAATCTGTGTCGTCCCACACCATTTTTGTTTCGACACGGTGAAAATACGGTGATTGTTAGATCGATTTTGCTCTGATCTTACCCCTATCCTTTCCTGCCTAGCCCGCCCCCTCCTCCAAGATTAGACCTGATTACCAATTCGGTGTATATCGGTGAATTTTCGGCACTTAAAAGGCGTACTTTGGCGGATTTGGGCATAATTGGCATCCTTTTGTCTCGGTTCGGCACGCTGGCAGTGCTCCAGCCAGCATCTGCGCCTAATCGGGACACGATAATTAGCGTGTCTTGATGGCTGGACGCGTTGCACATTCTGCATATATGCCGGATATAGTGGGGAAAACAGAGGCTGGCCGAGGCTGATGCAATGGAGGTGGCTGGGTGTAGCTCGCTTTCATCGTAGCAGCTCGACACGACTGCTGACCAATTCGGCTCCAGCCGTCAAATTGCTGTATATGGTTCCATGAGAGTTGTTCGCTTCACCTCGGAATTGAGTCTCTCCCTCAATTTAGCCTGTCAAGGCTGTATAAATATTTTAGCCTATGCTGGGTGTATGGATGTAAACGCTCTATGGTGATATATGAAGCTTTGGCATGAATTATCACCCATAATAGTTCCATTTCAAAGCAATAAGTGGTAAAGAATCAACTTGATGTACTTGGAGCGTACAGAAGTCTTTTATTGTTGTAGCAGCTGCCATATTTAGTATTTTGGATCTCATAGTTTGAATATCTCCAGCTTCAGCACTCCTCTCTGAAAATATACCATTTCCTATTTGAAGAGGTGATATGACCTAAGTATTGGCAAACCCTTCTCCACACCCACAACAATACAATACCCACACACTACGGTACACCCTCAATCTCACACATCTACATTAGTTCATCGCTCATCATGTATTTCTTTGTCCTTCCTCTTATTCCTTCCCCTCCTAATGTCTCTGTATTGGCCTTGTTCTTACGTCGCCTTCTCATTATCCGTTCCTAGACTCTCTGCCAACATTGAAAGGGTCAGATCTAAATCGCTGCTCATTTTCTGTTTGAACTCTTTTGTCAGCGACCTTCTTTTAGGCTGTTCTGTCAATGTGGCAGGCTCATTTGCAGCATCGGCAAACTCATCCTCAGAAGATTCAATCAAAATTGGGTTACCAGCACTGGCTGGCTCTATAATGTCATTCGCAGGCTTCTTCTTCTTCTTTTTACTTTTAGCCTTGGTTTCGGCAGCTTTTGGTTTCGAGGGAGACTTCTTCTCGGCCGAAGTGGTCTCGGCTGCAGCAGAATTGGCCCTGGATTTGGTCTGAGATTTGGCCTCATTGGATACAGGTTGAGCATTGACAGTAGTGTTCTTCGCCCCACTTCCTACCACTTCACCCTTATCATCTGCCTCACTCGCTTTGGCCTCGTTCGCTACTTCCTTCTCTACATTTTTACTCCCTGATGAACTTTCATCCTTTACTTCCTCTTCTTTGGGTTCTGCAACCATGCTGTAGAACGCAGAATGACTTATATCATCGAGATTGACTTCCTGAACATTGCTGGCATTATCCCAATAACCAACTTTACTCCAGAATATTTTCACTCGGATTTTAGTCAAAACCTCGTACAATTTCATCAATTTGGCTTCATCTTCACGGTCCACCTTCCAAGAAGAGGCAGACCTATCTTCATTAAACAAAAGATTGAATCTTTTAGCTTGGGTGATGGTAGGAGACTGACTCGTGGCAGCGGTGTTGTGTAATTTGGCTGTTTCGGCCCATTGAGGGCTCAATTTGAATACATTGGAGTTTATAGACCGCAAAAGAGCGAAGAAATCGCCAATATTACGCAACTTTAAAAGACAGAAGTTACACAACGGGTAGCTGGCCAAGAACTCTTCGGTTACATTAATTCCACTATTGGAAGCCGGCCGGTCTGGGCCATCTGTGGCTGCCTTCGGATCATAATCTGGATTCATCATTCTGAGCGAGTAAAGCCGAGAATGCTCCAAAATATCGTTCTTCAGCTCTCCACAGAAACTGCATGGCTCTTTGGTGGCAATGGGATGGTCTCCAGCATCCCCACTCTTCAGTTTCTGGTAGGTAAGCTTGAATGTCTCGTTGATCCCACTTATAGGCTCTACTACGGCCTTTCCTTCAACGATGAAGTTCCAGAAAAGCTTATTCTTCTGCCAGCGGTTGAACAAGTTGTTGTGGGTCGGGATAACTGGGAAGGTGGTTTCGATTTCCTCGGTCCAGATTTTCTTAAAGTACTTCAAATTCCTTAACGTGCTTAACTCGACGGTATATTGGGGTCTGGTGATGTGGTAAATAAACAGCTTGAACTCGTCGTTGAACTCCTCACGGTCAAAACGAATGGATTTGATTCGGGGTGAAAATATCACCTCGTCGAGCTGTTTAAGGTAGTAGTCATTTTCGCTGGAGCCGGTTTTGCTGCTGGTGACACCATGCGTCGTCCGGCGGGTATCCTGAGACACACCAGGAATTTCGGAGCCAGTATTGCCGTCGTTAAGCTTCTGCTGGATCTCCAAGTCGAAGAAAAGCTGCTTGAGGGCCTTCAATTGATCCTGTAAACTCTCTATTATAGTATTTTTCTCTTGAATCTCCTCTTGAAGCTTGCCGTTTTTCACTTTGAAGTTGTAGGTTTCTCTGGAAGCGTTGCTGACCATGGTGTTGGCCTCATCAAAGAGTGATGCCGTCAATTCCTCTACCTCAGCCTCTAATTTGGCCACTCTGGACTCTGCTTCGTCCTTCAATTCGGCATTTTTCTGGTATTTCTTGTTTATTTCTTCGTACAAGGGGCTCAACTTCTGGTATTTGGTCTTGTACTCTTCATTAGCAGCGGCTGAGGCCTTGAGTTGCTGGTTTTCCTTACGAAATTGCAAAATAACCTCTTCTAACTCCAGTTGTTTGGCAACAGCAGTGACCAAATTGGTGGAAAGTGCAGTTATTTCCTTGGTAAGTCGGGCGTTGGTGGTGTCGTCTTCGCTCATTGTCACGGAGAGGGTCGCTGGAGGTCTGGAGGTCTCTGTGATGCCTTTGGAGGGCTGTGGCGGGAGATAAACAGTGGTTACACCTTGTTTTTGATGTCGAGGTTTGCCTGTTTCAAAGAAAAGCGTGCATAGGACTGCATAGATAGTAGAGGACACACCAGGGCACACCAAAGAGGGCCAGTGATAACGAGAGAATAGAAGAGGAGAGACAGCCTGTTTAAGAAGTTTGAACTGTAGAGATAGGACATGAAACTGGTAAATTTACGTGTATGCGTTACTCTATGTTCCACGAGTTGCTGTTTGTACAATCCCGTGTAAGACTGTGGAACCAAAATTTCCGCATTGGGATCAAATGATAAGGTCAGGAGAACCGTGATATAACCGAAGGCTGGGCCAATTGACACACACACGGCTTGCAGTGTACATATAAGGCAGTGATCCACCCTATACACACCACCGGACACCTGCCGTGCAACGATCAACCCTCTGACCCCTCAAGAGCACCCAACCCACACCCGTGCTCTCCCCTCACACTATTCCCCACCTAGATCACACAGAAATAAATACCCATTAAGTGGAGACTGCTATACCTGTGATATCACTACACCACCGTCTGGACCCAAAATTAACCAGAGGTAAAAGGCTGTAGAGAGATTCAGTGGCTTCGAGAATCAGACCCAATCACGGCAGAATCAAGCCCTTTTGTCTACTCTCCACCCTCGGAATACAGCTACTAAGCGCCTCGTAGTTCGTAGATAAGCAAACTGATCTTGATTTCGGCCAGATCCAAATATCGGACTCTGGCCCAATTCTGAACTTCGCATAGCCATCATCGTCAGACGACGTCACAGGTCTTACTCCCCCGAAGTTATCACTAATTCACCATATTTTCATTGGTATCTAAATGTCAAATCCGCCAAACCTTCTTCTGTTCAACTCCCCGATAGGGTACTTCAAAAATCCAGGTCCAGTAAGCTACGCTGGATCAAGAGAATTTACCGCTGATACTTTTATATGTAACAAGAAAACCCCAGGAACAATCCTTAAACCGCCAAAAGAATTGACTATAGAGAAGTTGCCCTTTGAAATCAGATTGAAAATAGCGAACCATCTCTGGCAGTTTGATTGCTTGAACCTCATGAGGGTATCAAGGGCAATGTACTTGTCGACGCTTCCTAGATTATACCAAAATGTGGTCGTAGATAAAAACTTCAGTCAGTTCAACAAAGAGATCGAATTCCGAGAGTCCAAAGATGGGTTGGATTTCTCAAGAACCTTTGTGATTGGTGCCTCCAGCCTTGAAAAGTTTCTCGTCAGCTACGTCAAACTATGTGAAAAATTCACTCACCAGCTTTATGATAATGAAGTTGCTTTTCCTTGGGTCAAAAGCTTTAAATGTGTTGACGTACCAGACTCTATCAGTTTGCATGACCACACCTTATTCAAGGAATTGACCCAGTTTTTCCTGAAATTGTCTCATATACATACCCTAGTATGGTTGAATGAAGGTTTCAAAATAGAGTTCTTGTCCTACTTACCCAACACATCCACACTAGAGAAGCTAATTTTGCACATGTCTTTCGAGGCTTTTCCTGCTGAAAAGGCAAGTAAACAAAAAGGAATCACCAACATCTTTGATCTCGTGCCCACTGAGTTGAAATTCGATCGGTTGCAACAATTCCTGATCTCACCCTACGTTAATCCTACAAACATGATAAGAGCTGCAAATTTCTTCCTTGGCTTTAATGACAATGATAATACGACTTGCGAGGAGCTAAGGGAGTTTGAATTTTCAACCTACAACCAAGAATTTATACTGGGGACATTCAATTACTCTAATTTGATATGCTACCCGGGGATCTCTGCTGATAAACTTCAAAGTCAATTGATAGTTGGCAGCCTCTTTAGCGGAATCAAAAAATTTACAAACTTGACCAAACTCCTGATTTCGGAAGTTCTTGTGTGTCCCGAAGAAGCAGAAGGTCTCATTAACTCTGTCGACTTGGAAAAGCTCACTTCATTTCAACTAAAGGGAGTGTCAGAATTCCAGATTTTAAATCCTGGAGATATCCTATCCCACGATTCACTCAAAGAGAGCTTTGTCATGAGATTATGTCCATATCTAACCAACTTAAAGAAGCTACATCTAGATTTCAGAGAGGCACACACCGATACGGTGCCTGAATTCCTCTCAAAACTTCCCTCAGCGAAGTTGGAATCTTTGGACTTGGTAATCAGATTCAATCCTAGTAAGTTAGAAACGTTTGCATCTGATATCGACTTGTACCTGAATTACGCCAAAGCGCTTTCTAGTTCGAGTAGGCGTAAACATTTAAGTCAATTGAGCATCGAGGTCAAAGTAGCAAATCAAATAACAGAGAACACCATAGATTTTCCGTTACCATCAATATTCTTTGCATACATTCAACAGCTCTCAGAACTACGGTCGCTACGACTAATTCCACCGAAGGCAGGCAAATTACAAAGCCATTTCGGAGAGGTTCCTTTCTTAGAGATGATCAAAAGCTTGAAGCATTTAGAGATATTGGACGTTTTTGGTAGTCATGCTGGAGGTGCGCCTCATATGGGTCTACAAATGACTTATCCCAGTATATACGACGAATGGTTCAAAGTGCAGCACGTTGCGTTTTTGTACAGCTCAAGCAATAATCACATAAAGTACGTTAGAATCAACCGATTGATTTTTGAAGTAAATGGTGGTGAAATAACTCCGAGAGACGGTATCACACGGTGGTTTAACCAAAGAGTGAGGGTTGGTGCTGCCGACGAGTGACAAGCAGTGAGATACAATAGATGCGGCGTCCAAACTACCTAGTTGATAGTGTCTATTATTGCGTCCTTTTTCAGGACTTTTTTTGGTAAGTTTTTCGGCAAACGCCTCATTGGGCCGAAACATTTGTCGTTATTCGTGCAAGCTTGTATTTGGTTGAATACTACAAAATCGTATCTTATAACTCTTTGTATTAAAGTCCTCAACTGAATCTATCATGGACGTCTATAAATAACCTAAACCCGTAGTGGTGCCAATGAACCTAAGCAGACTTCTTGAAAGAAATTCCGAAAAGCTCACCCAAGAAGGAGCCTTCGAACTTGGACTCGTACTTGACGCTCTGAGATCTAATCTCGTTCATAATTTGAGCCTCCTTCTCTTGAGCGGTCATCTTCTTGGCGGTAGTGGATTGAATGGAAAGCATGTCGAAATTTGTGATTGTGATGTACTGAAAGCACTAGTTTTGTTTGATACAGACTAAGAAACTTGCGATTCCAATGGGCATTTATATTGTTTGTCTGGGTATGAGTCTTCGTAGGCTGGAGGGAAGGCATTGCTGCACGATACACAGTAAACAAAAATAAAAAAGGAAAAACTTCCTCATCCCATTTGTCCGAAGATGTTTCTGCACTGGGTGTCTTGGTGTTCGTCGTGCCGAAAATAGTAACCAGTCCACCAAATAAGCGCTCACTCAAGAAAATTTGTCCAAGGCGGCTTCACCTCAATAAAAAGAAATAAAAGCGCCAACCGGCGTTTGCAAGGTCTAAGAGGAGTATACCCCGACGAGGGAGTTAAGACGAGGGATTTAGGGTGGAACGGTGATCGATAACTAGTCAAACGACTACAAGAGTCAGCAAGGCCGTTCCGCCAGTTTTAGTTGCTCCAAAAGCAAAGCGCTCTTGACTATCTTGCGCTATTAATGAGTCAGGCAAGTCATCCGCTCGGACGACTGGGTCGATGAAGTCCGACGCGCACCAGCCGCCAAAGTCGTTTTTCCGTGTCGGTCCTAAGGAGAGGGGTAGGTACAGTAAGGCTTTAGGTCTTTTTTTCGAGAGAAGCCACCAAAAAACCGAGCACCACCTTCCCCACTTCTGACTGACAAGAACTGCCAACGGTTATTGTATCTTCTATGTAAAGCCGGAGTTAACCTTCAAGGCCAGCAGGGAATTGGAGCCATTGAGTTCCCGGACATAAGGGGCTCTTTCTTATCTTTGGTCATGGGCAATTGGACAAAACGCTGGGCGACCGGAAGAGGTGAGATGGCAAGCGAGGTAGCCTCAGCCAACTGACGGCGTGATAGCTTCATTTCGTCCGAGATCACGCGCCATTGTCACGGGACCAAGCTATTAGCACGTCACGTGAGAAATAAGAAATCACAACCCAATTATTCGCTATATACACTCATATTGACCAAGGAGGTGACTACACAGGACCATATCAAGGGGGCTGATTGAACCGCATTGAACGATTATACGTGGTCCTCGTGGCCATGCCAAGACCTGTATGTATGGTCTCCTAAGCTGTCATAAAGAGAGAATGTAGGTGTTCTAATGTCGCAATGAGCTCAAGTTTGTCACATTTCAATTGATGCAGAAAACACACAACATCAGCTTGTCGTCTGATGTTGGAGTGTCACCTCCAGTAATAATATGGATGAAACGTGTCTCCAGATCTGCGTGGAATTGAGATGAATGTACTTTACGATCACCCTGCAGAGGAAAACCAAAGGGAGAATATTTTATGTTGTTGCAGGTAGAGAATCTCGTTCGAGATAAGGTAGTGTGACCTTTAACCTTAGATGGAAATGCTCTGGAAGATCAAGCGAGAAACAGACACAGACATTTATGTATTGTTCATGGATTGTTCTCCGTCTATTCTACGATACATGCATGGGGTGAATAGAGGTTATTCCACACCCTTGAGCCAACCAGATGAAGTAAATAGTCAATAACACGGCTTAAGCGAGGTTGGTTTTAGTGAGATCCGAAATGTATAGTGAGCTGTACTTATTTCAAATCAACGCATAAGAAAAGCAAAAAAGTTCTAAGTAGTGTCGATTTACGTTATCTAGGTTTTTAAGGAATGGCCAAGAACCCTTACTTTGACATGTACAAGGGTATCCTCGTGTAATAGTGCCCACGGCATTAGTGAAATTCTGGGAGGAGAGAAGAAAAGACTAAATTAGCGATGTACGGCCGAGACACGAGGTTGACACTTGAGTAATGGTTTTGACGCCAATCAACGCATCAGAGCAAAAATATTCTTAAACGTGCCCTAGAAGCTTAAGAGCAGTAGACGGTTTGCCTAAACACTTCTAAATTTGCAACCCATGGAGTAGGCTGTTCCTTAAGTTGATCGTGTGCCTTGAAGTTCCACGTGCTGTAGTGCGTTGACCGATAAACGTGGGTTCCAAGAAATCAAACGGTTGCAAAATATTTTATGTAGTGTGCAGAAATATCTGAAAAAATAATGATTTGTTTTTTTCTGGCCCACGTGGGGACTCTTTCGAAGTACGGGGATGTCTCAGAGGGCCAAGAGATGAAGCGATGCTAAAGGTTCTATTATGTCTTGGAAGCACCGAGCCAAGGGCAAATGCTGAAGGCCAAGAGTTCACGTCCACCACATTGATAACATCATATTCCAGTTTATAAATTGTAGAAGTATCCTTTAAAAAACCCGGAACCACAGATATCTGATTCACTTCAAGTGTTAGCTACGCGGCTGAACAAAAATGCTTGAAATAGTCTAGGAGCTATTGGAGGGTGAAGTGACAAAGCCCCTACAAACCAGCATAGCATTACAATACCAATGTTGCAAAAATATCGCCGGGAGCCCGAAATAGACTTACGGCGAAAATGAACAGGCGGGCCGATATTCACTAACAAATTTGTCGATTTATTAGTTTTGGTGTACAATTCAAAAATGGCTGGATTGATTTGGCAGAGAAGGGTTATTTTTTCCCACTGAAAAAATACCTAGTAAATGCATACTGTTGCATACATCGACAGTCCTGACAATTGTCTCCCTAGATTCATTCAACGTGGGATCTCTCTAACGACTACAGATAACAGGCATGCGACGATTGTTACACCTGATTATTGGGATACAGTAAATAATAATAACCACGACCTTTCTCATCGTTGGGACTAGTGGGCTGGTTCTAACACATAGTCTATCGTGCATTTGTTATCAACTATCTATCTCTACTGTATTGCACTTAATTTTGTAAAACTGCTACGGCGGGAATTGACAGAAAATGAAACATGGAAAGATTCAAAACCGGGATTAAAAAGGCGGCTATATTTTAGCACGGACCCATTCAAAAGTAATGGCCCCATGTGATAGTAAAAAGGGAGTCCGATGAGCTTCTGCAAAAGAAATTGTCAGTGTATAAGCAAAGGGACTTAGCGAAATGAAATTATTACCCAAGGCTAAAAAATACCACTAATTTAATTGAGCGATGAGGCCCCAAAAAGGCAATATTGCAAAATAAACGTTACAAATAACAGAGCCCATGCATTATTTCAACAGTTAGACTCTATTAACTGCAGACAACTTGCATAAATTGGATAGCCCACGAGACAATTTTAATTGCATTCTAACAAAGATTCGCCGTAATTTGGCATATCCGTACGGACTCAATTGTAAAAACCTGAATAAGAGGTAATAAAACCTAAAGCCAGGAAAATATATAAAAGATTCAACAAGTCTTCTTTCCATTTTTGTTTAATTAGCCTAAAACTTCAATAAGTCTCATTACAGCAAATTCAATAATAATGAGTGAAATTAAGGACGTTTCTGCCCACGAAGTTTCTAACTCTGGTGGTAAGACTGCCTTCAAGGATTACGTTGGAAAGTTTGCCCACATTGAAGATCCATTGGAAAGAAGAAGACTTGCCTTGGAAGACATTGACAATGCTGGATTTGGATGGACTCAAGTCAAAATGATTTTGATTGCTGGTGTTGGTTTCTTGACCGATTCCTACGATATCTTTGCCATTAACTTGGGTGTCACCATGCTTTCTCACGTTTTCTGGAAGGGTACTATTCCTGACTCTACCACCACCTTGTTGAAGGTTTCCACCTCCGTTGGTACCGTCATTGGTCAATTATCTTTCGGTACTTTCGCTGATATTGTCGGCCGTAAGAAGATTTACGGTTTGGAATTAATCATTATGATTTGTGCTTGTATTATTCAATGTTGTGTTGGTGAATCTCCAGCTATTTCCTTTGTTGGTATTTTCGTCGCTTTAAGAATTGTTATGGGTATCGGTATTGGTGGTGACTACCCACTTTCCTCCATTATCTCCTCCGAATTTTCCACCACCAAGTGGAGAGGTGCCATCATGGGTGCTGTCTTCTCTAACCAAGGTCTCGGTCAATTGTTCGCTGGTATTGTCGCCATTATCTTGGTTTCTGCCTACAAGGACGACCTTGACGTTCCTAATGCTGCTGCTTGTCACGGTGCTTGTATGAAGGCTTGTGACCAAATGTGGAGAATTTTGGTTGGTTTCGGATGTGTACCAGGTTGTGTCGCTTTGTACTACCGTTTGACAATCGCTGAATCTCCTCGTTACTCCCTCGATGTCACTGAACACTCTGATTTGGGTAAGGTCGCTGACGCTGAAGCCGCTTTGGATGTGCACGCTCAAGAAATTGCTCCACCTGAGGCTTCTTTCAAGGACTTCGTTGCTCACTTCTCCCAATGGAAATACGGTAAGATTTTGCTCGGAACTGCTGGTACTTGGTTCATGTTGGATGTTGCTTTCTACGGTCTTGGTTTGAACACCGCTGTTATTTTGGAAACTATTGGTTACGCTTCTTCTAAGAACGTCTACAAGCAATTGTACAACGCCGCTGCTGGTAACTTGATTTTGATTTGCGCTGGTTCCTTGCCAGGTTACTGGTTCACCATTGCTACTATTGATACCGTTGGTAGAAAGCCAATTCAATTGGCCGGTTTCGCCATCTTGACTGCTCTCTTCTGTGGTATCGGTTTCGGTTACAACAAGTTGAAGAAAGACTCTGGTCACGGTCTCTTGGCTCTTTACGTCCTTTGTCAATTCTTCCAGAACTTCGGTCCAAACACCACCACCTTCATCATTCCTGGTGAAATTTTCCCAACCAGATACAGATCCACTGCTCACGGTATCTCTGCCGCTTCCGGTAAGGTCGGTGCTATCATTGCTCAAACCTGTATTGGTACTTTGATCAACCACGGTTGTGACAAGGCCCACAAGAACTGTTGGTTGCCACACGTTATGGAAATCTTTGCTCTTTTCATGTTGCTCGGTTTCCTCTTGGCTCTTTTGGTTCCAGAAACCAAGAGAATGACCTTGGAAGAAATCTGTGAAAAGTACCACGGTGAAATTGACACCACCAAGCTCGGTAGAGACAGATACGTTGCTACTCAAGAAGAATCTTACGACTCTGACTTGAAGCACTAGAAAAGAGATTTATTTTACGCATATATAACTTAATTGGATAATAAGAAAAGAACATGTAGCAATAAGTAAAGCAAGATAAGACATAGCTAGCAGTTGGTTGACTTTGCGTCGAATTTAAAAACAGAAGCACGGATCTTAATAAATCAGAACCAGAACAAGAGCTAGAGCTCTACAGATACATATATCCACTGGAAATCTCATGTTGACTGGACCAATAACGAAAATTATGATGCATCCACAACATCTGGAACAACCACATGCATAAAATGGTGGGATGCGAGATCTTGGTTAGCAAAGAAACCAAAAGGGCTGCTCAACCGCCGTTCGGGAAAAAGTTGACTCCGCCAGAGTCCGTTTAGCTACAATAATTCGGACTTTATGTAGAAACCTCCTGAAATCTTCATCATTCTCACTATCTCTACACCATACTATTGAAGCCATATGAGGAGGATGATTACATTGCAGCATCAGATTTTCCGCACATGTGTCAGATGATCCGGTCCCGTACTCCCCAGTGACTCATCAGACACTCAGCTACGATATACTGGATACGGTAGACATGTCTGGGTCTATTATAAGTGGCACCAAGAACCAAGCTGATTATGAAATTAACCACTGTGCATAGTAATCTTTCCCATGTGCTTCACTGTCAATAAGCCGGCCCTTCCAGCTTCCCTCTCCCAGTGTGGTGCGTCATAAATTATCCGATCTAGGTCCGCACACATTAAGTCCAACGCGTTCAGTTTAAAGTCAAAATCCGTACCTTGTCTCTTCTAATATGCTAGGTGTGTACCTCAGTTCCACTTCGTTCCGTCTGTACATACCTGATTGGATTTTTGTGGGCGTCCTCGTCATTTTGTTCGCCATAGTCGAAAGAGCGTCCCCATTTGAGCGGAAATTCTCATTAGACGATGCCACGATTCAATATCCCTTTGCTAAAGTAGAGCGGGTCTCGGACAACTTGCTCTACGTGTTAACAGGGATCTTACCGGCTGCAGGTATTGTGTTGGTGGTTTTTTGGCGTAGAAGGGCTGGTCAATTGACCCATTTTGAAGCACTTCATCTCCTTTCTGTATCGCTTCTTGGCTTCTCTTTGGCTTATGTCTTCACTGGTGTGGCTACCGACATTTTGAAAGTATGGATAGCTAGACCCAGACCGGACTTTTTGGAGCGATGTGGACCGAACGGAAAGAAGAATCTGGCTGCTTTAGTCGGAATTGAAGTGTGTACCAAGCCATTGGGCGAAATTTATCTTTTAGATGGTATGAAACTGACCCCATCGGGCCACTCTTCGCTTTCATTTGCTGGCTTACTCTTTTTCAGTCTCTGGATTATTGGCCAGTTCAAGTTGGTAAATGTTGCAACAAAATTGTGGGTTTGGCTAGCAGTACCGACCCTTCCTATTGTTTTAGCAATTTATATTGCTCTTAGTCGTACTCAAGATTACCGACACCATTTCTTTGATGTGATTTTGGGGCTGATAATAGGAGCATGTATCTCTTGGAAGGTGTACTTCAAAATATTTCCAGGGCTTGACGATAAAAATAGTGATAAAGACAAGAGAGAGCTGGAGGAGAAAGTCTTGCCTTAAGTAAGAGCAGGTCAAAATAGGTGTAATAGAAGTAGAAAGCCAGGAAGGTGTAGAAAGCAAGTAGAGTGGTTATGGAAAATATGATATAATGAAGCAATTTCCTTCATTGCTGCTACTACAATTATTCCCGCTGCGTCGCAGCTATATTAGTCCTAAGAACTTAATGGTCCGTTGAGGACCCCCAATCAATGCAAAAACTCTATCTATATCACCAGCCACCTAGCCATCATCATATATATGTCGTACGATGTCGTCGACGTTTGGATGCACCCATCCATAGTATAAAAAAAAGAACAAAAGATTATCATATAAAAACATTTCATAGCGACCATGCAACGGGTTGAACGTTACAGGCTTTCACGAGTCAGCACATTAATCGTTAAGTATTAGATAAATGTAGAGGTAAAAGGAGGAAAAGAGGTCGGCTCTTTGTCAAAAAGAATAATTGAAGATAGAAAGGCTGCAACATGTGACAACATGTTCTCTGCAAGTCAGAAAAAAGCCCAAGCATGCTGGAGACACGCCCAAACATTTCTAATCTTGACCAAACATGTTCTCTGTTCCAACTCTTCCTGTTCCTCTCAAAGTATTAATTCCTTCCATACTTTAGAAACCTTCCCCTTCCTACAACTTTTGCCACACCCCTTAGAAGTGCAACTTCTTTGGCTGTTCCCATGGGTTGCTTTGGTCAGTGAAGTGACCGTAGGAAGCAGTCTTGAAGTAGATTGGTCTAGCCAAGTCCAATTCCTTGACAATAACACCAGGTCTCAAGTCAAAGTTCTTTCTAACAATGGCAACCAATTCATCGGAAGAGTATTTGGAGGTTCCGTAGGTGTCAACGTAGATAGATAATGGCTCAGCAACACCAATGGCATAAGAGAATTGAACCAAAGCTCTTCTGGCAAGACCAGCGTGAACCAAGGACTTGGCGACCCATCTAGCGGCATAAGCAGCAGATCTGTCGACCTTGGAGAAGTCCTTACCGGAGAAAGCACCACCACCGTGAGCACCCCATCCACCGTAGGTGTCGACAATGATCTTTCTACCGGTCACACCAGCATCACCTTGAGGACCACCAATGACGAATCTTCCAGAAGGTTGAATGTGGTAAACGGTCTTGTCATCGAGCAAGTGGGCTGGGATGACCTTCTTGATGATGTGTTCTTTGAGCTCTTCTTGGATCTTCTCGGTTGAGATGTCGTCAGAGTGTTGAGCGGAGATGACAACAGTGTCGACTCTCAAAGGAACGACAGCACCACCATCTTTCTTGTACTGAATGGTGACCTGGGTCTTGGTGTCAGGTCTCAACCATGGGAGAGCACCGGATCTTCTGGCGGAGGCCAATTCGGCGTTCAACTTGTGAGCCAAAAGAATGGTCAATGGCAACTTTTCGTCGGTTTCATCGGTGGCGTAACCGAACATAATACCCTGGTCACCGGCACCCAATTCTTCCAAGGCCTTTTCGTAATGCAAACCTTGAGCAATGTCAGGAGATTGTTGTTCGATGGCGACCAAAACGTTACAGGTCTTGTAGTCGAAACCCTTTTCAGAGTCATCGTAACCGATGTGCTTGATGGTGTCTCTGATAATCTTTTGGTAGTCCAAGTTAGCCTTGGTGGTAATTTCACCCAAAACCATGATCATACCAGTCTTGGAAGCAGTTTCACAAGCAACCTTGGACAATGGATCAACTGCCAAACAAGCGTCCAAGATGGCATCGGAGACTTGGTCACAGATTTTGTCAGGGTGACCCTCACCGACAGACTCGGAGGTGAAGAAGAAAGTTTCAGCGGACATTATTACGGGAAAAGCGAAAAAATTGAGTGCTTTTCAGACAGTAGCAGTGAAAATTTTTTGGAGGGTGCTGCTTTGGAGCCGTTTTTATAGGTTTTGGGGGCCGCGATGCGAAAAAATGGCGGTGAAAAATCGGTGAAATTTCCCAACGTGTGCGCTAAAAGCCACATATTTTTCCTCGATTTGGAGGCACGTGCAGGGTCGTTCCGACACGCGAGATCACGTGGGGTGCAGTAACGGCCTGTGATTGGAGGAACGCTAAGGTGCATGTGAATATGCGGCGGTCTATACGAGAGGATTATAGAGCGATACGGAAGATATTGGGTTGAGTGAAGTGTGAAGTAGCGCCAGTCGAACTGTAAGTGGATCCAATATGGCGAGATGTGGAGAGGTATAATCGTGGGTCATGCAGGTCAAGATGTCAAGATAGAGAAACGGTCCCAATTCGGTGGCAGATGGATTGAGAGATGGGATTAGATGGGACAGGCCAGTGCAAGAGATGTAGATGGCTAGAGATGTAGATGGCTAGAGATGGGCTAGGAAGTAAGGCGGCCAGTGAAAGTGTATGTTTTTGCCTAGAGATATCAGATGTTGCGTCCTCTCTACGGCCATTCTCCCGCCATGTGGATCGCTCCAGCTCGACCACTTTTAAGGATCTCGTTAAGCGCAGCTCGCTTGCAGACTCTGACCGAGTCAGACTCGCGACGCCTGAAGAAGTTGGTGGGTTGACCAACAAGAGCCATTGACGGTTTTAGCACGGGGTGGGAGGAGGATGAGATGGAAGAGGTGGAAGCTGTGAAAGATATGGAAGATGTGAAACTATGGAAGATCTGAATTGATATTGAAGATGTGAAAAGCACTATTGGAGATGTGAATAGCACTATTGGAGAGGTGAACATTCAGAATGCTAGCCGCCCCTCCCATCTTCAAGTACTTTCGCGATGGCTTCTTACACGCTTTTCAATAGCTTCTGCTAAAGAAGGCATCTCAATAGATGGGTGCAAATTACGACGGTCATTGCTACACTGGTTAGAGCTGGCATATACACCTATAACCCACCTCATTGTGTAAACCCGTGCTCCTGCCCTTCCTCTCACTCCCTTCCTCCCTCTATTCCCTCTCCTCTCCTCCTCTCCTTCCTCCTCCTGCCTCGCGTTCTCCTCGCGCCTGTTTATTTACCAAACGCGCTAAGCGCATCTTTTTCTAATAAAACCAATTGGATTCCACTTTTCTTCACCCACCAACATGGATCTTTTGGACGATCTCGAGGACCGTTCGGACCGTACGTCCTTCAGAATCCAATACGACCCACAGTCAACACTTCCAGAACTTCCCAGTCATGCCTCCCTAGGAGAATCCCAGGATATCTTGAAAAAAGTCCAACAGAGGTTGGCTGCCATAAGTGAGGGCGACCAGCTTGCTCAAGATGAAAACACCGACCATATGCTGCTTCTGGCTGATGCAAACACCTCTCAGCCACCCGACTTGGGCGACTCTTTGCTCTTTGCACCTGCTGACACCCAGATCTTGCCCCAATTGGACGTCGAAGATGCAGAAATCTCTTACACCCAGCAAAATACCCAGTCTTTACCACATTTTTTGCCCCAATTAGATGTGGAGGATGCAGATATCGATACGTTCCCAACACGGCGATCGGGCTTGATGGAGTTATCTCTGGACCTCCCTCTGGAGCTTGATCTCCCCGAAAAGCTCTCACAAACCCTCCCTGAAGAATTCTTGACCAAGAAGTCCACCGACTCTAAAGCATCACAAATAATAGAAAACAAGCATTCCCAGAATATCGACCAATCCGAAGTGACATCTAGTAATCTCTTCGTAGCATCAGACGATGACGATGACGAAGAAGGTGGCGTGATACTCAACGCAGCCCAGCGTAGAGCTCTCAAACTTAGCAAGCTCGTTGAACAAAAGCGGGCCGAAAGAGAGCTGAAACAACAGGAAAATGAAGAGTTGATGGCTGACATCTCTCACACAACTCTCACCGACGAAGAGAATGATTACTTTGACCATGATGAGCATGTAGTTGTAGAAGGGAGAAAAAACCAACGAATTGGTGCCAACGCTGCCAAAGACCTCGAAGAAGCACAAAAATTTCTTCAAACTCAAAAGAGAAGCAGGAATATCCAGCCAGTTTTCGAGAAGAAAAATGTTTATACTATAGACATGCTTGCAGCAGCTTTTGAACAACAAGCAGCCGACCCTGAATCAATTGAATCCGATAAAGAGTCTGTTACTGGATTGAAAAGCGATAAAATGACTCCTATAACCTCTCCGTTGAAAACAGCCGCGGGGCCCATAAGGCTGTACGTCAAAAGTCTCAAGAATCAGATCTTAAGTTCTCCAACCAAGCACGAAGATAATGAGCAAGTTTTGGTTGATCTAGATGACAGTGATCTGGAATCACAACCCAACTCTCCCACTCAGATACCCAAGCTATCCAAGGATAAAATTTTGCATATTAAACAGAAATTCATGATGAGAAACCTTAGTAAGAAGGAAGACAAGATGTTACACTTACCAAAAAGCATCAGAAATAAGGTCATTAAACCCGAGGGTGGAGCTACATTTTTGGAAGCCTTGAAAAAATCCAACATATCACAATTGCAAAAGAGTCGTCAACAAGATCCTTTGAGAGAAACACTTATGGAGATGGAGAAAGACGACGAGGAGATGGGGACTTTGTTGGAAAGGGAGATGGAGAGGGTTAGAAATATCAGAAAGAGGGAAAAGCTCTTGGAAAAAGCCAAATCCGTTCTCATGAGTGGAAAATTTGAGGACGATACAGAAGTGCAAGAGAGTGAGGTCCAGGAAAGTGAATACAGTGAGGATGAGGCAGAAGATGACGAAGAAGAGGAGGAAGAGGAAGTTGAAGAAGAACAAGGAGAAGAAGAGGAAGCACACTTGGATCAAAACGAACAGAGAATTGATGCAAATGGTACCGAACAAAACTCTCAAAACTACAGAAATAACGACAGCTACATGTTTGGAGCCAAACCAGAAAGCGATATCGAAGAATCAGTTTCTACTACAAAAGAAGAATTCATCACCACTCGTGAGACAACTTCTCGTTCAGATGTCCTTTCGACTCATTTCTACACACAGAAGAATGATGGCATCGATGAAATCAAATTGGTAGAAAGAGACGAATCCCAAAATAGTGATTTGAGCCATTTGAAAGTCCTCTCCTTTCAAGATTTACCCAACGAACCTTCCACGCAATTCGAATCTACTCAAGTTGATTCCGTTCCCACGCAAGCTGACGAAACTACAAATAGCGATGCTACACAGGTTATTGCGAATATGGCAAATGCAGAATCCGAAGAAGATGACGAAGAAGATGTTATCACTCCTGGTAGACTTCGAAAAGCCAGGAAATTGTTGCAAAAGAACACACTTTCAAGCCTTAGAGAAGAGGAAGAGGTAGAAGTGACGCAAAACGAAGAGGAGGCGAACACTCAGAGTGATCAAGAAGAGAAAAACCCTAAGTTGGATGACGAGGAAAACAAGCGATTGATAAAGCAATACGAAGACAAAATCAGAAGACAGGAACTCAAGGTAAGAAAAAGAAGACGAGAAATGGAACGTCTGGGCGTCAAGAGTATTTTGGAAGCTGAGGCTGAGGAATCCGAGGATGAATGGCACGGTATTGGTGGTGTAGAGGGTGAATTGTCAGACCAGGCAGATTCTGAAGACGAAAGAATGATTGACAACGATTTCAATATTGATTTGAATGACCAAGAAGTTAAGAAAAAATTCATGGAACAGTTTCAAATTAAGGATAAGCAGGAATTGGAAAAGTTGCTTGATGATATCAAAAATCATAAGTTGACAAAACGAGTTGCCAATAGAAATGGATTTGATATTGAATTGAGTGACGAAGAAGACGAATTGCTCACTGCCTATAGACGCCAACGAGTTGAAGAGCAAAGAGCTCGACTTTTGGAGAATAAGAAACTTCAAGCACTTGTTTCCAACGACAAATCTCTGGCGTTCTTCTCTTCCATTCAAGAAGATGTTGTTACGATATCTTTGGATGACGACGAAGAAGAGAAGCTGGAGAGCGACGAGGAGAGCGATAACGCTGAGCAGGGTCTCGAAGAAGAGCTTGTTGAGAACAAGAAGAAAACTATAAAGATCAACGAAGAATTTGTTCAAAAGCAATTATCTTTCTTGACAAATAGTTCCAATAATCAAGAGATTGAATACAATCGATTGCAACGTATATCAGCTCATCAACATGGTTATATCTCTGAAGATGAATTTGAAGACCTCCAATCAATCAAGAGGCGATGTCTTGATAATTTGAGTTGCAAGAGTTCCCAGTCTATCACGAGCTTTGTGAACGAAGAAGGAACTGATGCAGATGAAGATGAGAGTGACGAAGATGAAATTTTAGGAACAAGGAAGCCATCCATGGTGAAATCGTTCCTCAACGTAGAAAAAGCAGTTCAAGTGAAGACAGGGAAGAGCTTCTCTGGTGTTACCATTAGTAAGCAATACAAAGCTGCAACTGGTACCAAATCGTCGATTGCATACATGTCTTCAAAGGCGAAAAGAGTTACTAGCCTTCAAGACAAGAAAATTTCGAAAAGTGTTGCCGGTATCAAGAGTAGAAGCATAGGTTTGTTTGGGAATTCTGGATTCGAGTAGAAAGGTGAAAATCATGAAGCAGGACTGGACAAATGACGAATTTTTTTGATAGAATAGGATATAATATTATAGATGACCAAGTAAGGAGAGGAAGTACAACCGAGAATGTAATGTAAGCAGAAATGATTGTCGGAGATGATGTCAATGGGATGTCGTTGTTCACTGAACTATGATTATGTCGGGTTGTATAAGATCCTCGTTCATGGCGAATTGCAGAAGTGGATACATCACAAAATATGGCAAAGTAGATCTACGTCACCCGTAATGAATTAAGAATTTATTATGATATGCTAATTTGGAGTTGAACGATCGTGGACGCAAGATGACGGCGGGTGGGTCATTTAGACACAAAGTAATATGGAGTTCACTGGAAAGGAACCATCTGGGAGATCATGGTATCGCAAATCGTCTATTTGACCTAATAATTGGCCCTCGAGATGCATAGCTACATCTTTGATCAGCTGAGAAGCTACGGTAGTCTTCCAGAACTCACGGTAACCTATTGTACATTCCTGACCTCCCATTATTGTTATTTATATGAAGAACACATGAGCTCGCATGCATATGTCATCACAATTTCTCTGCACAGATGCCTGAGTTACAACCAGACTAATTCTCGTACAAATTAAAGGATAACGCTTCTTGCAAAGAGTGTTTACTTACTTTGCTAACCAAAGGACGCTTGAAATAAGATAATTGACCATGGCTTAGAGTAGTTTGATTTCTCCCTACGGTCAATTTAGAATGTGCGCCATCAGTTCGTTCCCTTCGGGGTATAGGGATGCGTTTAGAGGCAGTGGGATTTTCAATAATGATAGGGTCCGTGCTAGAACCATGCATTTGTGGTTTGACTTCGGGCTTCAGAGGTTTTCGCTCAAGCTTTTTGTCTGAAGGTTTGGTCATGTATAAAAAGCCTCGAGAGAAAGATGGAGATGGTAGCAAGTCAGGAGTATTGAAGATCAGGTCTGATGTGGAGAAGCTGAATAATTTGGCCAAAGGTGTACTCTTGATAGGCGATTCCAGTACCGTTGGCGTTGTTGGTACCTCCGAGTTCCCTGAACTAGAAGCTATCACTCGGTTCAATATGGAGGCAGAGTTTACATCTTTCAGAGATGGGCTGGTGATGTTCTTTTTGGTGTCGGAAGAATTCTTTTCGGAGTAAATGTAATCATCATTAATAGTAGGCTCGATTTTTGCCAGGGCAGAAAGAGACACTATAGGGTTGTGGAAGTTGAAGTTGCAGTTTCCATGCTTTGAAAACACACTTTCATGCGAAGTCGATCGTGTGACCGGAGTGGGCAATACGGAGTTCAAATCGACCCTCGAAGCTCGAAGGTAGTTTACAAAATCTGTATCAGATATTCCCAACTTTTCATCATTTTGCTCTGGGGAAATATACGAAAAATCTGAACAAACTGATATGTTGTCCATGTCAAAGGCATCAAACTCGAGGTTGGAATCTTGAGAATCCAGAATCAGTCGAATGGTGGCCTCCATAGACTTCTCTTCAGCCAACTCTGCCAAAGGAGCCCCGGCTTTCAATTTTTTGGAGTCTTCCAGGTTCAAATTTCCAATGGAAATAAAATGACGAAGCCTGTCAAATTCCACAGTATCTATGTGATGCATTATGTTGGTTGGTTTCATGGAATCTTTCGAGTTGAAGATATTGACCCCAGGAACACTATTGGATCGACATCTTTGGTACACAGTGTTGTCGGGAGTGGTGCAAATGGTCAGCTGTTCTGCGTAAGCGGTGTTGTCAGCGGTCTTCTGGGTGCAGAAAGATGAATGTGCCGCTATCTCCGAGCTGTGGTCTTGAAACTCTTCGTGTCTGTCGTATATATCGTCATCGTCGTCGTCGTGGAAGGCACCCGATTCTATCGAATGAGTTTCTAAAATAGGGCTGTCTGCCAACGGATTTAAATTGTATATCGACGAGAGTCTGTATTTAGACTTCTTTTTGTAAACCTTCTTACTTTTACAGCGTATTGGCTTCAATCTAATATCAGAAATGGAGGTAGACTTTGGGAGCCTGAAGAGAAGAGAATTATTCATCTCCGAACTGTCTTGAGCCAGTTCAAAATTGTCACAGGATTCTTCTTCAACGGATGATCGGGCTGAGTATACACTTGAAGGGTGGCCTGCGACGTCCGGTGGTATTACGGTTTCAAGTGTTGGGGTAATGACGAAAGGTGTACGGGGCGTATCTGGCAACGGATTGAGCTGTTCAGGAACCAGACCTCGGAAATTGGTCGATTCTGCTGCATTGTGATAATCTGCCCGCGGCCAGTCTTGAGAGACCAAGCCTTGAAGGCTCAAACGGTATTGCCTAGAGGTGAAGTCCCACTCCTGACGTAAGTTAGCCAAGGTGTTCTCGTTGGTGATGGAATCCAGGGCGTCAAGGGCCGTTTCGAAGGAACAAAACCGTTCCTGGAAGCCGTTTATCTTCAGCAAGTAGACCAAGTTATTGGATATGGCGTCGTTCAACGACGCAAGTCTTCTTTCATGAGCAAAAGCCGTCAGGTGAAGTCCCATGGCCTGGTTAGAGAGAGCCGAAGTCCTAGAAGTGGACTCTAGAAGACGGCGAGATTTGGCGTCAAGGGACTCGACAAATGCTAGTAAGCGGTCCGTATGGGACATAGCAACAGCAGAAATAGGACAAACTGGCTTAAAGCGGCCAAGGGTATGTGGAGAGCCCAGGAAACGGCTTTGAAGATCCAGATATCCCTTGGGCTAGCAGTGAAGAAACGGCTGCCCGTGAGATGGGTCCCGGACTGTGTGCAGGACGACTATTTGGGGCAAAACAACGCACCTGCACACAGACCGGCCAAATTGCGGCCCGATTGGGAAGCTGCAAGATCGTTTTGGGAAGATCGATGTCGAAGAGATGCGGCCCAGGCAAGCGAAGAGGTGGGAAGAGGGCTGAAGAGAGGGGGTAGATGTCGAGGTAGAGAGAAGCGATTGATGTGATTGATGGTTGTGAATGGACTGAGGGACGTGAACTTGCTACACTTGATGTATTTGACAGGCACTGAAAATTGGATTCGTGTAGACATACGAAATACTGTAGTAGATACGCCAAATAATCATGTAGAGATTCTAAAAGTGCAGACTTGGATGCAACCAGATACCTGAAAAGGCACCGACAGCATTGAGTTCCAGCTATTGAGTTCCAAATCCAAAAAAATCCTCAACTGAGCTTGAAATGCAAACTTTTAAAACGGGTTTCACACAGTCGGGGCAGGTTGCCGAGGAAAGGGTCAAGTCAGCAAAGCCGGAGAGGTCAGCTATGTCACGGGAACCATCAGTTAGTGAATCAAAATACATTGCAATTACAATGCTACGGCAAACAATTAAAAAAATGGTAGCTTATCCATTTTAGTCTTCACTAATATCTCCCCTCTACACTCATTTTACTCTAGCCGTTCATTACATTAAATAGACACCAGTAGCCGTACGATATCCATACAATGGCTGCTAATTGGGCCCAAGTATTGCCAGTAGAGAATGCGTCAACATGCTTTGCCGAACTTACAATCGGACAGATACTAGAGGCTTATTCTTCGGTCTTGGCCTTCTTGTCCTTTTTCTCCTTCTTCTCCTTCTTCTCCTTCTTCTCCTTCTTCTCCTTCTTGTCCTTCTTTTCCTTCTTTTCCTTCTTGTCATCGACATCTTCTCGCTTCCTCTTCAACTTGTTCTCGTATTCTGCCTCCTCTGGAGCCTCGAAGTCCTTCTCCCTTTCGGCCTTCTTTGTAGCAGTATTGGCCTCCTGCTTTTCACGCTTCTCTTCAAGTTTCTTGGCCTCTTTCTGCTTCTTACCCAAGAAATACTCACCACTCTCGATCTGGAGATCGATCTTACGTGGTTGCTGCTGAGGTGGGAATGGCGTGTACACCTTCTTCTCCTTCTTCTCCTTCTTGGGCTTCTTTCTAGCAATGTTCTTCTTCTTGAACATTGGTAAGAATCTGGACCAGTCCTCCTCGGCCAACTCGGGCTTCTGGGCCAATTCCTGCTTGATCATAAGCTCCTTTATATAATAGATGGGGTGGATATTTCTCATGCAATCTTCGACTACTCTACGAAGCTCTTTCAAGCCTTTGAATGGGCCCATAGCACTGACAGTGTTACCTTGCACCAAAATGTAGCACTTGGTCAACAATTCCAATGCTTTCAAGGTGTTACCATTGGGTCCAACCAACCGCTGTCTTCTCTTGACGAATCTGTCCTTATTAGCTACGAAGTTCCCGATCTTGATCACATCGCAGGCAATGTCATCCTGCAAAATCTTGACTGCTTGAGGGAATGGCACTGATCTGGCCAAAAGTTTGATGAGATCTCTGGCTTTCAAGATCATAGCCGGGTCGAAGGTCTTTCTGGTGGTTTTCACGGTCATGGAACCTTCCACCAAGTCAAGCTGGCACGCTATGTGGTGTTTGTCGAGGGCTCTGGTCACATCGCTCCACACAGTTCTCAAATACTGTTCTCTGTATTTGGGGAACAAGGTCATGAAATTGGACTCTTCAGCGAAAGGAAGCCCGCTGACATTATCCTCAGGCTTGAACTCGTCGATCTTCCACTTGTCGATGTCGGGAGTATCCCATGGCTTATCACGGTTATGGGTAGAAGGCATGGTGAATGATAAATTGAAGTATGGAGATTTTCATTTCGAGATGAGCAGGGATTTTATTTTTGTGTATGCAGGCCCCACCAAAAATGGTGATTTGTGCGATGAGATGGAAGGAAAAAGACCCAGACTGATGGCAAAGACGACAAATAGGAAGGGAGCTGGGGCTCGTTCGAGTGGTAACAAGGGTAATTCGAGCGGCAAAGGGGTCAGCAAGAAGTCCGGACTGCGCAGTAAAGCTCTCGGGAAGGCGACCAAGGCGAAAATCGACAAGTTGAATCAGGATTCTGCTGAGATTGATGCAGTGAGAGCTTCTCTTAATGAGATTGGTAAACCAAAAAAACAGATCAAGGCGCTAGATGCATCGGACTTGAAAGCTGGGCTTTTGAGAGACGTGGAGGAGAAGAAGAAGAACGCCGAGGCGAAAAAGGATCTCGAGAAGCAGTTGGACTTGATGGGAGGGTTAGGGTTGTGAAGAAGGAGTGTGATGGAGGTTATCGATGGGGAAAAGTGGTTGCGAATGAGAGAAAGAAGTAGAAATGATTCAGATGGAGGAAGAGCAGGAAAGGTGAAAGACAAAGATAGAGAATGAATATGAAACAGGTATAGAAATAGACAGCATGTATAGATAAACAGCAGTTCGAAGTGTAGCTCGGAAAGGGGAATTGGTGGTAGGTATCGTGGTTCGGCAAGGCAGTAGAAGGAATTGGTGTAGAGATATAGAAAGAGTACCTGAACTTCCTGAACTTCCTGATCACCAGCGGGCCATGGCCATGAGAAATGATTGGAGTAGTCACACCAATTCGTCCTCAATTCGGGCCTCTGAACTCCAAACACTCCAAACACTTGGTATTTTTCACTTGGTGTTCGTCCGTATTCGACTAGGAGTGCCCTCTTTGCTTTACGTAGAGATTCACGGGACATGTACAAGCGTCTGTTCCGTTTCACTTGTATAGAGGAGGCCAAACATGGCAGGACGGAACGCGTGCACGGGTTGAAAATAGTGGAGGCTTATGAGCACCTTGCACCGGTAGGCCACCTGCAGCGGGCTAGATTAGCAAACATGGATATCGATCGGGCTGGACCGGGGTTTACGGGTTTGGGACAGGTGAAGATGATGATAGCTGAGCGTGGAGCGTGGAATAGAAGATAGTCAAAGAAATAGAAGATAGTCGAAGAGCTGGAGCATTCGGATAAGAGGAGTCGGGACAATTTTTTTGAAAGAACATATGGAATACGGGGTAGCAAATCACGAATGTGCTCCGACAAGGCTCAACCCACTATAATCAGCTAGGCGGATATTTTGGCGACAGAGAACAATGGGTGATTGTGATGGAAATTAAGAAGACAAAGGCAAGATGGTAGACGAGGCTCGAGTAGTTTAGTGCTGATGCGCAGTTGTCAAAGCGGGATGGAGTATGACGAGGGGGTGTTGGCCTACAGGGCAGGGCATGGAAAGAAGAGACCAGGTACAGAGACTATGTACAAAGACCACTTGCAGAAATTCAGGTTCCGTGGTGAAAGGACACTCCATGAGTGTGCCTTAGATATTGTTGCAAGTGTAGGGCCTACGTGCGCAGGAAGACAGTAAGACTTTCTCTGATCCTATTGTGTGTGGCGTAGGGCGTTTCTTTTAGCGAGCGAGAGAGACAGATGAAGCTTGAACGCCCGTCCTTGTCTTTGGTGCCACATTGGAAGAAGTACATAGCTAGAGAATGGGATTATTGGTGTAATGGTAAATAGTAATAAATCAGAGGGCGTATCTGATGGAGTAAGAGCACTTGAGAGTAAGAATCTCGAAAAGAAAACTAGAATAGAAGCAGGAGAAGCAGGAGAGAAACAGAAAGAAACAGAAGAGAAGTAGAAGAGCGCTGATCAGTAGATGAAACACAGTTTCAAGGTTACGTTGGACATCACCTGTCCACTATACGATGTCCAGTTCCATCAGGGCAATAAAAATCCACATCACTGGACCTACACAGGCTTCTTCTCTACAACGCAACCCAAGATTTCCTGATACCCAATTAGATTTCCTGATTGATCAGTTCCAGTGCCACACCCACCATCTCATTCTCAAACACATTCTGATCCAGACGACTATTTAGTTCATAATATCACCCTTTCCGTCGATTGCAGCCCACGCCGCCTCCACCATCGACGCAACTCCTGCGTCTAGCCGCTCCATCACCCACGAAACCCGCCGTTATTGGTCGAGCCTCCCCTTATTGTCTTCATACTAACCCCTTACCAAGCAGTGCCCAGTTTGGCATGTCCCACGACCTCATGCACCGTTATGTTTGCAGGGGGAAGGACGCGTGCCAACGCGTTTCTTGCGAGCGAATTATTCCCAAAACGGCCGCATAAGACACGAAAAAAGCCAATGCCCTGGACAAATTGGCGTTTTCTATAAGGGTGGTTAGAAGGGCACCTTTGCACCATATTTTGACAACTTGGACGCGGAAGACTTTCCTTTCCATACCACTCGAGACCACGGCTGTATTCCCTCGTTATAGTACCGCTGCTGCTGGCCTGTCACCGTTGAAGAAGCCTCCCCCAGTCTTCAAAAAGCCTTCAAAAAGCCTTCATACAGCCTCGAATCCCCCTACATTACTCGCTTCTGCGTCACTTGGAAGCCAGATTCGAATCAGCCAAATCGAAGCGATTTCGAATCCGATCGACATCCACTACCCTGTACCAATCGCAGCTCTCAGTAGGCCCCCAGTACCACCCCAGGTACCAGTAACTCTTGTAAAAACAGCTCAAACTAGTCACCTATCGACTGGTCATTGGCCTTTGCATTTTGAACAACACTAGCAAGGCTTCGCAGAGCTCGCGTCGTGTTTTTTGAAAAATCCACTTTCCGAAACACTTGAAAGTTTCAGGATCCCCCCATTCTCTCCATATTAATCCACACCCATCATCACAATCGCTCATGTCGTACCACTCTAGACAACCGTCGGTGGCTTCGTCACTTCTTTCCGCCTATAACCACACACATCCACAGAAGATCGGCCCCTGGAAGCTAGGAAAGACTCTTGGCCGTGGTGCCACTGGTCGGGTCCTTCTTGCCACTCACACAACCACAGGACAGAAGGCTGCCGTGAAAGTGGTGCTGAAACTGGAGCTCCAGGATGAAAATGAACCACCAAGGGCCCCCAAGGACCCCAAAGACGGCGGACTTCCTTACGGCATCGAAAGAGAGATCATCATTATGAAACTCTTGACTCATCCAAACGTTTTGCGCTTGTACGACGTGTGGGAAACCTCAAAGGCCCTCTATCTTGTCCTCGAATATGTTGAGGGCGGAGAACTCTTCGACTTGCTCGTAGAACGTGGCCCCCTTCAAGAGATTGAAGCAGTCAAATACTTCAGACAAATCATCCTTGGTACAGCATATTGTCACGCGTTGGGAATCTGTCATCGTGACTTGAAACCGGAGAATTTGCTCTTGGATGCCTCGTTGAACGTAAAGTTGGCTGATTTCGGTATGGCTGCCCTCGAGAGTAACGGTAAACTCTTGGAGACTTCATGTGGTTCGCCTCATTATGCCGCCCCTGAAATCGTTAGCGGGTTGAAGTATCATGGTGCTGCCTCTGACGTGTGGTCATGCGGTGTGATTCTCTTTGCTCTTCTTACCGGTAGACTCCCCTTCGATGACGAAAATATCCGTAATTTACTCTTAAAAGTACAAGCTGGGACCTATGAAATGGCCGAAGAATTGAGTGAAGAAGCCAAAGATTTGATCTATCATATGCTTACAGTAAATCCCATGAAGCGGATACCCACTGAACGAATCTTACAGCATCCTTTGCTCTTAAAATACCCAATTCCTAATGAAGATTTGATCAGTGTAAAGAGTTTACCCCACCCAGAAACAGCTTATAAATCTTTGGGTTCAGCCAAGAACATCGACCCTCAAATTTTACAGAATTTGCTGATTTTATGGCATGATAGACCCCAGAAGGAAATCATCGATTGCTTGCTTAAAAAGGGCACCAATCCTGAAAAGACATTCTATGCATTGCTCATGAGGTATAGACATGATCAATTCGACCAACTGCAAAACAACTCCCCAGCCAGAAGTACCTCAATTAGCCGGAGTGCATCCTCGAGAAGTATACACGGTGGGGCCACAGTGCCTTCACACGTAGCCGGGAAAAGACGCCTGGTTGCACAGATCAGTCGATCTTCTTCAAGGAATAAGCCCGTTCTGTTCCAGTACAAAAATGCAATCAGAACCAGTGGTATGAACATTGCTGGTGGCAGAATTTCGGCATCCCCGAGTGTTCACAGTTCTCCAAGAAAATCACCAAAGAGAAACCTGTACTACTCTTCACAATCTCCTAGAAAATCTCCTAAACGTAACCTGTATGCCTCCCAATCTCCAAGAAAACCCAAGAGCATGGTATTCGAAAGCAAAGATGATGTTCCTGCTATCCCAAGAAATATCTATAATGAAATCGTCGCTGCTCAGGGCCAAGGAGTAAGTGATTCTGGAGTTTCAATTGAAAAGGAGCAGACTAAGTCCGTGGATGCCATTTCCTCTGTACCAGCCATCTCTTCATCTACTCTCAACCAGACCTCAAATTTGATGGAATCTGCCAAAATTGCCACTTCCAAGAGCAATAAACGGTTCTCCACTCTTTCGAACAGTGTTTCTAAGAACAGATTGCTGAAAAGAAAGTCCATGAGAGCTTCTATGACCACTGGATTGAAACGAAACTCGATTACCATGAAATTGCTTTCAACCTATGCCAAATTGGCAGGCGAAACCGACTGGGAGTACGTTGACAAGCAACTGAAGCGTACATCGGCTACATTTGCTTCCCTTTGTGACAAGATCTTTAACCAAGAAGACTATCAGGAAGAAGATGCCAAATTACGTGATGAGGAGCAAAATGAAGCCAAGGAGTACGAAAAAATCATGGAACTAGAACGCAAAAAGCATGAAGCAGAAATCAGAGCCCGTAAGGAATTGGCAAAATATCGTAAAAGACAAAAGAGGAAGTCTCTTTTATCTTCTCAAAAATTGTCGATCTTTGTGAAGGAGGACAACGAAGCTGAAGGTAGAGAAGTCACTGTAGATCCTAAGCGTGAATCCATCCCTGAGGAGCCACCGGTGACATCCAAACGGAAGTCTCACCGTAAGTCTTTGAGAACAGTATCAGAGATTGTCCCCAAGAATGAAGACATTTTGACCAAAGCGGACGTCGAAAATTTCAAGAGACGCTCTGTGACTCAACCTACCAAATCACGTCCAGTTCCCAATCTTGCCAGACGCCCAGTTTCAAGGCTTGATCCATTGTGGACCAATTTTGAGAGTGATGAGCTTGATAGGGCTCAAGATATGTTGTATGCGGAGTTTGAGGACACCAAATCCACCAATCTGAAGAATAGTAACCCGGAAGAGCACGAGAAGAACCGCAACAATGGCCAGCCTCCGAGAAGACTGTATTCCAAGGATGAATACTATAACAAGGAAACCGCTGCAGATTATGAATTGCCAGAGCCCACTGTAGAGAAGGATGATTTGAGCGCTGAATATATGAGTGAAATCCGCAAATCCAGACTCTTAAACTCTCAGCTCAGCATCAAGGGTAACTTAGAGAAAGGTAAATCGGATGCTCTGGGTGCAAAACATGATACCAAACAACAAACTCTTATTGGTAATGTCAAGATTCCCACTGTGACCAGAAAGTCTCGTTGTTTCACCAATTCTAACAAGAGGTTATCAGTTCTCACCATGTATTCCACTAAAGAATCATACAGGGACTTGAATCTGATCTTGCAAGAAGATGAGGACCCGGACGAAAAAGTAGAAGACAATGGAGTTGGTTTAAGAACCAGCTTTGCTCATCGTTTCGATAGAAGTAGTCCGATTGAAGAGAATGCAGATTATTCTGGAGATGAAGAAGTTGTTGATTTCAACGATTCGAATACCAGGAGGGCCTCTTACTATAAAGGGACATCGGGCAAAAAGCAACAGCAAAATCCCAAACCTAAAACTACGAAGAGTAGCAAAAGCAGACCTCAATCCGAATTGCCGAAGTTGCCCACCAAGCCTTACAATATGAATGCTGTCAAGGAAGATGACACTTTTGCAACAAAGGATGAGTCTCATCGTGAGCCTATTGATTACATCGAGAAGGGAATTGATTCTGATTTGGACGACGACGGAATGGAGTTTGTTCCCGTTGATGATGATGAGGATGCTGCTTTGTTTGATCAGATCAAGTTACCAGAAAAGAAGGCCGACAAGAATGCGAATGTCAATGCTAAACCTGAAGAACCAAAACCAAATGGCAACGTCAACACTATTTCTCTGAAGAAGGCCAGTATGTTGATTCCAGATTCTGAAAAATTCAAGGCCAGTATTGCGGACAAGAGACATGTTACCCCAGTTCAAAATGAACCCGCTCAGCCACAGCCGTACCGCAAGGTCCGTAAGGCTCCTAATGGTGAGAATGAAACAGGACCACAGAAAAAGCCACTCGAAGATAGCACTAACAAGCCATCTACTGGAGCTCCTGGGGCCACCAAGAAGAAGAGCGGTTCGATCTTTAGAAAGTTGTCCTGGGGGTCCAAAAAATCTCTCGAACAACCGGAAAACACTCAACTACCATCTCCTGCTGCTAGTAGAAATGCCTCTGGCGAGCGCAAGAGCAGCAATTCATTCTTTAGATGGCTTTCCGGAAACCATGAATCAGCAGAGCTTGACGTGAAACGGTTCAAGACCATTTTACCAAAACAAGAAATCAACACAGCATTGTTTGCCTTGTTGAACTCTTGGTCTAATTTTGGATTGACTAATCTTAAGAACGATACGGTAGCTTACAACATTACTGGTGCCATTTCTTCGAATAATTCTTTCAACTTGAAGAGCTGCAAGTTTAGAATTAAGATTAATGGATTGGGTCAGAAATCGGAGATTGTGTGTGCAAAGGTCAAGGGTTCTTCTGTGACTTCTGACACACTTTTCAAAGAAATCGAGAGAGTTTTGGTCAAAGAAGGAGTGATGGACCGATAAATGGTGAGGGGTTGCCTAGTGGCATCATTAGCCCATGTTTATATATTAGACAATTGAATATTCAATACTAGCTAGCGTAATCGGAATTGGAAAATTCACTTCTCCGTTAGGCAGTTTCAACTGTAAGCTCATTTTGACCATCATTGTTGATGATAACCACAACGTTTTTCTCGGGCTCTTTGGTTTTTTTGGCAGAAACGTGAGCCTTTGGAGGAATATATGTGGGTCCAACAGTGTCAGTTGAGTTTCCAATTCCCCACAGCGAGAGCATTGAAACAAAAGCGGTTGCAAGAGCGACTTCTTTGTCGATTTCACTCTCATCAACCAAGACCTCGAAGTCGAGCTTGAATTGGCGCATCAATTTGGCTCTAGCAACCCGTTTTCTGATCTCGTCAGGACCAGCTCCTGGGTTGATCACCTTTTCCAAATTTTTAGATCCTCTGGACCAAGAATACTTGACACCGTCATCAACAAAGAAGCTGTCCAGAAACCCATTGGCAAGGGTGTACTCGGACTTGATATCTCTATGGGTCAAACGAGTCTTATTGTGGAAGTCCACCGATCTGCTTGTGAAGCCAACTTGAATTGTTGCAACTTCTCTACGATGAGGAAAGGTGAGGAGAGCCCAAACCGGGTGGGTTGAAGAGAGCCGTTCAATTGAGTAAACCTGGTTGCCTTCGCCATCAAATACCTTGATCTTCCGGTTACGATCTTTTCTGTCTTGACGAACAAAAAATGGGGTTGGGTGTTCTGTCAATGGAGAGGCATTAGCAGAGGAGGTGTGTAAATCAGCAAGGCGACCCAAGTGCAAATTCTCAAGGGTATAAGCACCGGCAGAAATGGCAAAAGTCCAGCCCTGAGCAGCAAGTGACTGGAGGATGTGGGACATGATTTGGTTGAGCTATTCTTTAGAGGTTTGTGATGTTGCAACACAAATTTGGTTGGATAATGGCTGCGAAATTCACAGAGACAAGAAGCAACAATAGGCAAAGAGGAAGGAAAAGAGTACAAGCTATGATACACAAAGAAGACAATGCAACATATCATACCAAATTTGGAACTTAGAGATGCCAGTGATGTAGATAATATGGACGTTGTGAGTAGACCATACAAATATTAATAAAATTTCGAAGGTTGAACAACTGGTAGATACTTAAAGGAGAGAAAAGACATTGCAGAAAAGACTTTCCAAGGAATTGAGGAACAATGAAAATTCAACAACTTACTTCTTATACTCTCAAGACCCTCTAACCTTATTCAGGTTCGTTCGATCATCAATCTACGATGCAAACCCTTGAGGATAGTTCTCTTGTCCTTAGGTAGATATTCTCTAGGTCAGATTCAAAGACCTTTGAATTCTTCGCTTCGTAGCTATCACAAACTTATCCATTTCCTTACACATCTACTATCTTATCTTCGTACTCTTCTGCTAAAGTCATCATTCTTCTTCACCATTCAGGATACTCAAATTACAACTTTTGTTTGTCACTATGATTATCTAGACACTATATTCTAGTAAATTCCCCACACATCTTCACACCCGTGACAGAACTTAGAACATGCCACAGAGGCCGACAATGGGTAGTCAGAAAGACCGATTTTTTCGTCTACATACTCGTCAGCAAAATTGTCCTTACCTCTAGCCATGGCACCGACAAAAACACAGATGCTCTCATCTTCGTCTAAAGTCTCCACATAGTCCTGTACTCTTCTGACCTTGGCTTCAAAGGACAAGGTCACTTTTCTACATTTGGTGGGTAAATGGTCAGTAATGGGGTTCTTGATCACCTTCAACAACTTCTCTTCAGAGTTGACCGATCTGATACTTAACTTGTGCAATAATTGCACCATGAGACCGGAAAACCGCTTGAATGTTCTAGGAATTCTGACACTAGGGTTGACTTCAATAAGAACACCTCTAGCTGTCTGAATGTATACCTGTAACTTACCAGCTTTGTTGATTGGCGAATCGAGCAAAGTCAAAAGACATTGATGGGTAATGTCAGGCCTGGCTTCAGCAATATCACGGCCCATTTTACGCAATAACCCCTGGTGGTCATCACAGTTCAAAAGGGCATATTTGTCTCCTCCAGAACCACTGGAACTCATCTTGTGTGTTTCCAAACATGCTTGCGATAACACAACCACAAGTCTCTTTGTGGTCTTGTCTTTAGAGCTAAGGGATGTTGGCTGCACTGGGACCAACGAGGCAGTCGTTTCAGCGGATTTCTTTGGTGTGTCACTCATTGTTGAGGGCTGATAATGATGTGAAATTAGGTAGGCTTTAAGATTTGAAAGATCACTTAAAATCTGTAATTTGAAGTGAAGTCTATGAATGTTCTGACACCTGTGTATGTAGGTCGAGAGTTCTTCCTTATGGCCAAACTGGACGCAATAGTGTCACTGATTTCTCGTTCTTTTGTTGATGTTGGAAGGTACGGAATGAGTCTTTGGTTCAGCAAGGGTCCCTTCCTGCAGAAAATTGAACTATAGACAACGAAATGCTGTGGGGCAAAAGCTCTGATCGGGGTGAAAACCTTGGGTGAAAAGGGACACAGTAAACGGGATCCAGGGCTTTAAGGCGAGGCGAATTCAATTACGGCTTCCCAAACTCTTGCGAAATTTTTCAACCTCTGCGCAGAGGATGGGGTTTCCTGCAGAGAGGGCCGTTTGATGATGATGGATAGAAGAGATAGTGTAAACGATCGCCTGAAGGGAGGAGTGGGAGAGGCCAGACCAGAAAGCCCGAAACCCGGAAGATCGAAATTGAGTGATGGATTTCAGTGTCTGTTTTCAGGCTATCTAAGGACACCAGGTGCCCTTTTTGTAAACCAGAACTCATACCAGATCTCTTCTCTCCCATTTTCTCTCACATATCAGGTTGAAGTTGAAGTTGAGTGTATGTGATCTAAGTGGGAGGTTTAAATAGGCTAGCTTCAGACTGAAGACCAGTAGAAAGCACATGGGAACTGGGCCATCGATGGGGTTATTGAAGAAATATTGAGCATCTATACATACAGATATCAACCACGTAGACCGAGAGTATCCATATATCCCAAAAGTTTCTGCTTTTCTGCTAGTCTGTATTCCACGTTCTCTTTCTGGTCTGCAGCATAAAATATCCTGCACACACAGCATCTCTTACCCATAACAAGCATCTACTGGCTGGAAATCCACGGAAAGTACAAGCATTGGCTGTAAAATTCTACATAATTCATCCATACGTGTCCCAGTGGGTATAATGGCCATATGAGCTTGTCAGACGATGATTTCGACGACGAAGATGACGCCTTTTTGCTCGCTTTACCCGTACAGAGGCCGCCGAATGGCCCATCTCCAGTGCACCATAGCCCGAAACCGCTTCCAAATGTCATCAAAGAGAGTCCTAATAAGGCTGTAGATAAGGAATTGCAAGCCAGGTTGTACCAGGCAGACGGAGAAATAGCCATATTACGTGAAAAGTTCAAGGAAGCCCAAATAGCCCGTCTGAACGAGATAAATCGACTTAAAGAAGCCCATAAGCAGTTGGAAGTCTCCAATGAGGAGCAGATCAAGGCTCTTCAAGAAACCGTACAGAAACTAGAAGATGAAAAGAAGTTCATGGCCAATGAAATCAAGTCGATATCGGCGGCCAGCGGCTCTGGCTACTCGGGTGCCTCCCTAGGGGCATCCACCCCTGCAAAACGACGAAGAATCACCTCTGGAGGTGCCAGCATCTCGACCGTGGGGCCTCATTCAAACAGCTCATCTAATCTGCGGGTGGACTCCTCACTAAGCCGAGATTTCAGCCCGATTACCCAGAGTACCAGCATATCGAATCAATTGATTAATGATAGACGTGAACGATACGAAACCCAAGGCATGAGCCGTCAAAACGGCTCCCCTCTGCTCCCCAACTACCTAACGGGGTCTGACGTAGCACCTGTGAGTACTCCAGCGCCCACTGCAGATATCCGACCAGTACAGCGTATCATTCGAGTTGAAAATGACTCGTTTCTCCTCACAGAACACATCCTCCAGCATTGTATTAACGGGAGTAGCCACACCACCATGGATTTCCTCGGTAGAATCTGCGTAGACCGTGATTTACACCGGATCCTGGACCTTAAATTTCAGAAGAAAAGACCCCTTTCCGATGCCATTGTCGATTTTTTGATGGTGAAGAAGAATTTACGTCTAGATGACCTCGTTTCAGAGCTTACTGAGAGCTTGGCCGATGCCATTCACGTACTCTTGGGGATAAACACGAATGAAGAAGACATGGTCGATTATTCTGATGTTAGTGTATTACCTGTGCCTTTCCTACTCAGTTTGATTCATTGTATTTTAGGCTATAAACCGGCCGCTGTCACCGAAAAAACCATTAAAAGTCTTATCAAAAGAGTGTCAGATGTGGCGATGCAATACCTCTTCCTTTTGGATCTGGTAGAAAACCAGGAGGTTTATTCCACAATATATCACAATGTTCCCCTCCAGGCTGTCATTCTTGAGAAATTCAGTCTTGTATGCTCAATTGACATAATAGAGCAACTAGTGGCACTCAGTACCAGTTTTGGGTCCTCTTTTGTAAATGACGTCTATAAAAACTACATTCCCAAGGCTCTTTTCCGAAAATGTTTGCCCGAAAACTCTGAACGATTCAAAACCACTGCCCAAATCAACTTGGTATACAATTTCGTAGAGATAATCGCCAACACAGTAGGTGAAAACTTGATTGAATGCACTCGTGAACACTTAAACTCAGTGTTCAATTCAATGCTCAAAATTTTCCTCATAGACGTTCCCCTTGTGGGCGATTTCATGTACCATGGATTGAATCGAATCATCGGAAATAATCATGACTTTAAGAAGGTGGAAGCAACAGTACCATTTGAAGAAACAATATTGGGTAATGTGTTTGTATCTATTCCATGTCCTATTCCTCATGAGCTTGTGAATGATTTGAAGATTGAACAGATACCGGGACAGAAACGAGAAAATGGTCACGGAAGTGGCTCTGGGCTGGCCAGAGACACTACCAAAGATAGATCTTTATCGTTTGAGCTTATGACTCGCCATGAAATCCACTTGCTCAACTTGCGGGTTCGAGTTGCGCAGTTTATGGAGAACTTTTTACTCTGTAGCGATGGAGATACCAAGGTATTGGCTCTGAGAGATCATATTAAGGCTATAGTCCGAGTAATAGGGCTTGAGCAGCTGGCAATCTTAAGAAATACACGTTCCCGTAACGTTCACCTCCGCGGGGTTGTGATCCAAACCTTAGTAAGGATACTTCATTACGTTGTGGAGGACTCCAAAGGAATCAGTACTTTAGTTTATCCGGAAACGATATACGAAATATTTGTCTACTTGCTGAGGATTGCATTTGGATCCAATTCATTGAGTTCTGAAGCCGGAGACCTTTTAATTCGTATTAGAATGAAGCATCCGGATATCGTGGTATTCAATGAGTATTGTGAGCGTAGGGCACGGAATTTGAGTCATGTTGAACATAGTAGAGATGGTCGAGCTTTGGCGGAAGCTGAAGCCCATTTCTCCAACGGACTAGAGTTTCCATATGAAGAGGAAACTGTGGAGCTAGCAAGAGAGATATTGGACTTATGTGTGACCCATGACGAGGCTGACAATTTATACTTCAACATGACTAGTATGTGAAGTTAAGCCGAAGTCTTGGTGTGAAACTAACGCTTCATCAGAGGTGCTAGCCAAACGCTTATTTGATGGTGAATGGAGGTACGTAGAGACGAAAACGATAAATGACAAATAGGAACGAGTCAGTTGATGAATACGACTACGAAAATTTGTAGTAGGAGTTTAGATGGCATAGACGAATCAACAATAGACCACACCGTGACTGAGATGCAAAATGAAACAGAGAAACATCACACTCAGCGGCTCTCAATCACAGCCTCCAGCTTCTGATGTGTCCTTTGACGTTCTGCCATCTTTCTACAGGATGATCTTATGACCACTGTCGATACATCTTGATAATTCAATCGAGCATCTACATATATAATTGCATCTACACGTAATTTTTTGACACAAATCATCGATGTCTTATGAAGGGACGAGCAGTTCGAACTTTCGTATCCTCATCCACATTCAACAGTTGTGATCCCTCTCCACTAGTTGCACACCGGCTCATTTCCCTAAGATAGTGTCCCTTCCTCCATTCTCTACATTAACTCGTGTGACTTTTATTGTACTATAATATTACGTTTAAGCGGTTTGTGGCTTGGCAACACCAGTTTGGAAGTCGTTCTTGAATCTTCTAGAAACGTGCTTGAGGTAAGCCATACGACCGGTACCGGTAGTTCTTCTTCTCTTAGCCTTCAAAGCCCAGTTGTGGGATCTCAACTTGGCAGCTGGGTAACCACAAGAAGCACAGGTCTTCTTTTGGATGTGGAAAGAACGCTTACCGCATCTGTTACACAAGGTGTGGGACTTGTTGTGACGTTTACCTAAAGATGGAGTACCCTCTGTATTGTTAGTATTCAAATCGATGAGATATGACGGGAATGGAGAAAGTAGCCAAAAAGAGAATGTAGCTTGTGCAAATACCGATAACTCTACCAACCGTTCCAAACCCCATCCGCTGACAACTTGGAGGACTTCACGTTGTAGTGGAGGTGGACATTTTGAGAGTTGTTGGTAATCGTTTTGGGTGGACCAGGGATGAGTAAAAAGAATCCCCCTCCGATGACCTGAGAAGGGCTTGGGATTCTTAGTTACAGTCTGCCATGCAAAGATCTTAACACCACATTCAAGTTCTCAAAAAGTACCACATTCCACCGATTTTAGTCCTTCTATTGAGATCTACGGAAGGGTTGGCACGATGGGTTTCCGATGCCCAGGGAGGCCGACAACACATCAGTCATAAGACCATCCATCACGTATTGCTCTGCTCGATTCTCCGAGTGTAAACTGGCACACTTGTTTGGCTTCCTCTTATAATATTCACATACTGGACATTGTTTCGTGGTAGTTGTGCTATAGAAATTCAAAAATTTTCACTTTTAGATTGATTGAATGGGGAGTGCGAAAGAGGGTTTTGTGTAACGGAAAAGGATTCACACACAGGATTGGGCCGTGTGTGCAGGAGACCATACCAAGGAAGCAGGAGCTTAGCAAGGGACCGCGCACGTGCATTAGGGCAAAGCCCTAACTACGAAAAAGTGAGAACATGAGTAGGCGGCAAAGTTGCGTGAGAGTATTTGGGCAGCAAGACGACAATATACAGTACAAACAGTGGAGTGATACACTAGAACCATCTCTCCCGCTCTCCCTCTGTATGTCTCTCCCTCTATCTCTCCCTCTCCACAGGTGTGATCAGATATTCTCAGACACCTCTTTTACTCGCAGCATATAGAAATGTAAATAAACAGACAGGTACATCCAACACAGACTGAACCAAAGCACCTATACCCAATCAACTGTAGATCTATACTTCATCCAATATCTGTAATCGTAGACGCGTCTCCTTCGGCAATATCCAGACACCCACGCCTCGATCACTTCGTTTTACCCTCTATACTCCTCTATATTCCACACTCCCCATGCACCTCTATTTTGCTTTCCTCAGGCTTACCGCGCACGCGCCACGCTCGTATTAGTAAACAAACGCTTGCAGCGCGATATTAAGAAAGGGTCATTAACATTTTTACAGCATTTTATCACTTTTGTTTATTCCAAGGAAACCAGCCTTTGGAAAGCTTAGTCTCGGTGATCGAAGGTCCTCGTGAGCGCTTCTATCTCTAGATACAACCACGGCTATGTCTGGATATCAATTCCCGCCTTCTTCTCCACTTGTTGGAGAGAAAGACCATCGTTCTGACCCATTTGCAACCAATGGCAAACCTTACAAAGGTTTCCCGCAAAACCTCGATGACTACCCTACCCCTAACCCTTCTTCCAGTGTAGGTCGGTCGTCATCGCCCGTGAGAGAAAGGACTCTTCGTGAGGTTGAAAAACCGCTCAAAAGAGTCGGATTCGTCTTACCAGAATCCAATGCTGTGTCCAAGCAGGCCATTCCAAATAATAACAAGAGCCCCTCAAAGGCCAATTCGGGGTCTGTCCGTTCTGTAAGAATCAACGCCGACTTCAATATCTTGGACCCTGACTCCAATGTGTTGAGAGTCCCATTGAATAACAACCGAACTGTTCTCGTTGGAAGATCGTCTAAATCCTGTGATTATCACTTTAAAAAATCAGACAAGACAATCTCTCGAACTCATTTGGCCATAACTGCAGATCCTGAATCGAATACCATCAAGATCGAGTGTTTGGGATTCTCTGGATTTGGGATGAGAATTCCAAAGCCTTGTTTGGTATACGGTTCTGACAATTGCAACGATTATGTCTTGATGATCAGTGAGGGTAACCCATTGAGATTCAATGATATTCATCAGTTGGGGTTGAAAGTTACTCCTCGAACCATCAATTTGGATGCTAATCATACTGAATTCTTTGTCAATAGAGGCGAAAGAGTCACCGTTCCTCGAGTGAATAATATTTTCATTCAAGTTAGAGACCATATTCTCTTAATTAACCCATTGGAAGATGAAGAAGAGATCACTGACGATGAACTTCCCGTATTGATTGAAAAGAGTGGTGAAGAAGCTCAAAAGTCTCAAAACCTTGAGACGGCCCAACAACCATTTTCAGTCCACAACCAGACTCAAGAGTCTCAAGAGTCTCAAATTGCATTAGTCAGAAATACCCCTTCGCCAGTGTTTATTGAATCAACGCCAAGAAAGCAATTCGTTTCGTCTACTCCTACTACTCCATTAAAGTCGAAAGTCACCCATCAAAAAGCCGCTTCGGAGGAGCCAACCCCAACATTCTCATTCAATGCCCATCATATGAATATTTCAGATATAGAAAGCACCCCTAGCCGTAAGGTATTGGGGGATATCACCAACATGAAAAGAGCACATGAGGTCAATGGTAAGGCCGACAAAAAGAGAAAGATTCAAATTCTCCAGCAACAAGAACGGCAACAGCATTCACAAGAGGGACAAGAGCAGTCAAGCATTCCAACTCGTGTTGTCGAAACTACGGCACCCGGCCAATACTCCAAGTCATCAACCCCAGAACCGGTTTCTTTGGAATCGATTCCTCAACTTTCCGAGGTAAACAATGTATTATTGAACCATTTAGCATTCTCTAGATTATCCTCTACACCAGCATCATTTTTAAACACCATTAGCGCATTGACATCTGGATTATCGTTAGCCCAAATCCGAGCAGTATTACAAAATCTCAAGTCAATTGGAGTAATTCATAGGGAGGGGAAAGACGCTGCTGGGAAGCCATTGGAGGAGGAATATTATTACATTCCCGAAGAGGATGACAATGACGAAAGAAAGAAGTTGGTTGAGAGTATTAAGGGACATGGCGGATTGAGATCATGCAGACGAACACATAAGCAGTATTACTGGAAGAAGCCTGCCCCAATAAAGAAGTGAGGCAGTAATTTTATCATATAAAAGAACAATAAAATTGAATCTTTTTTAGAAGTTGTAGGTGGAGGGGTGGAAAGGCTACAACTACAGGGCCCATTCTCTTCTTGTTAACAGTTAAAGCATGGTTGAGTGTTAGAAGGTATAATAACATCTTTTATATATGTGCTACCCAGCATCTTTACGTAATCTCCATCGTAACCATGTTACTGGAGCTCTTTTGTCCTGGTAAAAGGATCAGAGAAAGGGAGCCCGTAGAGTATGCTCTCTTCACGAGTCAAAGGCAATGGGGTGCTGACATCACTTACAGAAAGCGGTATGATCTTTTGGGAATATGACACCTGTCTCGAATGCCACCAGTTAGCTACTGCTTCTTTCAAAATGACCACTATCAACAGCAACAACCATGCACCCACAAATGCACAACTCACCAAGAGTTCGATCAAGAGGGATTTGACATAATACTTCATCACGGAATCGATAAGGCTGCTCACTTTAGAAGCAATGTCATCTGCATCACTGAGTGCATCCATGAGTGCCATATTCACCAGATCCTCGTTGAGTGTAGGGAGATGAACCACGGAATTATTGTGGATCCATTCGATGCCCTTTTGCACGGTATCAAGCTTCCTACCAATAATGCAGTACACTGCAGTCTGTAGAGGTTTGTAGAACACAGTCCCGTTGAGAATATCCAAGGCACTATTGATGTCGTCTGATAAGTAGGTAATACCCTGATCAAGAGATCCCGTTACGTTCAGAATCGACCCCAAAAAGCCATTATTGACCGTGGTGTTTTCAGCGGTCATGGCGGAGTTTACTCTTGCAACCCATTTTTTCGCAGCCAGTCGATATTCATTGCCCACGGATATGGAGGGCTTCCCAAGAGAGGCAGCCACGTCGTTTAATCTCGTGTGAGCCGCTTTAAAGAGCAACCACTCGGCAACAACCATCAAGACACCGGAAACACCCAAGAAGAGTAATATCGACATGCGCTGAGTGCTGCAGAAGTTAAATACCCATTCTATACTGCCAAACCATCTCGCGAGGAGCGGCGCTATATAAAGACTGGAAAAGCTTGAGTAGCGCGCTAGCGTGTCTAAGACCTCCGAACGGTCTCTTTGATACCCTAGATCTTCCGCCATCTGCTTGGACTTACGCCATTGAGAGTATTCAAGAAAGCCGTCCACAATGTACATCAAAACCACTACAACCAAAAGAGCTATCAATATCCATAGCACGGCCCGGTGCACTAGGCGGGATATTTTCCCAAATTGCGTGCTCAAATCCGCAGGACAAATCTGCAACACTTCTTTAGAGGGGTGGGCTAGTGTCGAGTGGCCATCGACAGATACGGCGCTGAAATTGAAGGTGCGATTAGTGAGCAGGTCAATTACATGGTCAAATACATACGATATCAACTCGCTGGAAGAGTTTGCCGTGACTTGAGGCACCTCCCCCTTGATTTTCTCGAGTTTGGAAATGGTAGAATTCGAGATGTGCACATTTTGGAGTGAGGACACAGTCAAATGAACGGCTTTGATGTATCTATCAGTTGAACTAGACAGGCCATGGCCAGAGAAAAAGGATTTCACCTCTTCCGCTGCTGTTACAATCAGGTTGATCACAGACTCAGGGCCTTTCAATGCGGACTGAATTTCGTTCATAGCCGTGGAAAGAAGCACATTGACCATGGTTATCACCTCTTCTGCAGCATCAACTGCAAAATTGACCGCTCCATTGAAACAGGCCCCGATTAAACAGGTAACGGAGCCGTAGAAAAAATCAATAAAGAAGATGATCACGTTTTTGGCTACAGTCAATAGGAGACATATAATGCGGAGTTGTATGGACACGTATTCATTTGCAGCAATCTGCCACGCCCGATCGGCCTCGTCGAGCACCTTCTGGGGGAGCTGTTGCACTTTCCCAGCGTACCTGTTCAAATAGTCGCAGCTGGCGGCGGAATAAATCTCAACTTCCCGCACGGTTGCAATGAGGGAATTGCGGAAGAGAAGCAATTTGACGGCTATAACAACTAGAAAAAGGCACGTGGGATTGATCCATACTTGGCAAAGCCTGTCGGACAAGTCCAAATGAACACGCATATCACCTATATTAATCCACAAAACAGCGGAGAACCATCAAATATACCCACTTTTCCCTCCCTTGACTTCAAACAGATCCTAAACAAACGGTCCTTGCCTGCATATAGCCGAGATCCTTCGACTCAACTTCAAAACATTCGCCATGTTTTCAAACGGTGGCGAACAGCATGTCTGACAACGAACAACAACCCAAGGAAGAAAAGCCCGACACTCACATCAACTTGAAGGTGTCGGATGGATCTGCAGAGATCTTCTTCAAAATCAAGAGATCGACTCCTATGAGAAGATTGATGGAGACGTTTTGCAAGAGACAGGGAAAGACAATGGATACCTTAAGATTTTTGATTGATGGTACGAGAGTTGCTCCTGACAGTACTGCTGATGATTTGGAGTTGGAAGATGGTGACGTTATTGAGGCTCATCGTGAGCAGATCGGAGGTTGTTAGATAAAGTAATGGAAGAAGATGCAAACAGACCAGAGTTGTAGAAGTATAGAGTTGACACCCATCGGAACCATACAATTGAATGCATTATGAAACACTCTACAACAAAGTAGCAAATTTTCGAGAACAAATGACGTAGAAAGGAATAAGGGAAATTGAAGCGAAGTGGAGTGGCATATAGAAGTATCACGAGTTTATCCTTTAGCACATGAACATATGGAAGTGATAGTTGCAGTATCGCGTGACGAAATGGGGCAACTTGGTGGCACCATCTACACTAATATTACCAGAAAATGAGCTAACTGAACAGCATTCTACGAGTCGTAGGTGCTCCCAACCCGACTCTGACCGAGGCCAAGGACCCTGAAACTAGCGTTTTCCTCCGGATTTATGCCCGGCAACAAACGGGTTTGCTCATCCCACTTTCGGGCCATTATGGCATATAGTTGCGCCGAGTTGATGCATGCTTATCGCCCAAATTCAGTTACCACGGATGAATGGATATTTGTTTGCGGTGATTACGTCAAGGCTCGAAGTAGTCAAAGGTATATAAAGAGATCGATTTGGTCTGTGGAATTATTTACCCAATTGTAACAATATACTTTAAGATGTGTAAAGCAGAAATTTGCGGTATTTGCAGTATGTGCTGGTAATTCCTCGATATACCACCAAGTTCCCGGGGTATCTATCTTCTTACAGAATCAATACTAACTCGAACAGACCATAAGTCGTGGACCGGATGTGGTCAACATATTGGCTCCGTGATGGACGGGACCCCAAAGGATGTCTGGTGTACTTGTGAAGGAATTGACGACTCCACAGGCAAGTACCCACCTCGGGCAGGTACCGGCTACGCCAGAAAGACCGCCCACTGAGCTTACAAACACAACGAAATACAAAATAGGCATAGCTTGACCAATGAATGTAACTGTTCAATGGTGTAGATATAGGGGGATAGGTTTAAGGAAGAATATATAAGAGTAACAACAAGGTGTAGAACTGAGCTGATGAACATAGCGAGATAGGCGAGTAGACAAGTAGCTGGCACATGAGGTCACACTTCCTGCGGACCCACAACACTTCTTTTGTCAGCAATGCAGGTCACACCATCGCCAAAGAAGGTCTTATGTATTATTATCTACAGCTCATTGGACCCCTGTTCAACAGATCCCGGGAGTCACTTCACCAGCCGTTTGATTTGTGGGGTAAGCTAGTCATCCAATTTTCGCCCACCTCTTGCAGCAGCATGAGACGTTTCGGTCACGTGACACGAGATTCGATGAGGTTCAGGGCATCGCAGGCTGCATCGTCAATACGCCACACCGTGTAAATGGCTAGCGAAGCACAAGCGGAGCTGTTGATCCAATGGTACTCGACAAATGCGTTTTTCAATGTTGATGAGGTTCGATTGGACACATCAGATCCCGTATTGAGGGCTTTACCAATCTCTGACGAAGAGAATGCCCAGGAAACTGAAGGTTTCACAATCCAAGTTGTTCCAAAGGAGAATCTTCTTTCATATAAAAACGGTGGTATTATGAATCTTTTGGAAGATTTTTATAATTCAGATGTGTCTGATGATGTTACGGCAACGCTGGAGCTCTCTGGAGATATTCCCAGGCTTCTATTGACGGTTATATATGAGATGGCTGCTGGCGAAAATTCACCATGGTTCCATTATTTCCAAAGCATAAATTTAGACCAGTATCACCTTCCAATTTGCCTTTGGAACGATCTATACAAACTGGCATTGGCCAATACCAAATATGATTTACTTGACCAGATGGGAGATCAAAATTTGGTTCAATTGTATGAAGATTGTCGTCGATTTGCACAGCTCAACTCTCAATATGTTGAAGTTCCCGAAATCCTCTCTCAAGACTCTTTGAAATTATTCAGTCGAATTCTTAGTTACGTTCTCAAAGTAAGCGTTTTTGTGGATGATTACCATGGATATGCTATTGTTCCTGGTGCTGAAATGTTCATGAACAACGAATGGCATGTGGAGTTTGAAGGGACCAGCGAGGTGTGTGAAGAATGTGGTGAAGAGGAGTGTGATCATGAGAACGAGGATGGAGAGGAGAGTTTAGGTGAAGGAGAAGAAGAAGAAGAAAGCAGCAGCGTTGAAGAGGAGGAGGAGGAAGATCTTGAAGAGCACACTGACGGAAATATCACTCTTGTAGATATTAGTGATGAGGAAAGGGCTGAAGAATGGGAGCTCGAAAGTTCAGAAGAGGAAGAAGAAGAAGAAGAAGAAGAAAAAGAAGAAGAAGAGGCTTCTCAAAGTGATCAAAAGAGTAGCGGCAGTAGTGGAACTTTAGAAATCCACTCCGAGGAAGAGCCAAAAGAGATAGATCTTGAATACGTCAAGAAGATGGAGAGGGATTTAGAAATGGAAGAAAATGAGGAAGAGGAAGGAGATCGAGAGGAAGAAGAAATGGGAGAGGAGAATAACCAAGGTGCCAAAGAATCTGGTCGTGAGTTGTCTGATTTAGAGCTCTCGGAAGATGAAGACGATTTAACTCCTGGACAAGAAGCACAGCAAGACGAGTTGCAGAAACAATTGACTTCTGAACAGTGCATTGCCATCAACTGCGTTTCTTTTGTTCCTGGTGAGCAATTCGTAGAAAATGATCCAGAAAAGGAGCACCTATTTGGTTATTACGGCTATGTGTATTCTACTGAAGTGACAGAGTGCATTTTAACTGTTCCCTTTTTCAAGTACTTGAATCAATTTGGCCGTGCTAGGCGTGAATTGATTGATATCAAATTAGAGTGGTTTCAGGAGGTTGGTTTCGAATTGATCAAGGATATCGTAGCCGCCCAAGGAGCTCATGGGGAGAAGGAATGCTGTGGCGAAGGCTGTGAAGATGAATGTAAAGAAGAAAGTGGTGAAGGTTGTGGGGACGGTTGCGATGAAGGTGATTGTGACGACGATTGCAATATTGAAGAAAATGAAGATGAATCCGATGGCCCAGCTTCATGGGAGCTTTCAATTACAGCAGAAGTAGACGGAAGCCCTTCGATTTATACCTATGCGGTACTCAAGTTGATGCTCATGCCATTTAACTTGTTCTTCTCGAAGTTTGTGAAGTGTAAGAGCGAGAATAAGTTGATAAGGCGAGTTGCAAACCGACTCCTACCAAACTCTAACATTCCTGAAGCTCTTCGACCCAGAATGAAACGAGATGAGGCAGAGATCATGAAAGAATTTAGGCAATGGTGTCAGTTCAGCTTGGGCCGTTACAAGAAGGTTGAGATGAAGGCAGACAGTTGGGAAAGAAGCGTCATTGAGCAAGTAGTTGCACAAGAGAAAGCAATTTTAAAGGCAGGTAAAGACAGCTAAGTTAGAAGAGTGATGACAAAGAGAGATTTAGAGGAGAAAGCTGGTTTTTAAATAGCACTGGGTAATTAAGATGATATGAGAAAGCATAAAGTAGGCAGTGTCATACTTTTTGTTATGAGGGTAAAGCTGGAGAATAATGTGCTGTAAAGCAGGTATCAACTGCACATTCGGTGAGGAAATTGGCTTCAATACACTCACAAATGGTTCTATAAGGTTGTTGTTAGTCTTACCAGAAAGAAGGCTCCTTCTCTTCACTGGCTTTTTTTCTTAAAGAGTTGTTAGGTTCCAGAGATTTTGATCCACAGGATTAATTTAAGTGTAGATGGCTAAAGACAGCTGTAATATCCTATATCTTGCCCTAAAAAATATTCACCACATCTATAAGAAAACATTCTAATAACAATATCCAACCAGCCGTACTTTGAAGCCTTGCAACACACTCCAGCTTCTTACAGTCTCTACTTCTTCATACGCCATCGTCTTATCTAGCCCCTCCATGCCTTGGTCGTGGTGCACCACCCCTGCACACAGATCCCAATCTTGCGAAGGTGTTCCGTGATTAGGCCCGAATCAAGACGCCTCTGCCAGAAAGCACCCAGTTTACATCACACAGAAGGACGACTCTAACCCCACGTCCCTTCGGTGATGACAGAAGATGAAAACAACTTCGAAGACGATTTTAGCGATGAAATAGAGTTCGAGTACGAAGACGAGGACTGGGGAGAGGTGGGCTCCAATTATGGCAGTGGCACTGATGCCTCAGAGGACGAAATGGAGATCAAAAGTGGTTCCGATGACAACCAGGGACCCCTAGAGACAAACTTCTACCATCATGACGATAAGTTCTGCAAAAACGTGCCAACAAAGTCGTGGCTAGTGGATGATTTTATTACCCAACAGTTCATGGATCGTAGTCACAACTTGCAAAAGCATGAGCTTCCACAATGCAGCATAGACGACATCCTTGCCATGTTGGTGAAGGAAAATCTACAGCACGAGAGGGTTGTATCGGAGTTCTATGGTAACCAAGAGGGATTTTTGGAAGCATGTGGGTTGAATAGAAGAGACCATGATGATTCAAGTGGAAAGAGTAAGGCAAAAGATGTAGCTAAGACTACCGAGACAAAGAAGGTGGCAAAAGAGTCGAAAGAGAAGAGAGTTGAAGGCAAAAGTAAAACTACCGCTCAGAATACCCAGGGATTGTCGACTTCATCAAACTCACAGTCTGGATTCAGAAAAGATCATACTATTGAATGCCCCATCTGCTGCGAGGAAGAGTCATACACATATTCACTCTCATGCGGTCATAGGTACTGCTGTAAATGCTATTCTAGATACATTTTGGATGTCTATGAAAACGTCAAGGGCAATATAAAGTGTCCTGGTTGCGATTTGACGATCCCAATTGCACACATGTGTGAACTTACCGGGAAGAAGCCCAATGCACAAGGATACGGGTTCTTCTTAAACCCCATAGCCCGCAAATTCTTCGACAAATCTAGTATGCGTTTCAGGTGGTGTCCGGCGCCAGATTGCGAGATTCTAGTCGAAATTAAGAGCAAATTCGTTCGAGATCTGGCTACAAATTTGAGGAATGTACCTATCGTTTATTGTAGTCAGGGCCATGAATTCTGCTTCTCATGTGGATATGAAAATCACTTACCCTGTCCATGTGTAACGGTAGATGACTGGATCAAGAAATGCAGTGACGATAGTCAAACGGCGAGATGGTTGGATAATAACTCGCAACCATGTCCCAATTGTTCTCTGAATATCGAAAAAAATGGTGGTTGCAACCATATGAAGTGCTGGAAATGCCTTGAAGAATTTTGTTGGATCTGTCTCAGGCCATGGATACGTCATTCCCTGTATTACAATTGTAACCAGTATAACCCTGAAGAGGTTGAAAGTCGATTGAAAACTGCGTCACTGGAGCGGCAAACGATCCAGAGATATGCACATTTCTATCTGAGATTTGCCATTCATGAGTCTTCCATGGCAGGAGATGCTAAGACGTGGCTGAAAGTCGAGGAAAAGATGATTTCGTTTTTGGAGACTCGTAAAGATAAGGGCCTTTCATGGATTGATGTACAATTCTTAGATCTGGCGATAAAGCAATTGACCAATGGAAGGAAAACGCTCAAATGGACATATGCGTTTGCTTACTACTTGAAGAATTCCAATTTTGCTCAGATTTTCGAAGAAATGCAGAACTATTTGAACCAATCGGTGGAAGACTTGCTGCGTATCTTTGAACAGATTAATGATAAAGAGAATAAGAATGCTACGAATAATTTTGTGGTCAAACATAAGAAGAAGATCAAGAACTTGTCACGGTTGATAGCAATGCGACAAGAGAACATGGTGGAGTGTGCATACCACGGGTTGAATCAGGGTTTGTTGAAATTGGAGTAGTATATAGTAACTAACGGGAGATGGGGATATAATTAGCATAATGGTAGTAAGCGGTATTAATGAACCAATATAAAGATAATACTCAAGTTGTATCCTTCTATTTTATAATTTTCGTCTTCCATCTTTCACCTTCTACCTTTCGATGCTCTACCTACCTACTTATTATCCTCCATCCTCTTTCTCTATCCTTTACCTCTTCCTTATCAGCTATGATCCATTCTTTATCTGTTCGCCTGTCCTCCCACTTAAACGCGTCAACTCACCTGGCCCGATCAATGTTTTCTCACTTTCACCATCACCATTTTTCCAAACATCCACAACTAACCGTCATGGCGCCAGTGTCGTTCCATCCCACTGAAATCAGGGTCCTGGATCCCAAGAAACCGCTCAGTCATCTTCTGGATGCACAACTCTCGTCCACCCTTCTTGGATCGGGCAACATTGGCCCAGATGTCTTGCTGCGCATCTTTATGTCGCTTCGCTCAGGCATAGACCTGGAGATCAAATGGGCTCTCCAGACCATTTGCCAGCTTCTGATGAGTTCTCCAACGCTAGTAGACTTCGAGAAACTCCCCTTTCTCGGCCATGAGCTCATAAAGTACTTCGTGAAGCCTTTTGCCAGACAGGGAGAGATCTTGGCCGGGGAAAAGGTGGAAACTGTCAGCCAAGAGCTAGACTTCTCCTTGGATTCGTTGTTGACACTTCGAAACGCCGCCCAAGACTTGTCTAATCAGCAGTGGTTGTCCTCAGTAAGCGGCTTGAAAAAAAATATAGTTCTTGCCTTGAAACAGCTCCTGAATTGGGTCCTTTTCGGCGGTGTCGTGGACGGCCAGGGCATTCCCAAACCCACTGCAGTTCAAAAGACCCACCATAACCAATATAAGGAAGGTTTCACATACCTTTTGGACCTCGTCGAGGTGTTGTCCTGCTACTACATCGAGGGGACGAAAGCAGACCCTCTTTTCCACACATTGATGACCATATTCACCATTCTGAAGGATAAACACGTCCTTGTCGCTTCCTTACGCAGTTTGGCCCATTTGCTCATTGTAAGACCATCCAGCCGGGTCTCTAACTCCTCTGAAGATGAGCGTCCTACTTCAAATTGTATAGAAAGTGTTCTGACACCCCTTCTTCGTCAGATTGTGTCGTTTTTGGTCCTTGACGATGTTGAACTTGTTGCCGCTTCTATCGACTTCCTCAAGGCATATTTATCCCTGGAAGCAGTACACCCTGAGTATCTGGACTCTGTCGAAGAGCTGCAACGGTATAGATGTCGAGAATTGTGCAAAGACCCCGAAATATTTGTCGTACTTGCCTCTCAACTTCCAAGCTTGGCCCTTGCCGGGTTACCCTTGAACGATCCCAGCAAGATGTCTACTCTGACGGTGGTTGAGACACTTGCTCGTCGTAATCCGTACGGCTCGATGCCTCTGCTGGTTCCGGAGCTCTCACAACAGTTGTACGACATTGTTGTGCGATTTCCCGAGCCCTTGAGGGCCACTACTTGGCTCCGCTGTTGCTACGAACCCGTGGTGAACCCTGAAGTAGAAGGAGCCAATCCTGGAATTGAGCTTCCAGGCGAAGTTACACAAATTTCGCTCTGGAAGGCCTACGAGAAGCAATTTGATCAAGTGTGGTCAGTCAAAGAGGGAGAAACGGTACCTCCACATAGCCACTTCCCCAAGTTACTTCCAGCAGTAGATTTCATCAAGAATGTCAACACTGCATTCCCACATTCGCAGGCCATGGTCTTGAATACGCCTCTGGCTGTCCCTGGAGAAGCACCCAAACGTAGATTCATTATTCGAGGGATCCAGCCTCGTCAGTTTGTGGTGAGTGTTGAGGTGGGGAACTATGATGCCTTACGAAAGCAGATCTCAGATCGCAGAATAAAGGGTGGGATCCATGCTGATATACCCATTGGCACTCCTGACTTGGAGGTGTTCCAGCAAGGGTTATCGGCGCAAACTCTGCAAATTGAAGCATCCAGCACCTTTTTGACCAGCAATGTCTTGCAAACGACCAATAGCGCTTCAATTGAGATTTTAGAGTACATCATGGAGGAAGTTTTAGAGAAAGACGCCAAGTTGGCATCCAGATTCCGCAATGAAGTGGGCTGGTTGAAGGAAGTGATCTACGCCAACCCAGGCTTGATAGAGGGCGGAATTTTGAACGAGAAGTGGTTAGAGTATGTGACTGTATAGAAAATGGGAAGGTATGACTGAGAGAGAAGGATGATGTGTACTGCTAATGGATTTATCGAGGTTTATGAAACGGTTGATTGTAAGACTAGTAGAAGCAACAAAGAGGGGATGGTGTGAGGTCCAAGAGAGGTGGGAGAGTGATTTATTGGAGAAATCAAGTGACACTTCTAAAACGATATCCTAGCGGCTTTTTACATCCGGTGATAATGACATCATCATATCACGTCATCTAGCAAATTTCATAATCATCACAAAATCTGTAAGTGCCTATTCTGGTGTGATTTTAGTTGAGCCTTTTTACAACAATCTATGGCTCAAGAAACGTATCTCTATCACCAATACCTATAATCTGTCCCATGCATACATCTTTCTACTTTCCACTCTTTCTCCCTTTTTGCTCAGAACTTTCCAACTAAACCTCTCGGTTAGCTGCCCACTTCACTATCATCTTCATCTCCAGGCCATATTTTATCGCCTGCACAAAATCTTCAATACTTCTCCTCCCAGCTCAGATTATTTTCACCAAGATGAACAGACTTCCAGCTTCCGTGCGTGCTACGGACATTATCCACCGTCTTTCTGTATTAGGATTGCTTGGCTTCTCTGCCTTTGTGACCTATGGAATCGGCTACAACATTTACATGAACTCAGACACCGCCAACGAAGGAAAGTTGCGTTTCAATAAGAGCGAGGTCGAAGAGAACCGTCAGGAGGTGAACTCCCGTAAAAACGCTTAATTTAGAGGGTAAAATAGCTGCTGGCTAAGTCTATGCGGTAGCTCTTGTACATATGGATAATATACACACTTAGTGAGTACGTGTAGGGCCAATAGGAACATGGCTTTATGGCTGTATAATGGGGGTTTTGATCTGGTTAAGATTGAGGTGGTGTGAGGAGTGGAATAGAGGCTTCGAGAAGTCCGGGTCAGAAACGATTACTCTGTTGCTGAGATGGAAAGAACGAATGACTTATTACTATTTAATTCAATAAAAGCTATGCTAACATAAGCTCTTGCACTTTGTATGTTTCATCATATTCGTCGACCTCGACCTCGTCTACTTCTTCTACGCTTGACTAAACCTCAACCGTGAAGTCTATATAATCTTTGTATCTTCTCTACCTTTCCACTACTATTCTTCTTTCTGTATTATCTATACTGTTCTTCTTTCTGTCTTTTCTATACTCTTCTTCTTTCTGCCTTTTCTATACTCTTCTTCTTTTCCGTCTTTTCTATATTGTTCCTTTCTCTGTGGTCTTGCTTCTCTTCTCTTTGCTCTCATCTCCACTCTTTCCATGTTCGCTGCTCCTCTTGTTGCTCTTCTTCTTGATCTTTTTCTTTGAGTGATATATTCCTAGTCCCCTAAGCCTCTCTATCAGCTCCTTGTTCCACTTGCTGTTTGGCTGGATCTTCACTACATCAATATTGAACTGGTATGTCTCGTTGCAATTAGGACATTGGCCCTTATTGAGTTCCTCAAGAAGCTTAAAAGAAACTGCACATCCACAGGTTCTAAGGTAGCAAAGGTCAGTTCTCTGTGACACCGGACACACAAGCCGGTGGTTTTCGAATGTTGCCTTGACATCTACGATCTCGTTAAGCGAGTGGGGTACACTTTTAGTTTGCTCCTTCTTGTGGTCAATTGAAGGTGAAGCTGCGGTTTCCACCTTGGTGCCATTGGACTTGGCCAGCGCCCTGAGCTCAAGAATATGCTCTAATATCTTCTCCTTAATGTACAACTGGCCATCCCAATCGCCAACTATTCGCTCGCCTTCAAGTGGCAACGAAGAAAGGGCACATACTTCATCCTGCTCGTCTATGATAGCATCGACCTTGACCGATTTATTGTGAGAAGCAAGAAGGTCCAGCCTTTTAGCGATGGTCCCACCGTCGTTTCCCATAATTGATTACCGTCGTGTTGCGTTGAAGCGGTAGACAAGAGTGTTGAACCTATATAAGCCAGTAGGGTTGTTCTCCTATTGCAACCGCTTGTAAAGACAGCCTTCTTTTCTCTATGGCCAGCCTTGATCGCATTTTAAATTTTTCACTTCCATACCCTTTACAACATCCACTTCAACCATCATGAGCCAGAAAACCATCGATTTGGCTCAGTTAGCACCACAGCAAATCGTAGAATTGAGAAAAACCACTGAGCTGGAGATTCAACACTTCACCCAGTCTCTCCAGGCGCTTCAAACGGCCCAATCCAAGCTCAAAGAGTGCGTGTCTTCGATTGAAGGTATGGTCAAAAGCGATGGAAATGGCCTTTTGGTGCCCATGACATCGTCATTGTACCTCCCAGGCAAAATCCTTGATAAAGAGAAGTATTTGGTAGACATAGGTACAGGTTACTACGTGGAAAAGCTGGCCGAGGAGGCCAAGAAGGTGTACGAAGCCAAGATCACAAAGCTCAACGAGGACGCCAAAAAGCTTAGGGACATTTTGGTGCAGAAGAACGAGGTAATGAACCATATGACGCTTGTTTTGCGTAATAAGATGGTGGAATACGAACAGCAGCAGGCTGCGTAATCTACAAGGGGTTCGTCTATAACGATAGGTCATATACATACATATAAATACGCTTGAAGGCATGTAGAGAGGAACTTGGAGGAGGCGACGGGGAGGTAGAGAGAAGGTGACAATGACAGAATATGGAAAATGGTATGGATAACGTTGCTGGAATAAAAAGCTTCAGATGATAAGCGGTAGAGGTTAGCTAGCACAGGGCCATCATGACGTGATATTGGGGCTCATGTAGCAAACAATTTGATCTCGTATAAAACTGGAAGAACAAGCCCATAATCAACCTTTTTTGTTGATACCAATCTTGATATTATTATCTCTACTGCTACACTCCTACTTCTGCTTCTGCGTCTGCTTCTACCTTTCTATTCATCTACTCGTTCACTTCATCTAACTTCATATCTCCCTACCTGTAAGACCCAACATTAGCCTCTTCTGCCCAACCTGTTCTACCTCTCCTTTTACCCATGTAAAGAGTCCCTCAACACCTCAGCTATTTGAAGCACCAACTCCTCCGTATATCTCGGAGTTACCACTTGCAAAGCTACCGGCATTCCATGGTAAAGCTCTGGATCGTAGTACTTTTGAATGACTTCGTCCAGTTCATTTTTTGGCACATACAGTGAGTCAATGAGGTCAATTTCTCGATCAGCCGTAGTAACAGGAACTGTGACTGAAGTCCAATCCATAAGATTACAAATACTAGTATACGTTCTGCTGAAAAGTGCAAGATCAGATGGTCTAAAAGAGCAGCTTTCCCACACGGGCATGATCAAAGCATCCACTCCAAGGTCTCTCCAGTACGCATCTCCCGCCTGTTGGCTTAGGTACTTCTTCTCCGCCAAATCCCAGTATTGGTTGACATTCTCCACGGGCTTTGGTGGGTCTTTAACTGCACCTGCAAGACTAAGAACTTCTTTTACGAGAGGTTCCCCAGATCTAGCACACTCATCGAGCATTTCCTTGTACCCATCAGCGCCAAATATCTTTGCAGCCAATTTCCGTGCTTCTACTAGACCCACAGGGTGTTCAAAATCTACCAACTGATGACCTTTACCTTGTAAAGCATTCTCTGCGAGTGCTAGAGCTCTTTCTACTGGTGGATGGAGCCTGGCAGCTCCATTCCCACGGACAATGCCGAACTTTATAGTTGGATTTGGTTTCAAAGACCGCCATGGCAAGGGAGGAACCTTTGGATCTTTCAACCACGGCTCAGCCTGAAGCACGAGCTCCATAGTCAAGCGCAAACTGTCGATATCACGAGCCATGGGCCCGATAACAGAGCAAATTACCGGTGCATTGGCGTACGAATTGGTGACGTTCAAGTAGGGTAAACGATTGGAGCACGGGCGCAAGCCATAGAGGCCATTGAATGCACTCGGAATCCGTATACTTCCACCGAGATCAGTTCCAAGCCCCAAAGGCGAGCCCTTGGCTGCTATAAGGGTACCTTCTCCTCCTGAGGAGCCTCCTGAAGAGAGCTCTCGATTGTGTGCGTTCCAGGTGTATCCGTAAATGTTAGACACAGTTGCAGAGCTCATCATTGCCATGGGAGTGGTCGTTTTCACATAGAATACGGCCCCAGCATCGTGCAAAATCTTGGCGATCAAAGAGACCTCCTCTTTGGTTTTTGGCTGGTTCAAGAGTGATACGTAACCCATGGCCAGATCAATTCCTTCCAAGTTCACTTGGTCTTTCAAAGAGATCGGAACGCCATGCAAAGGGCCGACAGTTTTACCATTTTGACGGAAGTATTCGTCGAGTTCCCTGGCTCTCTCGAAGGCAGATTCAAAGAAGATTTCACTGCAACAAGTAGTCAATTGGTGGGCCAAAGCGGCTCTATGGGCGAAGGCGGTAATTACATCCGTCGAGGTCAAGTGCCCGCTGGCGATTTTGGCTGCTAGTTCGACAGCAGAGAGATCGGTGATGTGGTTGGTGTCTTTTAGCTCGAGGTCCAAGTATTGAACAACGGAGCGGACTTCAGGAAGCGGATCCAACCGCCATTGGGATGGGATTGCTTCTAGAACCAGCTCTCTTTTCGCAGAGGCGATCTTCTCCCACTCGGCAGTCATAATAGCAGTAAACGGCGATCAAAAAGCCTAATCAAAGTATGGTTATAAGCACCATTCCAGCGGATTTCTGACTCTTGGGCGATTATGCAAGGTGTGGCTGTTTTGGGCGCGTCTTGCCTAATTGGGAATACCCAGATCGGCTTTGGTGGTGTAATCTTTGTTATAGATAAAGGGCTCGGTGAAGACCTGCTTCAAGTTGGCCCTTTTCCGAGAACCTAGACCCTGGATCTTGTCCACGTCTATGTCTTCACAGCAGTGGGAAACGATCGAGTCAAAACTTTTAAAATTGGCGAGTAAATTGACGACGTCTGTCTTATTTATCGCAGGAACCGAAGTCAAGCTGTTGAGTATGCAAGTACGGTAACTGTCACTTTGTAGTCCTCTGATAAGGTTCCCAGTTTGTCTTGTGGCGGACAATTCGTGTTGCTTTGCAAAAAAAATGTAGTTTCCAGCCTCTTCGAACGACCATGCTAGGACAAGCAGGAGATCGTGTTTGATGCAGAAGTCCAGAAGCTGACGGAGACTCTCTTGGTGCAGCTCTATATCTACAACTACAAGTAATATTTTGAGCACTCTGTCTTGAGCTGAACTCGAGGGGAAGGTAGACGAGCCACCATTGATCTTTTTCAAGCGCTGCCACACATATTCGGGATGCAATTTATGATATTTGAGAGACAAAAAGAGTATCTGAAGCGTGGGGTTGATGTAGTAATCACATAGAATGTTCGGGTTGAATACCCACAGGGCCGTTTTCATAAGGGAGTCTTTGAAAAGAGGGTTTCCCTTTTGGGTAGATGACACTTGAATTGAGGAGTAGAGTTGCACTGGTGGCGTTCCTCCTCTGGGTGCAGTTCTTGGAGCTGGCGGAGGAGCGGACGATGAGCTTAACGATGAGGACGTCAGTGTTGCGCCAGAAACTGGGCCAGATATTGGGGCTGTGGAAGCTGGTACTGGCACTCTACTACTGTTATTGTTTAAATTATTGGCTACGGATATTCTTTGAGTCCTAACTTCAGCTCTTCGGCGTTCCAATGGGGCAGCGGTGGCAAGATTTTGCTGATCTGATGAGCTTGCTAAAGTAGAAGAGGTCTGCGCAACTGACGATGAAGCGCTTCTTTCCGGGGCATCAGCGGTAGAATGGCTGTTATCAGTGCTCGAAGGTGCTTTGTTTGATTGAGAGCCACTGGCTTCATCTCTCATACGCTGAACTCCGGCAAGAATGCTGGCAAACGAGGACTGATCGCTCATGTAGTGGAGTTGTGGAGAGGAGTAGAAAGTAGTGTATACAGAGAAAGAAGACTAGTGTGAGGATTTGGCTGGGAAGATTTGACATGAGAAGGGCAACGGCGCGAGGCCGGTAACGGCCGATGGAGAAAGAGGTGACATGGAAGAGCATAAGCAACAGAACAGCCGGGGTGGTAGTGGTGGAGCCTTGTGGGCAGTTGCACCAGATGGGGACTGTGTATGCAGAGAGATCTGTATGGTGGCAGTACCATTCAATAGCATCCATGGAATCAATGTTGAGCGAGAGGCATCGAGCCATTGAGGCACCAAAACCAAGCCATAGAGCATCGATTTTGAGCTATTATTAGTTACCATGAGGGGAACCTGAGGTCAAGGATTTATAGCACGTGAGAAAAAAGCATCACGGATCGTCTCCACTAATGCTCTTCTCTGTCTTCTCAGTTCTACTCTCAGAAGCTACACATTGGTCGAACCCAGCTCCATAAGCTGACCTCCACCTTTCAGCCAAGTTGTTTCTTTTGTTGAATCGAAACCCAAAATTAAAAAATAGACAAAATATTGTTGCATGAACAATGTTGGTCAAAGCCACTGTCTTGTTGGAAAAGGCTACGCTTTGATGATTGAAGTGGGGAACCAATAAAAGCTGTGACTCTCCGTTTGGCAGATCGAGTTTCCTGCTCGCTCCAGGACCAATGGGAACATGTTTTTTGTCAGCTTTTGGTCGGTTTGTAATTATGAAGGCTTCGCGATGATGAGCAAATTTATTTTGTGGTCTACCTTCAACGGCCTCTTGCATCAATTTGTGGCAACGTCGACACACATATACGAGATTCCTTCCTCTATTCATCGACTCATCCTCCTCAAATTTCCAACATCATCTCACCCCTATCTCTTTCCATCACGACCACATCTCCTATCTTCGATCTCCCTCTCTTTCCCCCCAGCTCCTCCACTATCTTCACCGTCATCTAGCCTATTGTCTCCACCAAACCGATAAGACACAGCCGCACGCATCCCATTGGGGAATTCCCGCGGCTCTCTTTGCACTAAATCGTCATCCCGGCACATAGCTGATCACAAATTTCGTTCCTAATCTGTTAAGCCACTCCATCTTCACCTGGAAGCAGAGCGAACAAAGGGAAGCAAAGCGGATCGATGTTTCTGACCCTCAACGCGGATCTCGAGGTCCAGGACCTGTTCGAACGACCGGTTTATATGGTCGAGATTCCCAACATCAAGGAGAAAAATGTGGTTGGAACTCACACTCGATCTAGAACCGGTTGTCTCTGCTGCCGCGAATCCAAGTATGTATTCATTCAAGATCTATTCAATGAAATTTTATGGAAAGATCTGACTAGAGTGTCGAGATAAGAGATCTGACTAGAGTCTCAAGATCTCCTGATTCTCCCCTCTTACCTCATGCCTCATACTAACCTAGGAAACGATGTGACGAGGTCCATCCAGTATGTGGAAAGTGTAAAAGGCGTGGTATTGAATGTGTATGGCCCTCGAAAATATTTGTCAAACCCAGCTATAAATCGAAAAAGAAGAACGCCAAACCGGACAAGAAACCAACCAAAGATCAAGTGGAAACCCCGAATTCCGTCCTGACCCAGATCCTGACCTTCAGTGCTTCAAAACCATCAAAATTGGTCACCAATAAAGTTCAAAAAGCGGCCCAGAAAAATGAAGACTTGAGAGTCCATACTTTGAGAAGTGCAGGCAAGAGAACTGCCATCAAAGCTGACCCGACGACCCCAGATCCACTTCCTTTTGGACTTTCCACCCTTTTAGATGCTAACGCTCCAACTACTTCTGAATCAAAGCTTCAAAGCGAGATGGCCATGGAGTTTGACCTTCCGCCGGGATTCAACTCAGAATCTGCAATATCATCGCTTTTGTTTGATCCTGGTAGTCCCTTTTCGCTGTTTTCAGCTGCACACCCAGGCTCCGAAGTCCACAAGCCTTCCCACGAACCCACGCTGCCCGAAGGTTGGCAAAACTACTACCCTCTGCCGTACAGTTTCCTCTCCGGGACTTTTGCTTTATATCTAGACGACCAGTCGCTCAATTACTTGAAATATTTTAAGCAAAACGTCAGTACACATCTAAGCATCACGAAAAGGGGTAGTGTTAACCATTTCGCTGATACATTTTTTGCAGCGGCACAGCATGACGAGGCCATAACAAGAGCTTTGGCAGCATGGGGGGCATTTTTCCAAAATGGAGATTCAGAGACAGTCGATAAGCTTTTGATTAGATCTGAAGAGTTGATCCAGGAAGCTTACTTGGAAAAAGATCAAATGGATGCCCATGAGAGGTTTGTGGTGGTTTGCTACTATCTAGTAGTGATTGGCATAGAGGTTTGTAGAGGTGACGTCAAGCGGTGGTGGGAAATCTTCAAAAAGTGTGTGAAGCTTCTCCAGGCGAACGGAGGTTTAATGAGATTCTGTGAGGAAAACGGCTATCTGAATGGAGTCAAATGGCTCATTCTGAATATCGAATTCCATGATTTGTTGCTGTCTGCCACACAAAAGGAGGGAACCCTCATACCCATGGAAGATTATCGTACTTTATTCACCAAGTATGGAGTATTGGATGTCGGGGGGTATGGCCTTGATGCCTTCCAGGGGGCCTGCCAGCCAATAATCATGATATTGGGAGAGATCATGACTTGCCATGTTGAGCTTAAGCAAAAGAGGCTCGATATGGAACGAAGACTTCGAGAAATCGACAATCATGAGGGTTACGAAGAGCTCAGGCTGGAAAGAATCAGGTTTTATCTCTACGCTGACCAATTCGAAAAGAAATTTTGTGAAAAGGTCATAGAATGTCAACCGCTGGAACAGCAAATTACCCTTTTAAATGAAGACGGAGAGGAGACCCATTTGGAAGTACATGTCATGCTCTTCGAGGTTTTCAGAGAAACTTGCAACATGTACATTTTATTGTATTTAAAACAACATCTGCCCCGGCTGGTTGCAGTCCAGCTGACACTCTTGCATTGTCTTTCTTTCATTGAAAGGCTCATCAATACAGAATCCGTTCCGGCCTTGACCATGCCTTTATTGGTATGCGGTATTCTGTGTTACCAGACGTGTGACCGAAGGAGATTGGAGGAGATTTTCGACGAAATGATGCTGAAATACATTCCTCGAAACTTGCATCGTGTCAGGGAGCTTCTTCATGAGATATGGAAACGCAATCCTGACGGAAACTTTTCAATAGATTGGGCCGATATTTGCGAGGAGAAGGGATGGACGCTATCAACCTGCTGAATGAGAGCGAATGGTATGATGTCATAGAAGGAAGCAAAAGGATTTACAATATAAGTATTACAAGATTACAATAGAGAAAGAGCAACACCCTCAACGAAACCTCAACTATCAGAACCATAATACATTGTATGTCTCAATTAACTGACAAGAAAAACAAGCGCATGAGAAACAGCCTCCTACAGAAATACAAGAATTTTCACAATGACAAAATCTAATCATTGTGCCAACTTGTCCTACACTTTTTCATTGCTATCAATAATATTTGAAATATAGATTGTTTGATACGACACAGTTTTAACACCAGTAGCTGTAAACCCTCTTATAGAATGGGCTGGCAGCAAGCTTCTCTCTTTCTTCGAAAAGTTCTTGCTTGAACAAGTCCAAGTCAAGCTCTCTTCTACCAGTGTCAATATCGATCTTGTCAGCTCTAATGTACAACGACCAGTTCTTGGTCCAGATCTTGTGGCCAAGGTAGAATACAATAACCACTGGAGCAGACAAGTAAGATTGGAAAAAGTCGGTTGCATTTGGACTTCCATGCAATGGGAAAAGTGCCAACCAGAATTGGGCAATGAGAATCAAAATAATAAGGATAATACCGTAGTAAGAACCATAAACACCGGTTTGAGCAGTGTAGGCAATTTCATCAAGGCCTCTACCTTGCAGCTTCAAGGCAGCTCTAAATCTGAGATGAGAAAGAAGGATAGATCCCCAGGTGAACAACGAAGACAAACCGGAAAGAGCCGACATCCAATCGAAGACAGTACCTTGATCGTGGGAAGCAACCAAGAAACAGAGGGCTCCCATGAGACATGAAGCAATGATACCAGCCAAAGGTCTACCACTCTTATCGATGTAGTTGAAAATCTTTGGTGCCTGGTTGGCAGCGGCAAGAGCAGCGAGGGTTCTGGAGGAGGCGTAAATAGAAGAGTTACCGACAGACAAAACAGCAATCATAATGACCACGTTCATGACGGATGGAAGACCGTGGATACCAGCATCCACAATGGCCAAAACGAATGGGGAAGCTCTGGCATCAGCAGAAGAAGTACCCAGAGTCAATCTCTTGTCGGTGTAAGGAACCAAGAGACCAACCATCAACAAAGAGATGACGTAGAACAAGGTGATTCTCCAGAAGACCTGCTTCGTAGCTTTAGGAAGAGCTTTTCTTGGGTTTTCAGTTTCAGCGGCAGCCAAACCAGCCAATTCAGTACCAGCGAAGGCAAAAGCGGCAGAAACAAAGACAGAACAGACACCCTTGAAGCCATTGGCGAAGGCACCAGGGTGGTAAAAGTATCTTGCACCCAAGTATTCATGGTTTGGACCACCACCACAGACAATGACGATACCGTAGAGAATAAATCCAACCACAGCAACAACCTTGATAATAGAGAAGACGAATTCGGCTTCACCGTAACCACGGGCACCAAAGAAGTTAATACCACAAATAACCACATAGAAAATGGCAACAAAGGCAGCAGGATTGATAGTGTCATTCCAATATTGCACTGTCATAGAAGCGGCGACCAATTCCAAGGGGTAGGTGATAAGCCAACCCATGGCATAATTCCAGGCCATAGCAAAACCCCAAGAGTGATCAACGAAACGGTAATTAAGAGTAACGAAAGCTCCGGAAACTGGGAAGGTGACTGCCAATTCTCCCAAAGCCTGACAAACAACGTACACCAAGGTACCAATGGTGGAATAACCAATCAAAACACCGGCGGGTCCACCAGTGTGCAATCTCTTACCGGAACCCACAAACAAACCAGTACCAATGGCACCACCAATAGCAATCATTTGCAAGTGTCTGTTCTTCAAAGATCTGGAAAGTGGAGAGTTAGCGGTGATGATGGCGGTTTTCTCCTCTTCAGTCAAATTTGGGTCAATTCCAAGGACTGAAGTGTCGTAACGTCTGAAACTATCAATGAAACGACCCATTGGACTCAATTTGGGCTTGTCCCCAGAGTCATAGGCGTAGACGTCAACATCTACTCCACCCTTTTCATCGGAGCCAGCTTGGGCAGCCGAGCTAATGTAGTTCAATTCCTTTTCTGGCATGTTTGATTTTGCAGCTTATAAGCAATCTGTCTAGATGTGACAAGAAAAAACGGCTGCAATACCAAGACTTTTAGATCTGATGTCCAAGAAAAATGAAGGAACCACAATCGAAGGTGGTTGCAGGATATATATATATTAAGATCCCCTCGTAATTTGCCCGTTATGGTGCGTAAATTAAACGATCCATACTAAAGCATTAGACCAGCCCATCACCTCCTGCTTATCTTCCACGGCATTTAGGGAAAGGTGGCTCAAGAGATAAGCAACCTGCCTTTCTATCTCCTGCAATAAGCTTTTGTATGCAGATTTCCTACTGAGAAATTTTTGATTATTGCCGCTTCCGCACCGCTAAAGTGTATTCCGATAAGACGTCAACATACTGGTTTCCACCCGAGGGGTGTTAGGATTTTGGAAGAGGGGCCTTCGCTATCGCTAGTTACTTTTCCGTCCAAATAGGGATATGTCTCCTGTTGGAAGAAAAAAAATATTATTAAACGATAAGATTAGGTGTGACCGTTTATGGTGCCGTTTCAAATGTGTGGGTGTATCTAAGAGCGCCGCGGAAGCGGAATACTACAGTGAACAACTATCATAAACTGCTTCCATGAATAGAATAGCCCCCATAGAAGCTCTCTCCACGTAAGCGTACTCCTCGTTGCTTTTCTTGGTCAAATTTTTCTTATCTAGAATATGTAGCCGTGCGACACCTCTACCGGGCAAAAATGGAATTCCTACTGTGCACTGAGCGAATTTACAATGTGGATCCGCAATTTCATATCAGGTGGTAACAAGAGGGGTGTTTGTAAACGCCGCAAAGAGAAGGAATCGATTAACTCCACTGAATTTAGTTTTCATGCATCATGGTCATTTCACAAATATCTCCAAGTGCAGCGATTTACACGAATGCCTTTAGCCGCTTCACTCCACTCCGATAACATACCTGCCCTTGAGCGATAGATACTAATGAAATCATGCGTTTCTTTATCTGGTATGTTGGGGCATCAGCGTGACTTTTCCCCCGTTGTGGACGATAATAAAGCGGAAACCTCGAAGCGCCAATTCTTCCTATCCAAGCCGCAAAAACGACTCTACCACATACCTTCAACGGTGGAACGATATAACTGGATATTAGAGAAAATTATAGCATTCTTCAAGTACAACAACAACAATGAGATCCTTATAACCGAGATTCCTATCAGGCATAGTCTGATGAAATCTGATATTAGTTTTCTGCGACATGAGACGAAAACGGTGTTTAATTCAAATGCCTTGATGTTAGTTTACGATAAGAATAAGCCGTGTATGTCAAAAACAGTGCCGTTACGATCTGAGACTCAGCGGCCGATTGCAAAATCCATACTAAGTAGTAAAGATAATTCATTGATGCAATACGAGATTTCAAGGGTAAGAGCTAGTGAAGAGAAAGAGTTGGCCGAATTTCTAGATGATTTGAAAACGATTGAACGTCAAAGGTTTCTACACTTTATAGACTTTAAAATCTTTCGCCATCACCAAGTACAAAAGTACTATGACGAAAACGGCGAATTCTTCTAGCTAAACGATATCAATTTTGCTAAACTTCTCTGTAAGATTTAGAAAAATAACCGGCGATGGACATCCTATCGAACACTTTATGCGCATAGAGTCTACCTGATATGAAAAGTAGATTATATGTAGGAGGAACTTCTGTTGGGAGCTATATGGGAGGCGATGGTGCTTACTTGGGTCACGAGATATGTTGATTGGCTGTTTACGTGGAACTTTCGCTTTACATTCCTTATAAGCACTTACCAAGCTTTGGGATAAAGTCTCGATTAGTTTCTTAGCATGGAATATTAAGGCAAATCTCCGAGTCTTTACATCAGATTTTCGGTTATGTTATCATTCAGATCTACATTCTTGGATCTATTAACAGACCCTGGAGATTCTTTCTTAAAAATATATCCAAAGTCAAAACTTGCACATTGCATTCCTCTCATGATCATTAGTCGCTATGATTTGAAACAATACTTGAATGAAACAACTGCATTATGCACCGTTTCCTAACAAAAAAATCTACTATATCGCTCCCCTTACAAGCGATCATATTTTTTAAGTGGGAAGCTTACCGTTTCCTCTCATGATGTGTTACACCAACAACGTGGCCATCGGCATCAGTTACCTCAATCACTTTTGTCTTTCCCGCAAAGAATTAACAATACTCTTTGTTTGATACTTCGACTCGGTTCTGCTGTATTTATACAGCACCAATACTCCTTCTACTACCATCCTTTCTCTTCCCTCACTGCGAACGGCTGAACAAGTTACCAATAGGTTATGTGTCAAGATAACGCAAATAGCAGCCTCTTTCATAACTCTTATCATTACCTCTTATCAGCTATATGCAACCAGTCTCGGAACTCAGAAAACAGCGCCCGGAAATCAACGAAGGTATGGTCATTGACTAAATGAAGATTGGTGAGACAAAATCAATACTCTTGGTAGTAGCCATTTACAAGCGGCTGAGCCATGTCAAGAAGTGGATTTAAATCGTGATCCTTACCCCACAAATTCAAATTTCCAGGGACTGGATACCCGACGAGCAAATCAGAACTTCGAGAATTTCTGCTAAGCATCAAATTTCCACGTGATCAGGAGAGGCTGAAAAAAGTCACCAGTAAGAGTCTCTCATAAAGAAGACACTCTGCACATAAAACGCTTAAACTTCCAAACTCTATCACTTCATTGCGATTCCGCTTTCCTCATCGACTGTTAGCGCGCCTTACTCTATCGGAAAGGGAACCGCGCTAATTTGGCATTTGTAACACTAGACACTTGATCTGTTGCTCACTTACTAGGCTGATAGTAGCGTCGTTGAACTTATGTGCTTCAAGACGTTCAACGTAAACACTTTTCCCTCTAGATGGTAAACTTTCCCGTTGAAAACACTCTTGAAATTGCATTTCCCATGTGTTGACACATTTCGGAATTTCAAGGTTATCTCCAAAAAATACATATATGGAAACCGTATGCGGAATCTTTATCTGCAAATGGATGACGAGGGGGTGTGATGGGTTACCATCAACAGATCTGATATAAATATACCCTGGTAGAATCCATATTGGAGATCATCAGGCTTGAGATGTTCTTTGTAAAGTCTGAAGTCACGGACGAAATTGTCCCTGGAACTGTCCACTTGGTGGATTTGGAAGGTACCCTCAATGTCAAGCACGACGACAGCGGTCAGAATATCATTTTGCAACCACAGCCTTCTAGTAACCCAAATGATCCCCTTAGATGGCCCAAGTGGAAGAAAATTGCCCAATTCTCTTTCCTTTGGTTTTGGGCTTTCATGGAGGCCGTTACGGTGAATTGGAGTGGCCCTATTTGGACCGAATGGACAGAAGTTTTCAATTGTACGTTCATGGATTTGAACATATCATCTGCCTTGTGTTTCATCTTCTTGGGGATTGGATGTTTGACATTGCAACCTACAGCCATGAAAATGGGAAGAAGATTCGTGTATATCTTGTGTACCATTTTTGCTATTGCTGGTAACATTTTGGGTAGTCAAGCAACCAACGTGCAAATGGTTTATGGCGCTAATATTTTAACTGGATATGCTGCTGCTCCAGTCGACTCTCTTGTGGAAATTTCAACGACTGATGTGTTTTTCCAACACGAAAGAGCTAGATACTTGAGTTGGTTCATCTTGGCCCTTTATGCTGGCTCCGATTTGGGTCCAGTGGCTTGCGGGTATATCGTGGAAACTTTGAGTTGGAGATGGTGCTATTACATCCAAATTATCATTTTTGGAGCCATTCTTGTGGTTCAATTATTCTACATGGAGGACACAACCTTTGAAGTCAGAGAGGATAAAGACACTGAAGAAGATATCATTGCACAAATCAAAAGTAGAGATACTGCTGATCTCAAGGAAACTCATCAGATCACTGCAAAAGAGCAAGCTAGTGAAACTGAAAGCGACGACAGCTCAATTGATCCTTCAATCCCAATGAGAACTTATTGGAAAAGGATGCAATTGGTTGAAACTGAATACAATGACAAGAGATCTTGGTTCCTCATTTTCGTCAGACCATTCTTTTTGCTTACATTCCCCGCAGTTATTTGGGGTGGAATTTTATACGGTGCTCAAATGATGTGGCTCTCCTTACTTGCAACCACCCAATCTTTGATTTTTGCTTCCACTCCTTATAACTTCTCTGATGCCTCTGTTGGCTTGACTAACCTTGGCCCTCTTGTTGGTTCCATCATTGGTATGTTTTATGGTGGACCACTTGTTGATTGGGCTACCATTAAACTTGCAAGACGTAATAACGGTATTCTCGAGCCAGAATTCAGATTGTGGATGATGGCCATTCCAACCGTTTTCAACGCAGCCGGTTTGGTGGCTTATGGGATTGGTTCTAGTACTGGAGCTCATTGGTTTGTTCCAGTTGGGCTTGGTGGATTTCTCTTGGGATTTGCCATGGGCTCGTCGGGTTCAATTTGCTTGACCTACTACATTGATAGTTACCCTAAGCTTGCCAGTGAAGGTATGGTCATGATGTTGTTCATCAGAAACTGTATTGGATGTGGATTTACTTTTGCCATTCAGCCATGGCTCGACAAAAATGGGCTCAATACCACATCATGGTTGTTGTTTATGTTGAGTGTCATTATCAACGGTAGTTTCCTTGGGATGATTTATTGGGGTAAAAGTTTCAGAAGATGGACAGCAACTGCCTACTACAAGTACTCTGATCCAAACTACTCAATTTTTTAGGACGTGCCGTATAATTACATTTATTTGACAAGTGAGCTCTGGATAGCAAATTTTAATATTAAAACAATATGAAGAAGAAAAGTGTAGTGCAATTTGTAGAATAGATGTAGCTGATTTATATTTCAACTCAAACTAGACGAAGATCATACATGATATTGTGAGGGCCAAGAGAACCACAAGATTGGGGAGGTATACTTTGGTGGAGCCATTCACTGAAATGACCACACTGCCATTCACAATTTGTGTTTCCTGCGGTGTGTATGTTTCAACAGAGATTGAGCCGTTTATGATAGGGCTTGTTGTGGCCTTTATGCTGTTCCCACTTGAGAGGGTGCTGGTGACAGGTACTTTAGATGAGGAAGCTCTACCTCTAAGCGACGTCAGCGTTGATGACGAATTTGACCATTTGGTGGTCAGTTGACTTGAAACTTGGCTACTCTGAGGAGTCTTTCCATTAGCCTTTGCATTTTTTGGCTTGTATGCTTTCACATTAGCAGAATCCCAGGCAGGATACACCTTACCATCGTCGTTCCACTCAACGGAAATCCATTTGACTGGATAATAGAGCCCGGCAACCAAGTCAACGCTAACACTGGTTACCTTAGAGCCATTAACACTATAGTCAAAATAGGTGTATTGGCTACTGATCAGATCTTGATAATCTTCGCTACAAGTAAATGCTTGCCCACTGCCAAACTGAATCAAGGCTGACGATTGCGAAATTAAAGATCCAAATGCAACCGTTTCAGTTTTGGTACTTTTAACGTAAAAGTAGTTCACAGTTAATTTGGTGTACTTATCATCACTACCATCATACAATCCATAGGACGAATACTCCAGAGTCATGAATGTAGCATTCAGCATTAACTTGGAATTCCCGTAGGGGTAATTGTAAATTACTGTCTCTTGTCCTTCATCAGAACTGACAGCTGGACAGCTTCCAGATGTGGCAGCGATGACAGAACTAATGACAGAGAAAAAAGCGAGAGTGAGGTAGGTCACCTTGGTTACCATAGTAACGGCAGTTTAAAAATCAAGACTTTCCACAACATTATAAAGTACGAATTAGTACAGCATTGATCTAGGACCACATTCTTGATACAAGAAAATATTTGTCAGACATCATTCAATTATTTTCATGCATGCATCGATCTCAGCGAGTGACTTCAGAGTGAAAGCTTGCGATATATTCCAAGAGCTAGCTCTACCAAGATTGCCTATGATGGTCCCTTATGAGGAACTACGGTAACCAACTGCGATGCAAGTGAATTGCTTACTTCTCAAAGAGTAGCGACAGTGTTCAAACGTCCTCGCTGTCACCGCTCGATGTTGAGACACGAAATGTTTGGTATGTGTGTTAGAGAAACAATAGAAGAAAAACAAATTTTGTTGAATGCCTCTCGAGAGTGCAGCATTTTCTGGGAATTTTTTAAACGGGGAAGTGCTTCATCTATCCAATAGATTGAAAAACTTTCAGGGGCATGTGCAGCTCAGAGAAATTTTTTTTTACAATTGTTGTCATAAATCGAATATTATGATGTCATCGACACGCTTTTTAGTTCCAACAAGTGGCGTTCCTGCGTCAAGTCAATACAAAACTTGAGATGGATCTCGCGATTAAAGTACATATTTTCTTGCTTCACGATTTTCTTCGGATGCTTGATGTCAGCGTTTTGATGGCACAAATTTTCCACATTCTCTGTTCTAGCGCCTATCCCGAATTTGTATCGCTTTATATCTGAAGTCTGGTTCTCAACATCATCAATAGAGTTATATTTGATAGGTCTATTTGGCGCTTCGGCAAGTTCATTGGTCAACTTCTTGGCCACTATGAAAGATATGTGCTTAAAAACATTGTCTCCCCAAAGGCAAAACTGTTTTGATATAATAAGTCAGTTCGTGGGGAACCTTCGATGTATATAGCTTTAAAGCAAAATGCCGAATGATTTGGCCCATGATCAGTTGCAGAGTAAGGATGGCGCAAGGGTGGGAGTGGTAGTTGTGGAGATCATTGGTTGGGGTATTAGGTCAAAGCAATTGATGGCATTGGCCGGGAGGTGAGCCATCTTGCTTGCATCTGTTGGTAAGGTATATAACGGTATGGACATGCCTTCATATAATATGTTGAAACTTTTCCGTAAATTAGTGAGTTCTTTACTTTAGAAAGATCGCTGTTGGAGCACAAGTTTAGATTTTTTCCGTAGGTTATAACTCTGTGGTTAACGAATGGAAACTCACTTTTACATGAAATAAGTTTGGGTGATACCGCGCTGAAACTTGGCACTCGTAGTATGTTCCAATCGGTTGGGAGGGGTGATTCACTAATAAATTGAAGTCAAAATGACACATGAGGAGGAATCAAACAAGCAAAACTCAAGTAAGCATGGTAGTCACACAACCAGCAAATGAAAAAACGTCAAAGCACTTTGGGGCAGCCTCACGATGTTGGCGACTATGCTATAGATTTATAAATCAAAGCGAAAGCCGCTCAAAGATGGACTAACCAATATCACGCAAGCGCCCTGTGGCTTGTCTAAAATTTAAGGAAGAAATGTTGGACCAAAGTTAAACGGATATCACGAAGACTGTGATTTGTTGCGATGACATTCCTTCCTCACGGCTAGATGACTTGGTGTGTGCCTTGACAGACAATTATGAAGAAGAAAATGACAGCGACTCACTGCTCATAAATTTTTGAAAGTGAGTGCTGCTTCAAAAGACACCGGTTACAATATTATTAGATATGTGAAAAGAATGTCATTACAGAACACCTGCGTATTTATAAAAGATGTCTTCAAGGTTTTTTCGAAAAGTTTCGGAGTATTGCCACTCAAAGGCCGAACCACTGTTGTTGAGGTTCCATCGACTACATCTTAATGCATATATTTCGGGGGGGTCAATTTGCTGCCACGGTTTAATTCAACTGAGTGTCACAAAGCTTGCAGCCGATCAAATTGAGTTACGCAAATTACCAGATGATAGTGTTTAAACTGATCAAAGTTGGCTAACTCTGGCGAATTCGAACATTTCTTGTTATGAATTATCTTGCCAGGTAAGCAATGTAAATTTGGGGTTGGGCAATGCACCCAGCCATATGCTAGTATGAGAGAACTATCGAAACCAATAGTTAGACTCTCACACCGCCTCTTCTTCTGTCCCAGTTGGATGCGATTGAACTGCCTACCACGAAGCCAAGATTCAATGAAAAAGTTGCTCAAGAAAGATACATTGACAGACGGGATCACGGAGTCGCGGAGCTAATTCCAGCAGAATTCCATTGGCCATTCTGTTGAGAATTTTCCATTTGCGAATCCCAATTGCCTTTAATTGGTCTTTTGAAAATCAGATATTTTCAATTGCTAAGAAGTTCGATACTTTCAGACATAACAAGGACCTCGAGTGTAATTGTGGTATGAATCCGACGAAAAATTCCTTAGCTTTTGAAACATGTGTTTTAAAAAAACACGAATCGTGGAATGAATTCTTGCCGATTGGCCTGGACATACATTATGCAAAGAATTCGCAAAGTTGACGTCTAAAATCGCCTCTATGACCAAAAAGACACTTAACATCTTCAAAAGCTGCAACTAGCGTTAAAAATACACTCGTAGAAGCAATCGTGTCCTTTTTTGCATTCATGTCCTCTTCTTACGTCAAGACGCCTCGTAAATGTCCAACCAATCGTAAAATTGCGCCATCAATGCGGTATCAATTTACTTTCGAGTACCTATTGATAATAATCATGCAAGAGATATGAGGTGTGTAACATGCAAGAGCCATTGGGTTTGCTATTTGCAGATTAACTGTGTATGATTCGACGAGTATTCAGGTCAACAGTTGTCGCAAGCATAAGAAACAAGCTACGACGATCAAATAATAGATCATTTCGTGCTTCTACGACAATGTCTTCAAGGCTCATTGACTATCATCTACTGATACGGATAGCGTTCCCAATTTCAAATGCATTCAGTCAATTTTGAAAGTGAATCTCTTATTAACCTTTCAATTTTGCATTGGCCAAAGACTGAAAACATCGTGCATAAGAAGATCATGCTTAGAAGCAAATCAACAACGAAGTGGCGTGGACGATTGAATAGGTTGCTTATCAAAAAATCTATGCTTCCTATTCTGAATGAAGTGTCGTGAACGATGTATCCCTTCGAACAGACATAATTATTTAGAGCTGCAATTGGAATGTCACACAAATGGATGATGCATTCCGGAATTAAAGGAGCCTGAACTCGATCACTCTCCCTTCAATCTTCTTGCGAAATTGAGTCTACAAGGTAAGCCAAAATTTTCAGAACAGGTCGCTCTGCATGGTGGGATTTTCTCAATCAGGGTCGAAAGTTTTGGCTTCGTTATTGCAACTTCAAGCATCAGTAGATTGGCTTAGCATCAAGAATAACCAACTTGCATGTGATCACTTGAAGTCTTTCGCCGAGAATTAACGAGATCGTATATAACAATAATGCCTTACGGTTTATTCTTTATCCGCATCCCTGCCAATTGTAGAAAGGATTTGTAGAACCCTTATGCGTCGGATGGAACCCAATAATTATCTTCCGTCGAATAGGAATCCGCAAAAATTATCTTGCAGCGGAAGTATCAATTGCGGCGCATGGAATCTCTTTTGGATTTAAAATACCGAAACGACGTACATCTTGGCAACCACTTGCATGGCCACTATATGTATTTCAACCGATTTAATTTTCGTTCACAGAGAACAAAGAAAATCTGGTCGCCTCGGAGAGTGCCGAGACCTAGACGCAACTTACGGTTATATCCGTTCAAGCCACAACTAACCGCTCATTTTGTTCTCAATCTACGGGAGGTTGTCCGTCAATAGAAAACCGATCCTGTTTGACAAGTCTAGCATTGCCGATCTTCATCAGTTTGGCGAAGACTGAAGCGACTATAATCGTGGCAGTAGCATCAAAAGTATCTATGCCCTGTGAATTGCAACCCCAAGTTCGCGTAAATCCTGGCACTTATTCGCGTGGTGATGAAAAATATCCGCTTCCCGCAAATAAGAAACCAAACTTTATTTTTTATGTATCTGCAGATCCTCGTAGAACGAAGCGGAAAGACGTATCTCAGCACCCTTGACACAGAGTGTATTCCGCAAACCAGCATCAGATGCCAAATGCGGAAATGTTCTTGAAGTGCCACATCAGTACTCATTCATTTCAGAATAAGGTTCCGCCCCGACGAGTCTTCTATACAGATAATACTTGACCATTTTTCAAAGATTGCCTATTTTAACCAAAAAAGTGTGATAAAAAGATTCAAGTGGAATTCGGTTCGCATTGTCAAAATTTTATTTGATTCTCCAATATAATATTATCTTGGTCAGGCGAATTCCACGATCCTAATCGCTCGCTAAGCAGTCTGCAGCTTGCCCATCACCGTTTTTTTGTATGATTCATAGTCCTTAATGACTGGCTCGAAAGCTCGTCAATAGGTTCACTCTTCGAGATTTAGCGCTTTAGGTTTTTGCCTACCCCATGAATGCACAAATCCCTGCAATATAATGACAACTCCGCATCGTGCATGGAATCTGAGCTACTGCAGCTTATAAATTTTTTGGAACTTCCTGCATGCGTCTTGTTGCAGCTCCAGTTCTTCAGAATCGGCCGGTTAAACACTATAGACCCTGAGGCGTTCTCTAGCGGCTATGGCCTTTGAGCACGCTTTCAAGTGGACAAACTCTTCCACCTTAAACCTATATAAAGAAGTTGTTTCATACTTTGATTGAAGTCACAGAGAAGTATGCAAATCCTAAGACTTTCATATTCACTCGTTTATTTGATTGCATTTGCAGTCGCGCAAACCATCACTGGTAACAAAGTTACCTATGGAAACGTGCTTTTCCTTGGTGACACCACCATTAATGCCGGTGCTTCATGGTCTATTGTCAATGGTCCACTTCAAACTTTCCTCGGCTCCCTTTACAATAATGGTAACTTTTATGTTTCGAGCAACAGCCCACTCATTTCTTTAACCATTACTTTCACTAACGCTCTCCAAAGGCTCACCAACACCGGAAATCTTGTCTTCCAATCACTTGACGGTATATCGGCACCAACCTTCACACTTTCCAACACCATTTTTGAAAACAGTGGTAACATTTGGTTCAGTTCTGTTAACAGTTTCTTCAACAACGTTTACAGTATTATTGCTCCAGTATGGACTAACGAGGCTTCTGGTAACATCTACTTCTATTCAGACTCCAGAGGTGATACCACCGTTAATTTGGGTGGTCCTCTTTCTGTTGTCACCAACGACGGACAAATTTGTTTAGTCAATGAAGCTTGGAAGCAATCGACACCTGTCGATGGCTCTGGTTGTGTTGATGTCGGTCCAAACTCTAATTTGTGGATTGCCAACTCCTTACTTGACTGGTCTGCTACTCAAACGATTAAGCTTTCTTCGTCGAGCTCGCAAGTTAGAGTTGAAGCTTTGTCCTTCTCCCAAACTTTCTTGGTAGCTGGATACGGTAATGGTAACGTCCTTGGTATCTCCTTGCCAGTTACTCTGTGGAATTACAATGCTGCAACCGGTATTTTGACCTTAAAAAATCTCCTTTTATCGCAGAAATTCAACATTGGTCTTGGTTACATTCCACTGCTTTTCTCAGTTGAGACTGTCAATAATGGTGGACTCATTGGTATCGTCATTAATGGTGGAGTTGTCTATAATGGACCCATTCCATTGGGTGCGAACAAAGGAAGTAATTGTAGAGCTTGTCTTCCAGTTCCACCCATCCCAACATCCACAACCCTGGACTCTTCGACTGCTACTTCAAGCGCTGCCACCTCTAGCACTGAGATTTCCAGTACTTTGACTTCTAGTGCTGAGCCTTCCAGCACGGATGCCTCAAGCACTGATACCGCCAGCAGCACTGATGTCTCCAGCACTGATGTCTCCAGCACAAATGCTTCTAGCACAGACAATTCCAGTTCAGCTACTAACACTGCTACTAACACTGGAGGTAACGAATCATCTTCCGACACTGCTACCAACACTGCAACTAACACTGGAGGCAACGGTTCTGACACCGCTACCAACACTGCTACCAAGACTGGGGGTAACGGTTCTGCTTCTAACACTGCTACCAACACTGGAGGCAACGGTTCTGACACTGCTACCAACACTGCTACCAACACTGCTACCAACACTGGCGGTAACGGTACTGCTTCTAACACTGCCACTAATACTGGAGGCAACGGTTCTGACACTGCTACCAACACTGCAACTAACACTGGAGGCAACGGATCTTCTGACACTGCTACCAACACTGCAACTAACACTGGCGGCAACGGTTCTGACACCGCTACCAACACTGCTACCAACACTGCTACCAACACTGGAGGCAACACTGGAGGCAACGGATCTTCTGACACTGCTACCAACACTGCTACCAACACTGGCGGTAACGGTTCTGCTTCTAACACTGCTACCAACACTGCTACCAACAGTTCTGACACTGCTACCAACACTGCAACTAACACTGGAGGTAACGGTTCTGCTTCTAACACTGCCACTAATACTGGAGGCAACGGTTCTGACACTGCTACCAACACTGCAACTAACACTGGTGGTAACGGTTCTGCTTCTAACACTGCCACCAACACTGGCGGTAACGGTTCTGACACTGCTACCAACACTGCTACTAACACTGGAGGCAACGGTTCTGACACCGCTACCAACACTGCAACTAACACTGGTGGTAACGGTTCTGCTTCTAACACTGCCACCAACACTGGCGGTAATGGTTCATCTTCCAACACTGCTACTAACACTGGAGGTAATGGTTCATCTTCCAACACTGCCACTATTACTGGAGGCAACGGTTCTGACACTGCTACCAACACTGCTACCAACACTGCTACCAAAACTGGCGGTAATGGTTCATCTTCTAACACTGCTACCAACACTGGAGGCAACGGTTCGGACACTGCTACTAACACTGCCACCAACACTGGCGGTAACGGTTCTGACACCGCTACCAACACTGCTACTAACACTGGAGGCAACGGTTCTGCTTCTAACACTGCCACTAATACTGGAGGTAATGGTTCATCTTCCAACACTGCTACTAACACTGGAGGTAATGGTTCATCTTCCAACACTGCTACTAACACTGGAGGCAACGGTAATGGCTCATCTTCCAACCCTGCTACTAATACCGGAGGCAATGGCTCTACCCCTACGAACGGAGGTAATGGAGGTAATGGTTCTGGTAATGGTTCTGGTAATGGTTCTGGTAACGGATCTGGTAATGGTTCTGGTAACGGATCTGGTAATGGTTCTAGTAACGGATCTGGTAATGGCTCTGGCTCTGGCTCTGGTAATGGATCAGGATCTGGCTCTGGCTCTGGCTCTGGCTCTGGCTCTGGCTCTGGCAACGGATCTGGCAACGGATCTGGCAACGGATCTGGCAACGGATCTGGCAACGGATCTGGCAACGGATCTGGCTCAGGCTCAAGCTCAGGTTCAGGTTCTTTATCTGGTAATGGCTCTGGCACTTCATCTGGTTCAGGTTCTGGCACTTCATCTGGTATCGGATCTGATTCTGGTTCAGGCTCTGGTTCTTCTACCGGTAATGGATCTGGTTCTGGTTCTGGTTCAGGCTCTGGCTCTGGTTCAGGATCTGGTTCAGGCTCTGGCTCTGCCTCTTCATCTGGATCTGGATCTGGTTCAGGCTCTGGCTCTGGTTCTGGTTCAGGATTTGGTTCAGGCTCTAACTCTTCATCTGGTTCAGGCTCTAACTCTTCATCTGGTAACGGATCTGGCTCATCTGGTAGTGGCTCTGGCGCAGGCTCTTCTAGCGGATCAGACGGCTACAAACCTGAGACTACTCTTACCTCAGTGACTGCTAGCTCCACTTCTTCTGCAAGTGGTTCCATCCCTACCGTGACCGCTGCTGTCAATGGAGCATCCTCCTATGCTGTATCCATGTTAGCTATCTTGCCACTTATCGCTATGATGGTATAATTTACCAAAGTATTTTTTCTTTCTTTCCGTGTCGTTTCGAAAAACGATAAATATCTTATTTCGTCCGCTTATAGCGCTTACTTTAAACTTTTCATAGAACGATACCCCTCAAAAGAGAACGTCTAGAACTTCAATTCATCCGCTACAAGCGCTATTTTATACATTCAATAAGTATGATACCTATAACTTCAACTGTAAGACACCCTTTATTACTTCTCTAGACACCTTTCAATTTTTGGCTGCGAAATTCAACCGAAATGAGCATTACCAAGCACACATCGCCATGACCCATAGGAGATAACAATGTACTAGTAAGTTGAATGCATTCCTTTGTTCTGCAAAAAGCTATCGTCATGTTTGGTGAATGTGATACTTTCGAAGGAGAGATCAGTTTTTCCACAGCAGTCTTAATATCCCAGAACAGAGACAAAGCCTAGACTACTACTGGATTTTAGCTAAATATGTCTAGCAAACCGGTTTAAAAGTTACGCAGGGGGTGCTTTTAGTGCTGGGAATGGGATGCCTCAAACAATTAAATGGGGAATCGCAAGAACATTTATTAAATTAAGTGGAGTTGTTCAAATTGGCAGGCTGTATCTGATCAATGGCTCTGGCAACACAATTTCGTGCCAGTCGATAATCGTGAGTACCAAATTGCAGTAAGAGACTATAATGGGGAAACGACATTGAAGTTGAATAAGGGACCTATAGGTGCTTTAATAGGTCTATGTATTTGCCTTGCTATTGTCCATCAGCTTCTAATGGTTGTCCATGCAATTGATCTACAAACATTGCCCTACAATCTAGATCAAGAGTTCTACTCTCCATTAGCATATATACAGTAAATGTAGAAAACTTGACAACAAAATTAAGTATAGAAGACCGTCGGAGATTGACGTCGACGGTTTGGCAACGTACGGAGAAGTGAATTGCTGCACAAACCATGCACCAAAGAGGATTCTGCACCTCCACCGCTTCCCGAAGCTGTTTGAGAACCGATTCTGGGCTTTACCCAGAACCAAGTGTGGACTATTTCTACATGTATTCTGTCCAAACCCCACTAGTAACAACGGAAATCTTCTTCTGGTTTCTTGTTGACCACCAGTCCCTTACTTGTCTGTCACCTCACATAAAGTTTGAGAAACTCTTCAAAGTGCAAAAATTCAATCTCTTCAATTGGAATATGATTAACGCTAAGAATGAAGAGCTTCTGTTGAGCTGCGTCAAGATCCATTGCAGCAGCATTAAGAACCGTGTACGCCATAGCCGGCAACTTGCGATGTCGTTCGGTTTCTAAAAGATCAATGTACATCTGGGCAGACAGTGTATGACCACGATTCTTCCTCTCAACCTGATAATTGATAAAATCCTCCACAGTCAAGGTTCCAAAATGCTTGTGGATGTACTCATTCATGTTGTTGAATCCGATAACGTTTTCATAATGGAGGCGTCCACGAATCGGTTCACTGAGAAAATTTAAGAGATAAACATGGGCAACATGATCCATCAACTCCTCAAGATGTATTTTCTCTTCGTCGGTTATACCGGGTACGGTGATCTCATTGGAGGTCATGTATTGATGAAGGTACATATCAGTCGTATTGAGGGCACTTGTGAAGTGATATTTCCAGGCAGTAAAGTTAGCAGACCCAGTTAGTTGCACTGCGTCCAGGGGAAGCTTGAAGTCAATGATCACCTGCTCAACCCTCTCTCCTATACGATAGGCCATACCATCTGTCTGAGACATATTTTGCATGGAGCTTTTCTATAAGGTCCTAGATATTCCTTAAAACATAACCCTGTGTGTTATAGTTGCCCGTTTTGATGAAGGGATGGCTCAATTTTATATTCGCTATAACTTGTTATTTTTTCATCACCCGTCCAAGCCTTCCTTCCTCGATACCACATATGAGATCTATTTTAATCTGGTCCCACATAAGGATCTTATTTTTACGAGGTCACAATAGAGCGAGATCTCACCCCACATGAGCTGCATGATATAAATCCGAGATTCTTTTTTGGGTTTGAAATCGGCGTTTAGGAGTTTAAAGCTATAACCTTGTGCCTCTCATAAGATTACAATAGTGATTGCTGATTCACTTGTTTCTTTGATGCATTATATCTTATGATAACGTGTCAGCCGACCTACTGATGGGTTATTGTTCGATACCTAAATTGCGAAAAAATACTGTAAAAACCTCGGAAATGCTTGGGAGAAGAAAATCCTTACCGCTTTCAAGAAAATACTGCTCTTAGCCGTTAATTCTTATCCGAGGGTTTCTTTGTCTATTAATAGGGTAGCGCACTTAGTTTTCCTCCGTTGAATGCATCTAAAGGAGTGGGTTGTACCATCTCTCAGTGTACGGGTGCTACCAAAACGAAAATGTATGGGTGTATGGTGTAAAATTCAAAGATTCAATGAGCCGCAATATTTCCAATTTCAGATTGCTTGGCCACTGGTCTTTGGGGTCTTAATATGCATCTACATCAAGGATATTAGGTCGATATTTACCATTTTTCTACAACGGGATTTGTACGAAAGCTTTAGCTAAAGTATATATCCCTAACACTTGACGTTAAAATTAGTGTATTCCTTACGTGACCATTCCATCAGGAATTATTTTCGATGTTACGAAATTAGCAAATGCAAATAGTATTCAAAAGGGGTATATAAAATACCGGAATGGAGCTCAGGTGAAGCAGTATACTTTGACGCTCAATTGCTTAAAGAACAAGCACAGAAATTAAGATGGAGAGAACGCCAACCAAACTGGAAGCCAAATTCTTTGCTGCATTTACGTCAGCAGTTAATGTTACAGAGGTTTGAACAACCGAAGACAGCAGTTGGGCAGGTGTTCTCGTGGATGTAGACCCGACGCTAGTTACCCCAGTCAATCGTTGAGGAGCCAATCCTCCAATGAAGTGGTTAGACTTTAGCACGTAATCACTTTCTGGGTGTCCAGTACACTTTGGACAGACAATTGTAGCAGTTATATGGTCAGCAGTATACAAAACAACATTGATGTACCGAGTAGCCCCAGGGGAACCGGCTTGACATCTTCCGTTTGTACAATTGACCAAATTTGTTATAGTCTGCACTGCAAAAGTGGTAGTAGGGGTATTTCCATCTTCAGTTTGACAATTCTCCCCTGTACAAACAACAGTCGATGTGACAGTTTTAGAATCGAGTTTGGTCAGAGGGGTTATCGGTTTAGTAGTGGAACTTGTAATGTCAGAGGTGGAAGCCACTGAAGAATTGGACCAGGCAAAAATGGGGGTTAAAACTTCGATGGTATTAATTCCGTCAGCACCAGTCAATGTGGCGGTCAGTGTAAACAAGCCAGTCCAACCGGTGGTAATGGTGATGTCGTGTTTGGTGCTCAGTGGGATGGTAGAACTAAAGAGGGTAGAAGAAGTTTCAGTGCTGGAGACGGTCCGGGAGACAGTGCGGGATTCAGTGGTAGACTCGCTGCTGGTTACAGTGGAACTAAATTTGGTACTTGACTGGATACTAGTGACAGTACTTGACTCGCTGCTGGTTATAGTGGAACGAGATTCAGTACTTGACTGGGTACTGGAGACAGTATTAGACTCGCTGCTAGTCACAATGGAACTAGATTCAGTACTTGACTGGGTACTGGAGACAGTACTAGATTTGCTGCTAGTCAAAATGGAACTAAATTTGGTACTTGACTGGATACTAGTGACAGTACTTGACTCGCTGCTGGTTATAGTGGAACGAGATTCGGTACTTGACTGGGTACTGGAGACAGTATTAGACTCGCTGCTAGTCAAAATGGAACTAGATTCATTACTTGACTGGGTATTGGATTCAGTACTTGACTCGCTGCTAGTCAAAATGGAACTAGACTCGGTGCTCGACAGAGTACTGGAGACAGTGCTGGATTCAGTGCTAGATTCGCTACTCGACTCCTCTGAGGTAGACGTGTCAGTTGGAGTCAAAATTTCAACCGTATTGGTCCCATCATCGCCAGTTACAGTGATAGTTGAGGTTTCTGTACCAGTCCAAAGAGTTGTCAATGTGGCCAATGGAACAGGGGTCAAGATTTCAATTGTAATGCTGTCGCTACCGGTAACTATAGAAGTAGATGTAAGAGTTCCCGTCCATACAGTGGTAACAGTAGTGGTGGGGTAAGGGACCAAGACTTCTAATGTGTTGGTACCATCGGTTCCTCCAATCGTAATGGTGACAGTTTCGTCACCGGTCCATGGAGTGGTAAAGGTGGTTGTTTTGTACGGAGCCAACACTTTTACGGTATTCGTTCCCTCACCAGGGATAGTGGTGGTGGATGTTTCGACACCAGTCCATGGAGTAGTGATTGTGGTGAACGGGTATGGAGTCAATACCTCTACAGTGTACACATTGTCGTTACCTGATATTGTGGTGGTTGATGTTTCCAACCCGGTCCATACAGTGGTAACAGTGGTGGTGGAATATGGAACCAATACCTCTACAGTGTTTGTGCTTTCACCAGGAATAGTGGTGGTTGAAGTTTCTAACCCAGTCCACACCGTAGTCACAGTGGTGGTGGAATATGGAACCAATACCTCTACAGTGTTTGTGCTTTCACCAGGAATAGTGGTGGTGGATGTTTCAACTCCAGTCCATACAGTGGTAACAGTAGTGGTGGAATATGGAACCAATACCTCTACAGTGTTTGTGCTTTCACCAGGAATAGTGGTGGTGGATGTTTCAACTCCAGTCCATACAGTGGTAACAGTAGTGGTGGAATATGGAACCAATACCTCTACAGTGTTTGTGCTTTCACCAGGAATAGTGGTGGTTGACGTTTCCAACCCAGTCCATACCGTAGTCACGGTGGTGGTAGAATACGGAACCAATACCTCTAATGTGTTGGTACCGTCAGTCCCTCCAATTGTGATGGTGACAGTTTCGTCACCGGTCCATGGAGTGGTAAAGGTGGTGGTTTTGTATGGGACCAAAACTTCTACAGTGTTTGTGCTTTCACCAGTAATAGTGGTGGTTGACGTTTCGACTCCAGTCCATACGGAGGTAACAGTAGTGGTTGAATATGGAACCAATACCTCTACAGTGTTTGTGCTTTCACCAGGAATAGTGGTGGTTGACGTTTCAACTCCAGTCCATACAGTGGTAACAGTGGTGGTGGAATATGGAACCAATACCTCTACAGTGTTGGTGCTTTCACCAGGAATAGTGGTGGTGGACGTCTCCAACCCAGTCCATACCGAAGTCACGGTGGTGGTGGAGTATGGGACCAACACTTCTACAGTGTTGGTGCTTTCACCAGGAATAGTGGTGGTGGACGTCTCCAACCCAGTCCATACCGAAGTCACGGTGGTGGTTGAATATGGGACCAAAACCTCTACAGTGTTGGTGCTTTCACCAGTAATAGTGGTGGTTGATGTTTCAACTCCAGTCCATACCGTAGTTACGGTGGTGGTAGAGTATGGGACTAACACTTCTACCGTGTTTGTCCCCTCACCAGGGATAGTGGTGGTGGACGTTTCGACACCAGTCCATGGTGTGGTGATCGTGGTGAACTGGTATGGAGTCAAAACCTCTACAGTATTGGTGTTGTCGTTACCTGAAATTGTGGTGGTTGAAGTTTCTAACCCAGTCCACACCGTGGTAACTGTTGTGGTGGGGTATGGCACCAATATTTCTACAGTATTGGTAATGTCGTCTCCTGTAATTGTGGTGGTTGAGGTTTCAAATCCAGTCCATACTGAAGTCACAGTCGTGGTGAAACATTGCGGGTTCCCTCCTTTGAATGAGGATGGTTTTATGATGTCACTGTCTCCATCCCAACCTGAGTTCCAATCCGAATTTGGACCTGTCCATACACCCACCCATTTCATTGGATAGTACACCCCGGCCTTCAAGTCGACCGTAACGTATTCAGTGTTTCCTGAGCCAGAAGTGTCAACATTGTAGACGGTGTAAGTTGAAGTGGCCGTGGTTAGATACGACCCACAACAACTGAATGCCTGAGCACTACCTAATTGAAACAAGACTGCTGCATTTCTGGCGTAGGTAGTAAAGGTCACTGGTTGGTCTTCAGTGACATAGATGTAAGCATACAAAACTTGGGTTTGGGCAGGGGGCGTCACTGCAGTTCCAAACTGTGTGTACCCCAGCAACATGAAGTTCACGTCTTGAACTAAATCCATATTCCCACTGGGGTATGCGTAATAGTATAAGTCAAATTCTGCAACACCCAGAACGCCGGTGCACCCACTGATGGCCACCACTGAACATATCACATTGAAAATTGCGATGAATGGAAGGAAGTTCATAATAATGGTTACTGATTTAGTGATAATTCCAAAATGACAGCCCTTTTAATCATTCAATTAGTACGAATTGATGCATCCACATCTTTCTTGATAGTCAGACTTTTTTAATGAAAATTGCAAAAAATATCCTCATGGGGTATGCTTGATGCCGCAAAAATAATATACGTTAAAAAATATTCTTGATGTTTGTTTCCAGTAAGTATTAATTTTCGTTTCCAAGCCTCGAAACAAGTAGATGGTAATCAAGTACATTCTATGCTTTCTCATCTTCATAGAAGGTTTCCCTCACTCGTTTGCAAATCGATATCTTAAACGATTTCGGGCTTGATTGTAATAAACCTAAACGCATATAGCTTGCATCATCGACTTTTTGATCTAATCTCTAAAAAATAATAGATTTAAATTTGCCTGAGATTAAAAGAGAAATTTGAAGTCCGAGAAACTTGGCTGGAAATGGACAACTCTTTCAGCTATTCAATCATTGTTAAGTAGTCCATTGGATCCATTTGTGTTATCTCTGTATCAAATCATACTCTATCACAATTCTCTTATGTCTCATTTGCACTACTCGCTAAAAGTTGACATAAATTATGGCGCAGAAAGAAAATAACCGGAAGGCATCCAATTCCATGCATAAACCGCCTGGGAGACATTTCGATTGGGATCTCTTCCATTACGCATCGAGGCACTGTAGGCTCTTAGATGTAGGAATTCTTGGCGCAGCATATTATTATGAAGCCCTGGGCGAACCAGATCTCGGGATCTCATATTATCTCTGCATGAATTAATGGTTTTGAAAATAATCGGTGTAATTCAATCCTTATGATGACTTTTACCATAAGATTGATAAGGCAAACGTTTTCTATAACTGAGCTCGTTCTTGCTAGATGAACATACCTTTCGAATAGGTCACCTAAAGGCAATGCTATGTAGTTGATGACCTCATCTTTCTCCTCCAGGATAGTACAAACTGGCTGATTCGTGGTGCATGGCCTTTGCCAATTGGTATATCTCGAGGCTGTTTGTAATTTGATTCAATTATTAGTAAACTTAGCCCCCCTCTTTGGTGCAAAAGCCTGGTAAAGCGAAAAATGTTACTGTGTGTAATTTGGAATTTTGGAATTTGTCACAACGTTGTTCTTTTGAATCGTCGATATCATGGAATGTTGGCACTCGACAATCCGGATGAGTGTCTATACATACAAAGCACGTAGGGACGAGTCAGTATTTAATTAAGGTTATTCGATGAGCTGGATCTAGCCACAAAAACCCTATTTTACAGCCCGAAGGCATTACTTCGATCCATGTTGATTTCGTGACGACTATTCGACACCAGTATTTCATAGAGCTTATAAAATGTATATTTCCTATTTGGGTCTCGGCAACTCATTGTGAGGTGTTGAAATGTACAGAACTCAGGGGTCCACAAATTCCACAATTCAAATTGGTTAGCTCCTGGTCAGTTTGAGTAATAAATATTAAGTCTATAATTCTACAGAGCGGAAGCGGTGCATGAACTTGAGCGAAAGGCAAAATACTTTACTAAAACAGTTGATTGCTATTGAATCAGTAGGTATGAAAATCAATATTTAACTATGTACCGAGACTATTCCCTCAAGGTTTATTCTAGATGTGACGAAATAAGCAAATGCAAATTAGTAAACGAAAAAGGTATAAAATATACGTGCAGCTCCAACGAAGGCGTTTAGGTGTAATACTACTTAGAGCACAAGCACGGAAATGAAGACGGAAAGAACTCCAATCAAACTTGAAGCCAAAGATTTTGCTGCGTTAACACCTGTTGTTAATGTAACAGGGGTTTGCGCGACAGAAGACAGCAGTTGGGCAGGTGTACTTGAGTATGTAGTGACTGCAATTGAATCAGTCAATTGATGAGGAGCCCAGTCCCCAGCAAAGAATGCAGAATTTGCTGCAAGCGCACTCTCTGGGTGTGCGGTACATTTTGGGCAAATGATGGTAGCCGTAATGTGGTTAACAGTATACAAAATGACATCGATGGACAGAGTTGCCCCAGGAAGACCAGCTTCACACTTTCCTTTTGTACATTTGCCCAAATTTGTAATGGTCTGCAATGCGGTGTTGGTAGTGGTGGTTGTTTTTTCTTGACATTTCTCCTCTGTGCAAACAACGGTTGACGTGACAGTTTTAGAGTCAATTTTGGTCAGAGATGCTCCTGCTTTAGTGGTGGTACTTGTGATATCAGACGTGGAAACCACTGAATAATTCGACCAGCCAAAACTTGGAGTCAAAATTTCAATGGTGTTAATTCCATCAGCACCAGTAAATGTAGTGGTCAGCGTGACCAAGCCTGTCCAACCAGTGGTGAGAGTTATGTCGTGTTTTGTGCTCAGTATGGCGGAACTAAAGGCACTAGAGGAGGATTCAGTAGTGGATTTGGTGCTGGACACAATGAAACTAGACTCGGTACTTGACTGAGTACTAGAGACTGTGCTGATTTCAGTACTTGACTCGCTGCTAGTAACAATGGAATTAGACTCAGTGCTTGATTCGGTACTGGAGACAGTACTGGATTCAGTACTGGACTCACTGCTAGACTCCTCTGAGCTAGAGGTTAGAGTTGGGGTCATAATTTCAACCGTATTGGTTCCATCATCGCCAGTCACAGTGACAGTAGAGGTCTCTGTACCGGTCCAAGGAGTGGTCAATGTGGTCAAAGGAGCAGGAGTCAAAATTTCAACGGTAACGCTGTCGCTACCTGTAACCGTAGACGTAGATGTAAGAATGCCTGTCCATGCCGTGGTTACAGTAGTGGTGAGATATGGGACCAAAACCTCCACTGTTTTGGTACCGTCAGTTCCTCCATTTGTAATGGTCACAGTTTCGTCGCCGGTCCATGGGGTAGTAATGTAGGTGGTTTGGTATGGAGCAAACACTTCTACAGTGTTTGTGCTTTCACCAGGGATAGTGGTAGTGGATGTTTCGACACCAGTCCATGGAGTGGTGATCGTGGTGAACGGGTATGGAGTAAATACCTCTACAGTATCTCCGATGTCACCTGAAATTGTGGTAGTTGAAGTTTCAAATCCAGTCCAGTCCGTAGTCACAGTAGTGGTGTAACATTGTTGACGTCCTTTGAAAGAGGATGGCTGGATGATGTTAGCACTACGATCCCATCCTAAGCTCCAAGACGAAACCGAGCTAGTCCATGCACCCGTCAATTTAAAAGGATAATACATCCCAGCCTTCAAATCGACCGTATAGGTTACGGTTTTAGGTGCACCATTGGTTTCAACGTTATAGATGATGTATTCTGAAGTGGAAGTGGATTTAAACAGCCCACAACAAGTGAATGCTTGAGCATCACCAAATTGAAGCAAGACTGCTGCATATTTTGCATAAGTAGTAAAAGTCAATGTTGTGTCAGTAGTGACATAAAAATAAGCGTAGTAGACCACGGTACGAGAAGGGCTACCCAGATTAGACCCGAATTGTGTGTACCCCAGCAACATGAAGTTCACATCTTGGATATAATCAAGGTTGCCATTTGGGTATGCGTATGTAGATGTGTCGAAATTTGCCACGCCCAGAACGCCAGTGCACCCATCGAAGGCCACCACCGAAGATATTAAGTTGAAAATTACAATGACCAGAAGGAAATACATGAAAATGGGTGGTTCTATGTTGATACTTCCAAAATGAAGGCCTTTTATATCAAGAAATCAGGACATATTGATTCTACATCTTTCCTGAAACTTGAGTACGACATTTTTTATGGAAGTTGCAAAAAATATCCTCATGGCGTTTAATTGATGCCGCAAAAATAATACCTGAGAAAATATTGTTAGCAATCATCCCCCATATGTATCAACAGTTTGTTTCCGAGTCTGACAAGTGACAGATGGATAACTGTGTACATTATGTGCTTCCAAACTCATTAGAATATATGGCACTGGTTTAAAAGAAGACTCAGAATGAAGATTTTGAGCGATGCCAAGTTGTTTTGTTGTTACCAATCAGCATAAAACTTGCATCAACAATTTAATTTAATCTCTAAAAATATGAAACTCAATTTAGTTGGAGACTAAACTACTACATCGAAGTCAGAATTTGGGTTGAAAAGGCATCATTTCTTTTCGCTTTTCCATGTCATCCCATAAGCATCTCTGTATCCATTGTGCAGATCCTTGTACCAAATCTAAGGACTTCATGTCTCATTTCCACTACTCGCTCAAAGTTGACGAAAAGCTGACAAATATTATGGGGGGATAAATAAAATAAATGAAGAAACCACCCAATTTTATACATAAGCCGCCTTTACGGGACCAGTTCGACTGAATCCGTTTCGGTTCACATCGAGGAACATTGGAGGCTTTAAAATGTAGAAAGCTTTGACGGGATCTGATTGTGTGAAGTGAAGTTTTCGGCGAACCAAACTTGAACATCTCAAATTATTTGTGCATGAATTCAATCCTAATTTATGCCTTGAATCTAAATGATTCAGTGGCCAATATCATTGACGATGTCGGGTATCTTTGTTTCTCTGTATATCGGTAGATCCTTGGAGCTTTCGAAATGGCCCCTTAGAGAAGTGATAGGGAGTGACTTTCTCCTCTTCATCAAAAAAACAAATATGATCCATGGTGCATGCATTTGCCTAACTCGTATTTCTATGAGTTGCATAAAGTTTGTGATAAACAAGAAAGCGGCTCTCGTTGATTAGCTAAGCGAGAATGTAGGCGAAGGATACCGTAAATCTACGTCAGGTTTTTTTGGCGTTTGAACCATCGTTGTTCTTGTGGATTAAAGTCATCACGAGACGTTGTAGTCGACAATCTAGTTGAAGGGGGTTTGAAAATGGTACACACCAACTTCGCTTGGTATTGATGAGTCAGTAAATTCTGGTACCATCTTATAGGAATTATATTTACCAAAGCTGGTGTTGCAACCTGGATTGCAGCAATTGCTACCGATCTCCTGAGTACAACTTAGGGTAGTTCGTAAGGGTTCATGTTCAATACTATTACCATTCTGCATACCACTCAAGCTCTTTTATATGCTCCAATTAGAAAGGATATGAGTGTCTAAGATGGTCATTCTGGCTTTTAGTACGATTTGCTGAATCTGTTCGAAATAACCAAATCGGAAACCACGAGGACACGTACAAATTTAACGATTTGACTGTTCAGCATCCCCTTCAACTTCCGCCTCCTCCTCCACAGCCTCCGCCGCCGCCGCAAGCACTTCCTCCGTACCCAGCACCACCACATGCTGCAGTTGAGCCCATCCCACAATTGGCGGTTCCTCCACAATTTGTAGCCACTCCTGCTCCAACAACCACAAAGCCAGCACTACCACAAGTTTTGGTTCCACCACAAGCTCCACTCTTTATAGCATTTTTCAGCCATAGGCAGCTGTTCTCTTGATTGATGGGTTGCTGAGGATGGGTCACATACAAGTTTTCCTGTTGAACGTAAGTTGACCATGGATAGTTACTTATACCTGGAACTTCATCGGACTCTGGCGAGTATTTGATGACGTTATGATCTGATATGTGCCCAAGGCCAGAACTTGTAAGAACATTTTGATGCACTGCTTCCTCGGACTTCATTTGCTTTTGCTTCTTGAAAAATGTAAGTGTTTCATTTAACCGTTTCATCCTCTTATCTGTACAATAAGCGCAAAAGCATAACGAATATTCCTCTTTAAATTTTTTTTTGTAGATCTTCTGAGTAAAGTCAAATGCATCGTTTAAGTACGTTTCAGGATATTTGTCGTTGTGGTCGATTATTCGATTTTTTGGACTATCTTTGCATGACTTAAGATAGTTGTAAGGCGAAAGTTGATGTGTGTGCCAAAAAAGATCAATGTCGAGTGTAGGAACTACTACTTGCCTTATGAATTTATCCGTCAATAACTTGAAAAATCTCAGGTATCTCATTTTTGCTTCAGCGATTGTTATTTCTAAATGTTCAGAATGTAACCAATCAATCGAGTTCATTTTCTCCACGAACCTCATCTGTCTAGTTACACATCCGACCAAATCCTCGAGTATCTCTGGGGTTTTATTGGAGCTTTGTATAGTCGAGTGTATCAAATTAGCGTTGTAATGGTCTCTAATTGACAACCTAGTAATAAATCTCACTGTTCGGGGGACCAGTGAAACGGCCAAAAAAGGATTATCTAGCAAATAGGGTTCTCCATCTAATGCCTTTAACAGACTCTTTACAATCTCGCTCTTGATGAATACTGTAGGTACCACACTTTTGTTTCTCTTATTATTACTGCATAACACAGAAGAGAAGTTCTTGAACATATTGGGCATAATGAGTGGTGAATGGATATCTTGAATTAATTGTTGTGTTCTCAACCGTCGATGAGTGACCTTGGAGCCGCGTAGATAGTCACAACCATTTGACTCTGGAACTTCACTCTCAAATGATTCATCTGCAAAGCCCGTGCCATTTGCATTAGTGTATTTCGTCTCACAAAGTACCTCGGAGCACCTGGGGCAACGAATTGTTAGAGTTTCATTCATTATTTCGCTTAATTGAGGTGTGTAATTGACATTCAAGAATTGTCCAAACTCGAGAATTTCCTTCTCTTGAGGTTGATATTCGAACGAAAATCGATCAATTGATTTTGCAACTTTGAAAAGAGGGAATGGAAGGTAAGCAAACTGCAATAGGTTTAATCTCGCAAAAGTATCATAGAATGTAGTTGGATTAAGCATAAACGAATGCCATACCATGAGGATGTCTAATGGAGGAAGAAAATCGCAAACCCTCGTTTGATGTTTTATATTTGAAAAATGGTTCTTCCATTCTCCTTCAAAGAAAGCCTTTTCATCGACTTCACTTCCTATGATGCGGTTTACTTCTTTAGCAAATAATATGAACCTTCTCAGAGCATTGGTAACGTAAACTTGCCATTTTTTTTCCTTCTCGATCGAAGTATTCATTTGAGTATTCTCGGTATATAAAGGAGGGCTGGGTTCGTTTTCTATTTTAGACTTCAATGCTCCTAGAGCCCGGAGAAAGAGTAAGTGTGCAACAGCTTCTTCTTCAGTTGGATACGATGTGCGTTCATCTAATTTGTAGAATCTTTCAGCTGAGAATTCCTCTTGTCTGAGTCTATTCAATATTGCGTGGAATTGACGTGCCTTCTTCTCCACATTTTGATACAGTGGTGGATTTTCAGTAGGTGGTGCTGATAAGAAAGCCGATTTCTCTGCAAGTGTTGAGTTTATTGGTGGTTGATCGATGCTTTCTGGCATTGAGGTCTGAGGTTTCATTTTGTGTGGTCAAACCTTGAATATTGTGGTTCTTAAATGTAGGTTCGTAAATCGTAAATGATTTTCAAAATAATCGTCACGCAGTTAAAAATAAAAAAGATGACGAGGTAGAACTCCTGTAAATAATACTTATCATTGAGACATCAACAATGTAAAACCTCAACAATCTTAATGATCAACTGATCAAACCACATATCTGATTCTGCTTCGAACCTCATAAGTGAATGCATTAATTTCAAGCCTATAACATATGAATCAATGACTTTGCTTGATGAATTTCCCGAATCTTCAAACTGGTGATAAACTGTCTCTAAAAATAAGCTTGACGTGTATTGAAGCCTAGAGTATTGAGTCTTATTACCTTGTCCTGTGGGTAATAAGATTGATGCTTTAGTACGCGTTGGATACTCTAGTTGTGGTTCCTTTTTATGAATCTGATAGCGTGTTAGTTAAAATTTATGGTAGCTGATTATACAAATTTATCTTCTCGTACCAAAAGAGAGACAATAATAGTTTTTGGGACCATGCGGTGTTCTGAAGTTTAAAATCCTTTTTGGCCATAAAAGAGATGTAATTCTTGACTGTGAAGTCTTTTGATAGAGTGAACCTCTACCTAGCTAGTGATATTTGGGTATCCTTAAAGTCTCACCTCTCTTTCAAGCACTTAATGAGGTAGTTTGTTCATCTTAGTAGCATGAGATTGTGTATGGGTGTATGGGTGTATGGGTGTATGGGTGTATGGGTGTATGGGTGTATGGGTGTATGGGTGTATGGGTGTA